>QLTV01003764.1:4452380-4483170 GCA_003457575.1 Thermophis baileyi | reverse complement strand
AGAAGGGGCGTTGGTCTTACCTGATACGCCTCTTCTCGTAGGGTGGAGCTAACCTCCAATCCCGCCCTGTTTCATCTGACCTGGCCTTCTGATCACCGTTAATTCGAACCTGGCCCTTGGGTATTTGCTTGTTGTTTTTGGTTCGTGGCTGTTTCCAGGGGAGCTACACGCCGAGTCTGTCTATCGTCCTTCGTCAAAGAGGGGGAATGAAGGCAGGAGGAGGAAGATATCAATTTGACAGACTCAGTCCTCATTGGCTGAACGGACGGTGTCTTCCCATTCTTGGAGGTTAGCTCCACCCTACGAGAAGAGGCGTATCAGGTAAGACCAACGCCCCTTTCCTCTTCCAGTAACAATGATGAATGGAGGAATATTCTTCTATTGTAACTTCAGGGAGAATGCAGATGCATTTGCAGTGGGCAATTAACCAAGTTAATCATCCACAGTTATCCATGTGTTTCCATTTTATTAGATTTCAACATATAAACACTTGTTTATGACATGCATATAGCAACTTCAGCTTCACTTGTTATAGAAAAACAGAGCTGGATATCATTAGAATGTCCCTCCATATGCACAACTTGTGACATCATATTGATATTAAATTTGTGTTAAATAGCACTGGAAACAAGCTTTTACCTTGAGGTTTATCCAACAAGATTGCCAAGGGGCTGACCAAAAGCCTTGCAATGCTGTTTCTTGAAACCTGCTCTGTAGATAGAAGCTAAATATTCCCCAAACTCCTGCCTAGATGGTATCATGGTCGGCATTAAATAGCATTGAAAGGTTTAAAAGCAAGTAAGAGTAACAAATTGACACTCCTTTTATCCTTCCTGCAATTAAAAAAATCCATTAGAAAATAATGTCAATGCATTAATTTCCTGCTCGGATCTGAAATCCTTGTACAACCTATTTATTCTGGATTTCTCTTCTTATACTGTAGTCTGGGGAAGCCCAGCTCAGTTTGTCAATTTATAAAAGTTTATCTGGCCCAACAATTATGGTATGTAGGAGTCAATAAGTAACCAAATATATATATTCTGCAGGATCTAGGACAGCATATAAGTATCTTATATATTACAACAAATAATAGCATTCCAGTAATGCAATCCTGGATAATGTAATCAATGTCTGCTTTTATTACATTTGCTTTAATTTGTATTTTATCTTCTTATTATTTGATTTTTTTTAGATAATCTTGATATTTTTTTCCATTGAATACCTGAATGCATATCCAATAACGAAATCAACTATTGGTTTTGGTTTTTCATTGCATTCATATTCCAGTTTATATAGCAGAAGCTCCAAGCAGTGTATACTGTTCTCTTGTTGAGCCTTTTTAATATGTCAGACAATCGAAGTTTAGTGGGCTACTGTATGCCATAGGATCTTGTGACTGGTTCAGAGTTACTTTGTGGGATTAGTACCGTTTGTCACTAGATTATCCAATCTTGAATGCAATGTAGAATAGTTTGTATCTCTTGGGGAACTATTAGGAATTTTTCCCCCAGCTCTCCATAATATTGGACTCTAGACAGTGAGCTTTCTCCTGACATTATGACCTCATGAAATTACGTATTCACATTTTAGACCCTGCCATATTGTTGTAGAATTATTATTACATCAAAGATAAGACAAAGTCCTACATTAATGCAACAAAGAGCTAATGCTTGCTAACTATAGCATTGTTAGGACAAGACTTTGAAGCACATGTCCAAAGTCCACTCAGCAGAATAATTAGAAGGGGGCCAAAAGGTAGCAATGCTAGCATATTTTACTACATTTAAAGTAAATGAAGCAAATGCATACTTACAGCATACTTAAAGATGGAGCTCCATATAAAAGAATTCAACCAAAAATCTAAAATTACCCAGCATACCAATGCATGCTAAAACCTTTAATAGAGAGTAAAGCTTCTTCTACCTTTTTAAGTGCTGCTTACTTACACCTTCACTATTCATCCTGTTAATTTTTCATGGAACACTGAACAAAACTATTAGAAAAATCTCATAGAGAAGTGTGCCATTGTACAGAACAAACCAGCAAAACAAAACAAAAAAGCAAGGTGAAAAATAAGATGTTGCATTATATGAAGACTTTGAATACCAAATTAAATGAGCAAAGGCAAATAAAGGAAAACAAACAAAATGCACAAGTATTTTCCTACATTGAATAAATGATAAGCACGGTAGAGAGCTATGGTGTTGTCTTAATGATTGTGTTTTTGTACATTGTACATTTTATGAATGGTATGTATGACACTTTCATAAAGGTATATAATAGATGTGCATTTGCAATTACTGCCTCCTGGAAAAAAATTAAAATGTGTGTGTGTGTAGATATGGATATTTATCACAAGTACATACTGCTGGAAACTGGAATTCATGTAGGATTTTCTGTTCTGCAGCCACTAACCTTGAATACTAGCCATTTCTCTGATAAATATAAAAAAAGATAATAATGTCAAACAGGACTTTCCAACTTCTTTTTAAATCACTAGTGATTAGAATGAGATAGGAAACTCAGATTTGCCCAAACTATATAGAACTTTGCTATAGCTGTAGAATTCTTTTTTTCAAGAGATCATTTGGCTCCATCTAATTTCTTCTCACTTGCTAAAACATGTCTTAATAATATTAATTAGCCTTCCAGACATGGCTTTTGTTCCATTTTTATATTAGTTTTACATAACACTATTTATGTTAGTTTGTTGCAGAATGTAACTGTTTTTTAAAACTGCTGTAAGCAATTTTTAGACCAGCAAACATGTAGGAAGACAGCAGATAAGTATTTCAATAACATAAGAATAGTGGTTAACTTTGCAGGACAAACCCAGATGAATAGGTTTATAAGTACATTAAGACAATACAAATACAAATAGGCTTTATTGTTAAAATCATTTGAAATTAAACACTAAAAGTCAGATAACTTATTTCTTAAAATTGCACAGTTCTAAAGATTGACTTTGTAAAGTCAAATTTCACCGTAATTTTCAAGAACACGTTTACTAGAAACAAAAAAAAACCACAGTAAACATATACAGAAATAAACATATACGTAGAACAATTTTATCCACAGATAGCAAATTCTTCTCCAGAGAAGCTCCAGCTGTGATTGGCATCACACTTCGGCAATGAATCACTAAATAATCATTCTCAGGGATTTGGATGTACAATTAAACTGGGTTAGGGGATAACAATTGCCCTTGATGATAAGGACCAATCATTATTTTTAGAATGAAAGATGATAGGGTTTGTGAAGTTGATTCAGTTCAAGGATTATTTGATATAAGCATTCCTAAATAGATAAAACATTAATTTGAATAATGCAAATAGAAAACATTTCACCCAATATTAAATCAAGATAAAAGTTTAATTCTCTTTCCTTTTGACTTTGCATTGACTTGGAGGGGATGAAGTTTTGAAATGGTTGCAAAGATAAAACATCTTTCATAGCTTCATATCTTACAAGTAGAGCTTCTATTCTCTGCCCCCAATATTTCAATTTTGTAAAGTCACTGGACTTGGACTGAGGAGTTCTAGATTTATGTCCAACTTCATCACAGATTTACAACGAGTCTATCAGATATACACTTTCAGGGCAACCTTAATGATAGAATTGTTGGGATGAAATAACAAGCAACCCCTATGTACAATATGTTGTCTTGAGTTCCAAGTTAATGTCATTAAGCTCATTGTGAAGAAAGTAGATAAATAAATATGATTTCACAGATTGGTTATAAAACTGAATGGATTCACTTTGTTATCTTGGTGTACAAAATTTAAATTTCCATTTATATAAAAAACCACATTGCAAACTAAAAATATCTACTCAGAAGTAAGAAAGATTGAATTGAGTGGGACTGAGATATACTTTCTAGTAAGTAAGTAGCATTGCAGTCTTGACATGCTATCAATCATTGTTATTTTCATAGTCAGAAAAATAAAATGAATTTGCTAATACATTTTGGCATAGATTCCGAAAATGAAGTTATACACTTGTACAAACACTCAAATACTGTCTGATCTGTCAGTCTTTGAGTACTTAAAGCTTTCATAGGATTAGAGCCACAATTCTTACAAGGTAAACATGGAACTCTGAAGAATTTGTTTCCTGTATTATGTTCCCTGCAAAGTGACACCCTCCATTTTTCTCCTTCCCAGATGAAAAGTTGCTTAGATACAAGAGGTCTGTGCAGCTTGACAAACAGTGATGTAGTGGACTTTGGTATACTATATTACAAGAAGATACCATCAGAGTTTTGAGTGTATTAAGGGCTGTAAGAGATACAGTTAAAAATTGGTGGAAAATCTTTAATTAAAACAAACATGTAAACAGAAGCATTGTTCAAGCTCCAATTGTCCCATTGGAAACTCTTACTTTATTAATCAGTTAATCTAACATTATTTCAAAATGATGGAGTGGGACTATAAATTATCATTATTCTCAATGAATAATCACAAAATGCTTTGAAAATGTTCATTGAACAAAAGAAAAAACAAGAAAACAACAACATAATAAATGAAGGAAATAAGAAACAACAGAACCAGTGTGTTGATAATTTTAAAGGACTGTCTTGAAAACAATATTCCAGAACTGAATTCAAGGAGCTCAGAACAGGAAAAATGAGCAACACAGACCATATTACCAAAAGCCAGGGCTCCTTACATCCAACAGCTAGTTTTCCTTCAAACTTGAGGTTCAATAAAGATTACATCATGTAGAAGGTATGCCATGTAGCCTGAGAATCAAAGGCTTCACAATCGGAGGCTGTTTCACTGTAATGTCACTGAAACACATATTTCTAGAACCCGCCCTCTTCTTTGCATTCCTCATTTTTCTTCTCTTTACTAGTACACCATCCTTAGATCTTCTGCTTTTTGTATCATTAAAGGCAGCTTTATTGGGGAGAAGAAAATCTGATCAAAACTGTCGACCGCCAACTGCCAATTTTCAATGGATTCAATAAAGGCCACCTTAACGATTTCCCTAATTAATAGATGACATTTTAGGCTGGAGGAAAGGCAATGTATTCTACTCTGCCTTAGTCTTTGTTAGCCTTCTAATTAACTTTCGTAGGTCACCCAGGTCTCCCCAAACCTAAAAGTGAAGAGGGCCATTGTGTTAGAAGCAGTAAACTTACTTTTTTTCTGCCCGAGTACTTAGAAGTTTGTGCATGAAGAGGAGACAATTACAGACAGAGAAAAATCATTCCATTTAAAGTCTTTGTAAGTACAGAGAATACAAAGATTCCTTACTTAGAAAATAATTTAAATATCTTCTTATAGCAACATTTCCACACACAATAAAATGAAGTAGCAACATGCATGTAAATCTATGTGCATTTTTTCCAATTTCTTTGGAAGCTGTGAACTAAATGAAAAATTTTGGCTTAGAAAACAATGTTGTTATGTCAGCTACTAGTTGCATAATAATTATAATGAAATATTCATATTCAATACACATCGTGCAATTCATTGCTTATAAAATCACAGTACAATTTTACCAAAAGGCTAAATGTTACCTCTTACCTCTAGTGGAAGATAGATAGATGATAGATGATAAGAGAGAGAGAGAGAGAGAGAGAGAGAGAGAGAGAGAGAACATTTTTCCTGTAAATATGATTTTAACAATTAAAAAACTATGATTTTAACAATTAAAAAACATATTAAGCTGCATGAGGCATTTCTGCGTGATACAAAATTTACTGAATACAAATATATTCAGTGAATTTTGTTCACATTTGCATATCTATAGACTGCATCATTATTAGTAATAATGGTGATGTAAATGTTATATCCCCATAAACTCTATAATGCCATTAAAACTTTTTATGTAAAGAATTGATGAACCGGTTAAGCCAGCATATAGTTGAAATTTATAGTGTCAAACAACTGTACTGCACTTAACTACTGTTGATTAATGGATGAGGCAATCAGTACAGCATAATGATGTGATTCTTAGTGAGGGAATCTCTAATTCAAATCCCCACTCAGCTTCAGAATGGACTTGGCTAGACTCTTTCACATTCTAGATTGTTTAATCTGTTTCACAGGCTTGTTGTGAGGATTAGAGATACAGATTTTTGCTAACCAGTCTCCATGTAAGAAGAGCAAGATAAATATTTGTACTTTCATCTGCTTTTCTGTGATGGTGCTTGGCATTTTTTGCTTTTAACCTATACCCTACCCAGACAGAGTCAGCAGGTGGCAGCACCTGGCCAACTAGTCTGGGCTCTGAAGCTAAGCAGAGTAAAGCATGGTTAAAATTTGGATGGGAATACTTCAAGGGAATACCTGGCTTTCTACATTCTATTTGATCCCAAGATAATTGTTTCAGGTAACATTCAGATTTGATGCAAAAAGGAACAAGCAAGTGGAAGCTCACTTTTCAGTCTTGTACCCATCATAGGGCTAGCAAAAGAAGGTCAAGAGCCCAGTGTGAGGTCCATAATGTCATTCCAGGGTCCACTTGCTCAGCAGTGCTGTGGTCCAGTTAGCTGGGGGTTCTGGGAAAACATAGTGTCTTATTTAGCATGAAGGACTAAAGGGTATGGCCTAGGTCTTCTCAACTAGCATGTAGGTGAAAAAATGAAAACATATTTTCTACATACCACATAATTACACATGGCTCACCTGATACTTAGAGGCTACAGGTCTTGGCCAAATATGGAAAGAAATGAGTAACCATGTTTTTGATTATTGACTTAAATATATAACTAATTAGGTCTATTTGTGAACAGCTAACAATCTCACCCCCAGAGAACAGCCTTTCATAAAAGTTACTTTCACTTCAACTGTTTGTTATTGTGATTGAAGTAATATGTAAAAAAGCAAAATTATACCAACTTTGAAATAAAGAATAATTTTTCTAGGAATCTGAAAATTTTCCACACCAAAAAATTTTCAACACTTTTTACTCCAATGCTCTTTTACATATTTCTTGTACCTGAGCAATTTTGCTTTACTCTCTCAACCTTTCCTGTCACTCTTGGGGTTACTATCTCCTATTAGCCGCTCTTGTCTTCTCGTGATGAATTTATTCCTGGTCTCTTGAACTCATTTCTGTGTCTCTCAGGTTCTCCTGTTGGGTTTCAGACACTTCACTTCAAGCTCTTACTAAAATCACTAATGACCTTTTTCAGACAAGTCAAACAGCTACTTTTCCAACCTCTTTCTCCCTGACCTTTCCTCCCCCGGTGAAACAAATGATAAATCTCACTCTATGAGCAGGCTTTAGCTCCTTCAAGCTGTCCTTAAAAATTGCTGGGGGCGGCTCACCTACAAACTAGGGTAGTTGAGGCATGATAATAACAATCATAATAGCACTGAAGCAATAATATTATAAATATGATAAGTCTGTCCTCTAAAGCTCCAATCATGCACAAGGTGAGGAAATGCCACTGAAAACTAAAATCCAAATACCCCATTTCTCCCATATTTAATTCTTGCCAATATATTAAGTATTTCAAAGATGTTTATTAATTTTATTTATTTAGTAATCATATTTATATGGCCGCCTATCCCACAAAACATTACTCTGGACAGCATACAATGAAAAACTATGAAATGACAGTATTAAAACCATCTTACATTTAAATGCTAATATTATTGTTAAAATACATCTAATCTCATCTACCCTACAACAATGGAGTTTAAAACTGCAACAGATACAAATTTAGGCAGTCTTCAGGCTATGACCACTCACTGAGCAACTGTTCAAAATTATGACGGCACTGGACAAGAGGGACTTACCGCCAGTTTGAGAAGTTGCAGCCATCACAGGGCTGGCCCCACACATGATTGTGATTCTCATACACTTGGCAACCAGCTCACAATTACAATAGTTGCAGTCACGTTATTGCCATTTGTAACCTTTCCTGCCAGTTTCCCACAAGCAAAGTCAATGGGAAAGCTGGCAGGAGATCGCAAGTCACCCCTACCAATTTTCACCCACCCATTTACCCATGTTCTGTAACACCTGCCCGCGGCACCTGCCTGCCCATAGCTCTCACTTGCAGCTATCATCCACTGACCTGCTTGCCTGGGAATCCCGCCTCTTCCTGCTTAATGACCCACATGGTCCTGGGGTTATGAAAGCAACTGGGGCTGCTAGGATCACTGTTGCTAAGCAATGTGGGCCAATGTCATTGCATCGTATGACCACATCACTTAGTGACAGAAATTCCAGTTCGATCCTGATGGGGCTCAAGGTTGACTCAGCTTTCCATCCTTCTGAGGTCAGTAAAATGAGGACCCACATTGTTGGTTGACATTGTAACTGCTCAGAGAGTGCTGTAAAGCACTATGAAGTGGTTTATAAGTGTTATTGCTATACAAACAAACAAACAAACATACTTGGCATTCTAATTAAATCAATACTGAGCCCAGTCTGGCCTGCAGGAGCATACCATCCCTTAACCTTGGAATCATAGCAAGATTCCTTCTAATATGTCCACATAATGTACCATTCCCAGTGATAGGAAAAACAGGACCATTAACAAGTAGAAGAGCAAAACAGAAATGTCATCCCCCCACCCTCTGTTTATTTAATTCCAGCCATCAGTTTTATCAATCTCACATCTTATTCCAAAGGAAATGTGACTTTTTACTGCAAATAAAAAGGTTGCTCAGCTCTGGGTCTGAGGCAGTAGTGGGTTCTAAAACCCGTTGCTACTGGTTCGTGCGCGCGCGCGCGAAGCTTCTGCACATGCGCAGAAGCGTCCTGGGTGGGCGGAGCATCCCGGGCGGGTGGGCGGAGAGTCCCAGGTGGGTGGGCGGAGCCTCCCGCCAGTGCCACTACCGGTTCACAGAACCGGGCCGAACCGGGAGCAACCCACCACTGGTCTGAGGGCTTTAAATCATTGCTAGTATCTTTAACTCAGTCCTGACGCATACCGGGAATCACTCAATTCCTTTAAAATATAATGTGTATTACAGTAATTTTTATGGGAAGTAACTATTTTGGACAGGTTATCCCTTCCCCTATAGGTCAGCTGAGCATTTTGGAGTATAAAGGCTACTTGAGCTGTCCACAGTGAAGATAACTTGTTATTCTTGAGGTCATTATATTTATATTCTTGAGGTCATTACATTTATAACGAGGGCACCAGAAAACAGAGCAAAGGCAAAAATAATGTACACCCCTCCCTCCTCCCTCCCTCCCTCCCTCTCTCTCTCTCTCTCTCATATCACAAAACAAGCCAGTGAAAGAATTAAAACCAAGGTTAAGTTAAAAGGAAATCAGGTTCTAGCACAGTTTCGTTCTTGCAAACATCTGGATTAAAAAGCATATTTTAACTTGTTTGAAACTCAGTGGCACACAGACATTTCTTGGAGATTTCCACAGTAGAATCTTCACTATCAAAAAGATTCTAGTCCAAGTAAACGCTGAGCAGAATCTGCCCAACTAATCTTGAGGCAAAGGTTGGATAATATTAGAGGATACATTGTTGAGAACTTGGATCAAGATGAACACGTCTTTGAGTACAACCCACATGTAATGCACATACTCCTCATTTAGTGACCATTAATGAGAATAAAATAGGGCTGTTAAGCAAATCAGTCTCTAAATGAAACAGCAACTGTGCTTATGATCTTACTTCAGCTTTCCTTTGCTTTACAGACCTGGTCATAAAGTTACCTTTTTATCACCGTCCTAATTGTCAACAGTGACTAAATGAGGCAGCTACTAAACAAGCACTACCTGTCAGAGAAAAGGCACCCTCAAGGTCAAACCAAGTGATGCTCTGAGGTACTTCAGTTCTGAGGTGACTTGTGCCTGGGGATGAATAGCAACATTTATCTAAAAGGAAAAATTTGGATTCTAAATATATGTTAAACAATATTTTATGTATTTATTTATCTATCAAATTTCTATTTAAAGAAGTCATACATGAAATTGAATCAGATTGATATTTTTTATTATTTACCTCACATAAATTCATTCGTATACAGAGGGAAACTGAATATATAAAGAAAACTGTTAAATTATCAAATCTGCAAGGAGGCTAAGGATAGAGAGGAAATCAAGTCAACTTTTGTAAAAATACTACCAAGCTTTAGTGATTCCAGCAATGTTTGATTCTTTCATATGCTAAGGAAATAGAATGCATTTATTATCATCTTCCAATGAAATTCAAGGTTCTGCAATACAGAATAGTTTTTTTATGTCTTTTCTTTTTATGTGGTTGGTAAAAATCAAAGTTTTTTTAAAGGTCTAACTCACATGATAAAATAAGAATCAGTTATTATACAATCATAGTAAGGGCAGAATTAAATAATTAAGTGGTAGACACATACACAAAAACCTATTCTAAAATTTTCCTCTTGAAAAACTGCAGGAAACCAAAATCCACAGGAAACTAGGCGTATTTGATTTCTCTGTCTTCTCTTTTAATTACCGCTGCTTAACTCATTCATTTTCTATAAGAGCTAAAGTTCTTTTTGGCTTCAGAATGAAGAAATAACAACAACAATAACAACAACTCCCCCCCTTCCCCAGTGAGGCTCTACCTTGATAGCAATAGCACTTAGACTTATATACCGCTTCACAGTGCCTTACAGCCCTCTCTAAGTGGTTTACAGAGTTAGCATATTACCCCTAACAATCTGGGTCCTCATTTTACCGACATCAGAAGGATGGAAGACTGAGTCACCCTTGAGCCGGTGAGAATTGAACTGCTGAACTATTGGCAGCCGGCAGTCAGCAGAAGTAGCCTGCAGTGCTGCATTCTAACCACTGCACTATCATGACTCATGATGTAGGTGCTTGTGTGCTCTAAGGAATATGAGAGCTGTGCCATAGTTCAGCCATGCTGGACAGGTCTCATCACAGGAGTCCAATGAACAGTGTGGCTCTCATACACAATACAGTGAGATGTAACTTAGAGAAACCTATTGGGTGATTGCCCAGGTCAACAGGGACCATACTAGGTGTTGGAGTTCCTGGATATCTGATGACAAGTGGGCTACAGGGCTTGGGAGTGTTGATTGAACTACCCAAATTTATGGAAAAAAGTTTCTTACTCATTACAAATATTTTATTTTGTAGATGTTTTTACTATTTTAATGTTTTTAATTGTTTTTGTAAGGTCCAGCCTCTCCTCATTCAAGAAAGTGAAAACTCTTGAAACTTGGCATTTCAAAAAGAACCTTTTATTGAACTGGAGTGATAGCAAGATGAAAGAAAAGGAGGCTCTGAGATCCCTCAGGCAATACAGTTAGGATAAAGGAATTAGAAACCCCTCCCAATAGTCCAATGTGGATTCAGCCAATCCGCAGGTGTGAAGATGTTATTGTACCGGCCGCTCTGAGAACGCGATAAGGGAACTTTCTCACGGTCATCCTCTGGGGTATTGAAGGCAGTCTTCCATTTGTCCCCTTCCCTTATTCTGATGCAGTAGTAAGCCTCTCTTAAGTCCAGTTTAGAGAAGATTTTTCCCTTAGAGAGGTGCTAGCATGTCTTTCATAAGGGGGAGGGGGTATACATTTTCTATGCTCACAGTGTTGAGATTTCTATAGTCTATGCAAAGGCGCAAAGTGCCGTCTTTTTTCTCGCGGAATAGTACCAGGGCCACAATTTTTGGTCGGGTAGGTTCAATAAATCCCCTCGCTAGGTTTTTGTTGATGAACGTTCTTAGTTCGTCAAGTTCTCGGGGGGCCATGCTATACATTTTTGGCTTTGGGAGTTTAGTCCCTGGTAAAATCTCGATGGCGCAGTCTGTGGCACGGTGCGGGGGGAGTTCGTCGGAGCCTTCCTCGCTGAAAACCTCAGCTAGATCCCTGTACTCTTTTGGGATGCCCTGGGTTGGCGTGGTCAAGCCGGGCATTGCTGTTTCACTGCTCCCCCCCCTTTCAGGTTTCTCCTCTTGTTCGTCCACGAAAGTCACGTGTCCCTGGAATCTTATGGTCCCTTGCTTCCAATTTACTTTAGGGTTCCATTTCCTCAGCCACGTGAGTCCCAGTACTAGCGGCCACTCCATTCTGGGTGCTACTATGAATGTGAGTGTTTTGTCATGGTTTCCCATGTTTATTTGCAAGTGCTCTGTAGCAAAAATGGCTGCCTCCCCCCGCCCGCTACTGACCCGTCTAACTGGAAGAAAGTGATGGGTTTTTTTAGTTTCTTTAGGTGGATCCCCAGTTTCCCCACTAAGGTTGGACTAATGAGGCATCGGGTGCACCCCGAGTCCAGTAGGGCTGAGATTTCTTCCCTCTTCCCTCGGCTGGGGATGAAAAGTCTTAAAGGTAGGGTGAGTGATTCAATTGGCTTGCTTACCAGCTGGTCGTCTTCCGTATCACTTTCGGATGGGCTCAGGTCATCACGTTGGGGTGTCGGAGTTCCTTCCTCTGGGGTTGAAAGGGGGCGAAACTCCATGGCCTCTCTGCTCCTTAAAGCGGTTTCTTTCCCTCTGGGGGCTGTTTTTGCTGACTTTCCTCCAGACAGGCACTCAGGCTTTCTGGCAGGAGTTTTCGAATGACACTCCACTGCGCAGTGCCCCTCCTTTCCGCACTTGAAACAGGCTGATGGTCTTGGTGCTAGGGCGGGTTGCATCTTGAACGGTTCCCTCTTTCCCTGGGGTGGGGATCTTCTCCAGACCCTTCCCACTCGGTACTGGTTTCAGGTCATATCAATTTCAGATTCCTCCGCCATGAGGTACCACTCATGCAAGCGGTTGGGGGCCCCTGGGCTAAGCAAGCAATGTATAGGCCATCATTCAGCCCATCTTTGAACCAGTTCACCAAGATGTCTTCTGGCCAATCCGGCAGGTGAGGTCTCGGAATTCCTCGGTGTATTCGGCTACTGGTTGGCGACCCTGTTTTACGACCTGGATGCGATCGCGGCAGTGGGTCTTCAAAATGACATCACAGGGCCATCATGAAGCTGTCGAAGTTCCGTAGCTCCAGGGCATCGGCGTTATGGAGGGTCACCATCTACCGGGCAGCTGCCCCCTCTAAGGCTAGGGTGAAAACTCGAAGCCCCCTGGGTTAGGAAATTTTGGCCATATTCCTGCATATAGGTGAGGACTTGGGCTAGGAAGAAACCCAACTTCTGAGGGTCCCCATCAAACTTTACACCAAGGGGGGGGGAGTTTTCCTCTCCAACTGGGGTCCCCTGGGTTGGCCGGGGACGTTCACCTGGGCTGGTGCTGCGAGGGGTAGGTTCCTCGACACAGCTGCTGCTCCGGTGGCAGCGTCAGTTTGGTCGGCTGCTGCTGGGTCCGGGGTGATGGCTCTGGCTTCATCGGCGGCTGGTGCCATTTCTGCCCCCTCTGTTGACAGCCTGGCTCCCCGCGGACGTTAAGATACTCCAACATCTCCATCACAAGTCGGGTGATGTGGTGCTTGATTCGGTCTTCCTTCAGCGGCTCTTCGGTCAGCTCGTCCTGGTCGGATAGGGCCTCCAGCTCCAGCTTCCACCCCGGTTTCCAGCTACCGCGGATGAGGGTGACTTCTTTGGTTCTCCCATCCCAGCTGTCCTTCTTCCCCACGCTGATCGACCACTGGGGTTTCGCAGAGCTTTCCAGGACATCCTCGATGTCTTCGATGGGGCATATGGAGCTGGCATCTGGCTGAGTAGTCGTCGATGTTTCTCCCCAGCACTCTGCCTCCCCTTGCTCGCTGCTTTGTTCAGACATGGTTTGCAGGATCCCCTCGGTAGAGTGAAAATTTTCTCTCCGGGTTGATCACTTTTGCAGAGCCTGTTTTATGTAAGGTCCGGCCTCTCCTCTTCATTCAAGAAAGTAAAAACTCTTCAAACTTGGCATTTTGAAAGGAACCTTTTATTGAACTGGAGTGATAGCAAGACGAAAGAAAAGCAGGCTCTGAGATCCCTCAGGCAATACAGTTAGGATAAAGGAATTAGAAACCCCTCCCAATAGTCCAATGTGGATTCAGCCAATCCACAGGTGTGAAGATGTTATTGTACCGGCCGCTCTGAGAACACGATAAGGGAACTTTCTCAGGGTCATCCTCTGCTGGCTTTCAAGCGATACAACCCACATGGCCCGCCCTCCCCTTATATTCCCCAAAAGGTGCGAAAATCCCAGGGTGCCTAGGCACCAAGCTATATAAATCAATAGGATACAGGATATAGGATACATAAGGAAGAAACCAATAAAGTAAATAATGCAACCAGGGGTTCCCCACCCCCTTCCCCTGAAGAATGGCAGATTCACAGATCTGACAGTTTTAGAATTTTGTAATTGTAAGCTGCCCAAAGTCAGTTGGTTGAGTTGGATGGCTATAGAAATTGAAGAAATAAATAGATGAATAAATAAAATACAGAGACTGAAAAGAAAGAAATTATGACTTGCTATTACAAATGAAGTCCAATGAGAAGAGGATATCTGAAAACAATGGAAAGAACAACATCCAAAATCAAAAATAACAGAATAGAGGCTAGCAGATCAATATCGATTCATTATACAAAATAAAGTATTCACAGAAGTAGAATTGGAAGAACTGCAAAGGTCTACTTAAGGCAAAGGAATTAAAACCTTGCTAGAAGTAGCTTAGACAGTAGAGAAAAACCAGAGGGAGTTGGCGGTAGAGGTAGTAGAGGAAGCCAGCATTGCTATTGAACCATTCTCATTCTCAAACCAGGCACCCTTTTCTCTACCTTCTCCTCAAAACGAGCAAAGTTCTCTGACTGAAAAACAAGAGGAACTGAAATCAAAAATAACTGAGCATCTATAACAGCACAAGACAGCAGAATAAGATTGTCTACATTGAAGCTTGTTACAAAAATCAGCCAGCACAGGTATTATGCCAATACTGTAATATTGAATATAATGCCAGTTCACTGCAAGAAACAAACCAATTGATGGGTAGCACAGCTGCAGTTATAATTGAATACCTTGCATACAAAACTAACAACAAAAAAAGCCAAGCAATGCATTGCCAAAATAGATCAGATTGGAAAATAAGATCAACATGCTAAGATCAGATGCAAGCAAGCTATAATAAATGAAAGAAAAGAAGTTGAAGAACAAGAAGGCCAATACATACCTGATCAAAAAATATCACTATTTCAAGGAAATTCAAGGAAGTACTAGAAATGTTAAAAGCAGCAAAATAGAGCCACAGCCATGAAAATCAGTAGATATGGGTTTGCATTGCACACTACAGAAAATGTTTCCACCAATCCATCAATGGAGAGACTGCAATGAACCAGCCAGTACCTGACAAAGAAGAAATGGTGCAGTTCTGGGTGCAGCTATGGGACAATCCAAAGAAATACAACAAGAATGCAGTTGGATGAAAGAGGTGGATAAGAGTAAAAATGAAGCTGAAATGAAAGATTTTGTAATAACAGCAGAAATGGAGAAAGGAGCAAGGAGCAAGGAAGATCAGGAACCGTCACTGCCAGGTGAAAAAGAATTGCATAGTTTTTGGTTAAAACATCTGACTAGTCTACATCCACTCATTGACAAGCAGTTTAACAACATACTTGAAGTTTGATTAACATCTGGAAAAACCTACCTGATAATGAAAGATCCAAGACAAAAATAAAGGAACCGCAGCAGGCAATTACAAGCCTATCTGCTTACCAACTTTCACATTGCTAACTAGTGTGGTAACTGATGCTGTCCAGCAACATATAATTGAAAACAAGCTCTTTCCATCTAACTAGAAAACAGCAAAAGAAAAGGTCAGCTCCTAATTGACAAGATTGTTTTGGAAGACTACAAGAGAAGGAAGACAAACTTGAATGTAGCTTGGATTGTTTACAAAAAGGCATTTGGCTCCCTATCACATGTTTGGATAATGAAGTGCCTAGATATAACAGGAATCAGTAGAAACATCAGAAGCTTTGTGCAAAGATCAATGGCTCAATGAAAGACATAGTTGCTGGTCAGTGTTGATAGATTGGGAGAGATTAATATCAAGAGAGGATATTTCAAGGAAACTCACTCTCATGACTAGTGTTTATCATTGCATTGATTCCACTGTCAACAATACTGAACATGTCGGGCAATGACTATCAAACTTCAAAAACATCTACCAGACTATCCTACCTCCTTTACCTGGACGATTGGAAGCTGCATGGAAAAATTCCATCTGAAGTGGATATTGCAGCAGAGTTTGGACTGCATAAATGTGCCACCTTCACTATCAACAGGAGAAATATAGTAAAGGTTGAAAGAATCAAGATGGCCTGTGGAAATAACATCAAGAGTCTGCATCAAGACAATCACTACAAATATCCTGGCATCCTTTAAACTGATAACATTAAGCACACTGAAATCAAGAAGAAGGTTAGAATCATGAGAGTGAAGAAGTCTTAAAGTCCATACTCACTAGCAGAATTAACATCAAGACAATTAATACCTGGGAAATTCCAGTCATTAGATAAGCAACTGGAATAAGGAACTGGAGTGAAGCTGAAGTAGAAACCTTGGATAGGAAAATCAGAAAAATAATGACATTGACTCATGCTCTTCATCCTCACACTGATGTTGACAGCCTGTACTTACCAAGGAGCATAGGTGACTATGGAAAGTTACAGTACCCCAGTTAGTTGAAGAAGAAAAAAAGGCTTTGGAAGAATATCTGAAGGACAGTGAAGAAGATGCACTGAAGCTACTATACCATGAAGGCTTATTGAGTACCGAAGATACCAAACTGGCATACAAGAAAGGGCAAAATAAGCATAGAAGAAACACCTGGCAAGGCAAAAGCATGACAAACACCTAAAAACACTAGCTGGCCAAGCAGATAAGAAGACCTGACAATAATTAAGACCAGGAATTTTGAAGAAAAGACAGAGGAGCTAATTCTGACTGCACAAGATCAAGCCTAAAGAATACAAAGCCAGAACTGAGAAGACACCAACAGACAACAAATGCTGTCTTTGGAAAAAAAGAGGGGGGAAAAGGACTGAAGAAACAGCAGACCACCTAGTTAGCTGCTGCAAGAAGATTTCAGAGACTGATTACGAACAATGGCATGACAAAGTAGCAACAATGGTGCGTTGAAATATCTGCAAGAAATATCATTTGCCTGTAAGCAAGAACTGATGGGACCACATAATAGACACAGTAATAAGGATTGAAGAAGGTAATGTGCTCTGGGACTTTACAATTCAAACAGACAAGAAACTGCCACATAACACCCCAGACTTAATTGTCGATAAGAAAGACAAAAAATGCTGCAATACCTGGAGACAGCAGAATAGAAGAGGAAGAATCAGAGTAAATCATAAAATACAAATACTCGCAAATAGAAGCAGAACATCTGTGGCAAAACAAGCAAAGATAGTACCAATAGAGATAGGCACTTTGGGTGCAATTCCAAAATATCTGGAGCACTGGCATTGACAAAACCACCACCAATCAATTGCAAAGGCAGCTTTACTTGGGGCAGCTTACATTCTGTCACTATACCTTTAACACCACTTAACATCTGCCTATCCCAAGGCCTTGCAAATGACTCAATAGATAAGAATACAGATCCAGTCTAAACATCTGATTGACTATGCGACCTCTCATAATAATAACAGTAGTGTAGAAGCACACATCTGTAGCTATGTTATGCTATCACATAGTTATATTAACATAAAATAGAACTTAGAACTAATATCCAAACTAAGTAAAGAGCATTGTAAGCAGGAAGGCACTATCTTTTTCACAGAAGTCTGGCTGGCAGATTTTGAGATAGAAGGTAGTGGTTATGCCTTATGTAGCCATGATATTCTGAATAACAAGTCTAAGGAGCATCCTTTATAATAACAGACATCTACAGTAATCCTATATGGATCATTAGACAGCAAGAGTCTCTCTGAAAGTCTTATTAAAATAAAAGAAGCATTTAGCGCCCATCAAAGCATTGTTAAAAACTCCTAGAAATGATCCTACCGTAAAGAGTTCTCACCACCCTTCCTAAGCTGTAAGCCCTGTTAAATTCAGTGGGATTTATTTCTGATTGTAAATGGACTGACACCATGCCCATCCATCCCACAGCCTTCCAGCTGTTCTCTTGCCCTTTGCATTATCCAGGTGGGATCCCAGGTTTAACTTATGCAACTCAAGGATTGCTCAATACACACCAAATCAGCACAGTCACTTGCTTTTACTTTACTTTTGGTCTCTCAGTCCCGCTCTTAACTTTTGTTTCCTTTGAGACATAACTTTAAAGCATGAGAGCGACAGCCAGGGAGAGCATGACGTCCTCTAATCCAACAAGTCACCTTCCCCAGCTCAAACACCAAGCGATTTCCACCCCTCCCCTCTCTTTCTCCCCAGCCTTATAAGAAAGAAATTGACTTTTGTTTGGAGTTTGTGAAAAGTGGGACTCGGGGCCCAGTCAATGGGGCTCCCCGCGGTGCCCTCTGAGTGGAGCTATCTCGAACCAGTCAGCCACGGCACCAATTAATCCGCCCTTTGTCAGAGGCCCAGCCCCAGCCCCAGCCCCAGCCGCAGCAGAGGCAACAGCAACACATTTGGCCATTGTTCAGACCTTCATAGGATGGGATTTGTCCTTTCAAAGAGCCAGTTTTGTCCCAAAGAGTTCGAGCGGAAGTTTCTCACTGACAATTTGCCCCAAATAGATAGATTAGTCAGCAGCAACTTTTTGTTTTGTTTTGGGTTTTTTTTAGTGCGGCCCTATTATTATTATTATTATTGTTGTTGTTATTGTTATTGTTGTTGTTGTTGTTATTATTGTTATTATTGTTATTATTGTTATTATTATTATTATTATTATTATTTTAATTAAACATGAAACTCAGTCAACTGAACATTTAAAAATGTATCACAAATATCATTGACTGGCACTGATGGTTGATACGGGTTGCTGCCAGCATCCTAGGTATCGACCAAGTATCTTCTTAAAATTATATGATGATGATGATGATGATGATGATGGTGGTGGTGGTGGTGGTGGTGATTATTATTATTATATAATTATATCACAGCGGCCAGTTGTTTTGCCAGTTGGCATTGATTACTAGTCGGGCCCCACCCAGGGGCCTAGGACGTCGTAATGTATTTCCGAAGTATATGTGCAGAACCGAGCAGTGCGGCTTTCTGCATTTGGCTGATGGTGATTTTGTCGATTTTGAGCTGTTTTAAATGTAATTCCAGTTACATTTATTATTATAATTATATTATATATTATATTATAATAATTATAATATATTATTAGAGGAATGTTAACATTTCCTTGCTCCTGCCATTGATTTCTCCTATATTATTATTTTAAAGATGTCTATATCGTCCTCTTTCTTTGTATGCCTAGCCTGGAGGGAAGCAGTGCCTAAAATCATGTTGGCTGTAGAGGAAAAGAAGAGATCTGTAGGATGGTGGAGTCTGCTCTCCATCTCCAGGCAGATGTGGCAGGCAAGCTGCTGTGGAAAGCTATTTTGACTTCTGAAACCTGCAGGCAGGGGAGGGCAGAGAGATTGACAGGCTTTACATGTAATTGTCATGATTACTACACTGCATTACAATAGACCTGACAGATTGGGAGGGTGGGAAATGGCACACAAATGATCCCTGATGCAATCCAGTGTTTGTACAGAGACTATACTTCACAAGAATTGTTGGGAGGGAGGAGAATGTTCCTTCTCTAAATGGCATTTATGTAGTCTGCTAACCCATGATTGTCTAGGGATTATGTTTGGAAAATATACTCAGCATAAGACAAGGAGATTCCTGATTGTTTTGGAGCTGTATGGGGGAGTATGCCAAAATATTTATTTATTTTATTTGTTAGATGTATTTTATGCCTTTATTCAGAAGAAGCCAGGGGAATTTACATGGGATTGCCTTCCATTTTACTGTGCAAAAACACTTCTGCCAAATGTTAGGCTAAACTGGAGTGTGATTGGCCCAAAGTCACCAGTGAGTTTGGAAAAGAGTGGACATGAACTGGGTTTCTCTAGTCTTAGTCCAACACCTTAATCCCTGCAGCACACTAGCAATGGAGTGTGTGTGTGTGTGTGTGTGTGTTTGTGTGTGTGTGTGTATCCCTGCAGCACACTAGCAATGGAGTGTGTGTGTGTGTGTGTGTGTGTGTGTGTGTGTGTGGCTTGCTAATGATCCAAGAGTTCATCAGTTTGGATATGCACATAAAGGTACATGTCCAATCCCTGTTGCTTATTTTAAAACTGTAAACATAAAATGCCTGAAGTGTAAACACCTAACCTAAGTAATCTGGGATTTACAAATAGAAACAAATTACAAACAGAAATTGAAACTCAGATACCCAGTTTGTTCATTTGTTCATTTATTCAGTTTGTATGGCCACTCATCTCAACAACTTTTCCACCATTTGTAAAGAACAAGAGTTCTAAAATGTGAATATATTTTATTATACTTCATAAAAGCCTGTTACCATTTTAGTTTCAAAGTCAGGTGTGTGGAGAACTTGACAGTGTCTATATATATGATGAGAACTACACACCAATAAAATCTGCAGTGATGCGGGATACTTTTCCCTGCTGAAGTCTTTGGTGCATCATATATTGTTCCATTAGTGCTGTAGCATCTGCTTCCAGGTGGCTAAACCTAGTATATTTCTGCATCATGTTCACATCTGCATACAGAGGGGAAAAAACTGAAAGGCAAGGACCTGGTGTTTAACCATGAGGTGATTGGATACTTAAGTGTCATGCAGAGCAGAACCCCAGGAGGTCTTTGACAAGTACTCCCTAGTTCAAACCACTTATTGTCAATGCTGTTATACGTAAAGTATCAACAATATTTAAACAACTATTGGAGTAGGAAAGTGGTTAAATACCAGTACTAGAAAAATGCATGCTAATCTGTGAGATGCCCTTGCAGTCATAGCTTTAGTCTACAAAATCTGCTTCATTGCATCATAGTAATCCTTCATAAAAGATTATACTTCGAATTGAAGCAAAATGTTCATGACGACATGTACCTCTTTGCTCTGTCTCCTTGAAAAGTGCTAGTGGACATTCTAAGTTTAGCCTACACTGGGGTTCAGAAAGGAATGATCCACAAATAGGCTTTCTTCCATAAGCCAAATAATGCTCTTGTCAATGACCAGAACTTACAGTATGTGAACATTTTCTGAAGCCCTGAAGAAGAGCACATCTGGCCCTTGAGTAGCAGACGAGAGGCATACTCCAAAAAGTAGATGGATCTAAGAGAAAAAAGAGGTGAGGACAAAAGAGAAACAAATTTGCTTTGAGTTAATTGAAACTTAATAAAATAAACATACTGCAAGGAATATGATTGCTCCTATTTAATAAACCCCCCTCCTTCCATCACATTAAAATTATCATTCAGTGGCAGTTTTTAGAAAGACTCTGAGATAGGACCCAAGACATGCCCTCTAGTACATCTTTTTTTTTAGAATCCAGTATATACAGCTGATCTTTTTAATGAGCAGAAATACACACTAGAAGATGGACTCTCCTAAGCCATTGGACCCTTAAATGTTCTGATTAAGCATGATGTATGAATCAGCTACATAAATGTTTGTTGATATCATAGCATAGGACTGTATCCCGGGAAAGAATTCACACACAGCCTTGGGCTTCATTCAATTCCCATAGATATCCCAGTGTTGTATGCTATATTGCTGATTGGGAACTCCAAAGGCAAAGGCATTATGTCTACATCATGTTACCTAGCTGGGTAATGAAATGTCTGCAAGCAAACCACCAGCTCAGGGAGCACTAACACAAATCCACAGTTCAACCTTGAATTACAAATATCTCTTCTATTAAAAGTAAACATGTGGATAGCAGCTGCAGAGGGCAGCTACATCAAACCAGGAAAAGATGTGGTTGCTTTAAAAAGTTATAGCAGCAGCTAGATTGTGTCTTTGTGCATTCCAAGCATCTTTTGGGAACTGAATCCAAAAAGCTGCACAGATCAACCAGCTGTCAAATTATTTTAACTGCATGTACAAGTAAAACTATTCCCTTTGATTGTATTCTCAGCTCAGCTGTTTGAGAGCACCCTGATGTAAAAGTTAAAGTCTCACTTTCCATGAAGGCCTATTTATGTAAATATATGGCAAGTTGATCAATTGGAATCTATTTTATATTTTGATTTTTTTTTCTTGGTCCCCTTACTCTTTGTTTTGTTCTGCTAGGTTCTTTTCCCCTTTCTGACCTTATCTAGCCGACCCCTGTTTGTCTTTAAGCTGTCGTGATTCTGATCCTATGTAGTTTTGACTTTCCAATTCATGATCCACTTACAGACTGGATTTAGGCACCATCTGCCCAAATAGGTAGAGACAAAACTTTGTATCTTTTTTGTTGGATTTTGGGAGGGTTTTATGGTGCCTTAATGCATAAAATACAAGATGACATTGCTCAAAAACTCAACGATATTATATGAGCGTTGATCTATGCACCATGCAAATGTAATTCCACAATGTAATTCCAAAATGTATTGTTTCATCCTCAGATGTGAGTTTCTTCCTTTCCCTTTTCTTGATAAACTACATAATACATTTTGGCACTTTTAACTCATATTTTCATACAGTTGAATAACAGAAATGTAATCCCTGGATTTGGTAAATCTAAGACAATCCAGCTGAGCTGGGGGTGGGAGCATTTGAAGAGAAAGCAAGTTAAAACCTCTCAGAGAACGTAAGAAATGATATACTGGATCAGACAGGTTTTGCTCAAGAAACAACTGAACAATATAAACACCAACCCCATAGTGTCATTAAATTAAGATTATTTTTCTCCTTTTAATCATTTGTTTAATGCTATTGACCTAGTTCTATGAAATTTACAGTGTTGTTGATTTTTTTTCTATTTTACCTCATGTATGATAAATGTTTATTATGTTGTCATGCATAATGATTGATTGATCTGCTGGATCAGATCAGGGATCCATCTCATCCACCATTCTGTTTCCTACAGTGATCAGCCAAGGTCCTCCAGTGGCCCACCGAATTTAAAAAGAAACAATACTAGCAATAGTACTCTAAGCCCTCCTCAAAACAGGGATTCAGTCAACTTATTTTTATGTGCCTGTAGCCATTCAGGCAGGGTGCGTGTGAATAAAAAGTGACAGAGTGCTCTTGACAGCCCTGTCCATGAGCAAGGCTGCCACAATCTTTATTCGAAAGTGCTTAACACTTGTTTCTTTTTTTCAAGAACAAAATCCAGAAAGATGAGTGTTTGTAGCTTCATACAGACCCCAGACAAAAGGAAATATTCGATGTATATGTATCCTGAATTTCAGTCGAAGGTGCAGTAAAATACACAACTATAGGAAGGTCCATAAAAATAAAAAGACAACTAAGATCAAATCTTCTGAAGTAGCCTGAATCTTGTAAGCTATTTGTTAAATACAAATAGTGGGATGCAGACTTGCTACTACGGGTAAGTACATTTCACAATGTAAATGGAATGCCATGAAATCACAAGTTCAATAGATGTTATGATGAAGAAACAGACATATACAGGCTATGCTAGCAGGTTTTAGAGTACTATCTTATTTGCCTTAAATTTGGAACAGCATATTAAGTGCAAGATTATAGCAATTTCTACACTAGTGAAAGTTAAGGCCATTTTGGCACTAGTGATTTGTTATATTTTACAACTCCACTCAGCATTACTGTTGTGATCAAAAGATTGTCTTCACTGATGATATATTGCCATAACACTAGCTAGATGATTATGTGAGATGTTATAAATCACTAATGTAGAAGTGCCCTTTCTATACTATAGTTCTGGATCCGGTGAATGGGTCCATTGAATAGTGTCAGGCTTCAAAGGCATGGATGTACGGTAGATCTCAACTCTTCAGATTCTTAACCCCCTTTTTTAGGAATTGCCTTACTTGGTGGAAGATTGATAGAAACAATCTGGCAAGATTAGTCTTTTTACTGCAGACAGGAATAATGTTATGAATTGTAAAGAGTAAGGAAAACGACTTGGTTAGACTGGGCCAGATCTATTACCAAAGTGATGAAGAGAAACAACTAATTTAAGTCCAAAACTAGCAGAAAGTACATGGAAGTAGCTCAGATAAACACCTCCCAAATTTACATGGGTATAAAAAGGGGACAATCAGACTCACAAGATTCTGTTACTGTAGCCACTCTCAATAAAAGTAGCCTTGGTCTTTGATTCTTGGTCTTGTCCAAGTCATAGCTGACACATATACAAAGAAGATTTGGGCACCATAGGAGGTAGAAATCAAAGCCTTTGTATAGGACTATGCTCTCAGATTTAAACCCTGGGATTTTTCCTTCCATCTTTCTGAGCCACTTTGCCATTCTCCTGATAGCCTTAAAATGTACTTGATCTGGGTTGATGTATTGGTTCTCTCTAATATAGGAACAGTTGGTTCCTGCATTCTAGAGGTCTTCCAGAAATCGATGGATTAAGGGCCTTTCACAGTTGAGTTCAGATGCTTTCCAACCGTCCTTGAGTCATTACAAAATAATGTTAGCATAGTTTTATCCTCTGGCTTTGTGGCCAACCCC
The DNA here is from genome assembly GCA_003457575.1 of Thermophis baileyi. NCBI lineage: Eukaryota > Metazoa > Chordata > Lepidosauria > Squamata > Dipsadidae > Thermophis > Thermophis baileyi. Next base: position 4,458,745 of record QLTV01003764.1, on the reverse strand, counting down.
TTCCAGAATATCCTCAGCCAGCAGGGGAAAATCTCTTCCAATCAGGGCACTGTAGCACGACTAAGGAGAGCTCGAATTCAGCACTGTCTGAGCTGTTTTTTTCTGCCTCTCTACCTATCCTTCACTTGATCATCCCCCAAGTTAACTGAATGTGAAATAAAATATATGGGAGAACCACCAGGACAAAAATAACTTCAGAGAAGAAGAAAGCAGAATTTGACATGATTATGCATGTACCAAGTTCCTGCAGAGTAGGATAACTGAAACTGACTAATAGCATATCTTCCTTCAAGAGGGACATAAGAGAAACTAACCAATACTGTACTGAGAAACTGACAAATACTCCACAAAAGCCTGGTTGAATATCCCCAGCAGTGAGGGGAAGCACTACTTAATACAGAGTAATGCTATTAAGATATCTCTTATTCCCCAAGTAAAATCTTGTTGGGGTCTGAAGCAGTGGTGAAATCCAATTTTTTTACTACCGGTTCTGTGGGCGTGGCTTGGTGGGCGTGGTGTGGCTTGGTGGGCGTGACAGGGGAAGGATACTGCAAAATCTCCATTCCCTCCCCACTCCAGGGGAAGGATACTGCAAAATCCCCATTCCCTCCCCACTCCAGGGGAAGGATACTGCAAAATCCCCATTCCCTCCCCACTCCAGGGGAAGGATACTGCAAAATCTCCATTCCCACCCCACTCTGGGGCCAGCCAGAGGTGGTATTTGCCGTTTCTCCGAACTACTCAACATTTCCGCTACCGGTTCTCCAGAACCTGTCAGAACCTGCTGGATTTCACCCCTGGTCTGAAGTAATGATTTCGGGCTATTTCAGATAAACATAGGATGAGGATATCATCATGTGACCAAGGGAGAAGAATGGGATTGCGATGAACACGATTGTGTTGCGGTACATTTCAAGTAGGAACAGGGATTTCATCCCTGCTCCCAGCATGATTTGCCACTGGTTACTTGGATTGGAATTGATCGACATTGGAGTGCAACAACATTCTACTGTATCATTTAATCAGCTAAAAGTTTAATCACAAAATAACATTCCAAGCCATTCCTTTATTGCACTTGCTTTGTGTTCTTGCTCTGAGAACAGCAGACTTGAGTTCCTGCCTAGTTTAAACCCAACCTTGCCAATGTTTTGAAATAGCTATTTGTCTTCCTTACCCACAAAATATCCATTTTCTTTTCATTGTGTGAAATGATCCCTAGGTAAAAGAAGCTTCACTACTGAAGTACCAGCAAAAACAGCTTCTGACAGCTGGTGTGTTTGCCAGCTTTTCAGGCAACCACCTCTTCCTTTAAGAGCAGTGTGATACGTTGAAGTAAAAGGAGGCCAGAATGTTCTTTTCTGATTAGCCAGCAATTAATACGTGATCTATTCGACTTTTTCAAATATCAGTGTGTTTGAGAAGAGATCTATGCTTTTAATTTGTTCATTCAGATTCATTTTTGAAACTGCAGAAGTTTAGAATGTCTATTTTTTACATACATATTCATGAAGTGTCTACAAGGCCGGACAATAAGAATATGTGCAACACCAGAGATCAACATTTCGGATAATCTGACTTCAAACAGAACCAACTTTCCATGGATTTAAGTCAAATATTTAACTTGTAGTGATTCACACATGCATATTTATTAGCTGGTCAATGCATCATTTGCATATGTGGGTGGGTATCATAGATAAAAGCATTGTGGGCAGACATTCTCTAATCATCTCTAGTACAATACTTTTCAATAAAGTCAGTTCGGATGTTCAACTGTCAGTCATCAAATCTAGACAAACAATCTGCATGTGCAGCTCAAATCACAATTTACTTAGCACTGTACTGTTTTAATTGGTTAAATTATTAAATGAAATAGTTTGAAACCTCAAATGAAAACCAAAGAAAAATAACTATATTATTATGGTTCATCCCACAATCAACCAGATGTTTAGACTGGATTTGGCACTTTTATCTACCTATCATTATTATTATTATTAAGCATATATATATAGTATGGCTGCCCTACTCACACACAGTGACTCTAGGTAATGTGCAACATTAAGATCCACAGTTTAAAAATTCATAGTTTAACACACACACCCTTATTTGTAAAGTCTTCCTTGAAATAATAGATAGGGATAGCTGTAGAATTCTTGAGAGAAAATTTCAAAAAGGTAGATGTAATTTATGCAGATTTCAATGATAAATTGGTTGGTTGGTTCAAACTCACAAAATATATCATATAAAGCTGCAATATTATAGACATTTGATTGGGAAGAAGATCAATTCAATTTTATGATTGCTTGATCTGCAGGATATTATATTATATAAGCCTCAGTCCTAATCACTTTCGCTTGGCAGTACACTATTGAACAGAGTCTTTATGTGAAATGTACAGATATTTAATCTGGTGACAACTCACAAACTTGCTACAGCCTTTTTCCACATCTGTTGCCTCTAGGTCTATAGGACTGCAGTTTCCAGCATCCCCAACCAATGGTAGTTGTACCATACATCAAAGGATGTACGTACATGACGTTCAGAGAGTCTCCCCCCCCCCTCTCTCTCTCTCTCACACACACACACACACACACACACACACACACACAAGACAAACTAGGTTAAGCCATCATACTGTAGAGTTATTTGGGTTCAGCTCAAGGTGATAAGTGAACCAAGACATTGCAATCTACAAATCACGATGTATACCTTACTATGAGATCTGAACCTAAACATTATGGTTTAGACATGACTGAAATGTGAGACTGAGACTGAGTATAGTGGTAACCCAAACTGGTGTCAGCATTAAAAAGGAGAGGGCTTTTAAATTAAATGAGAATAAACATTACTTTTTAACTTCAGTCAATATGTTCCTGGTTCATTCAGTCAACTCTGTTAGTTCACCTCCATGTTGCCTTGTGGGCTCCAAATAGTTTTAGATCTTTAAAGCCCAACTCCTTGGGACCTTCTAAGGTGACACATAACAGCTGCCAAATCCCCACACCTTTCCTTCTCTGGACATTGTAGGGAGCTGGAAACCTGGAGTCCAAACAAGAACTCTTCTCTTCTCTTCTCTTCTCTTCTCTTCTCTTCTCTTCTCTTCTCTTCTCTTCTCTTCTCTTCTCTTCTCTTCTCTTCTCTTCTCTTCTCTTCTCTTCTCTTCTCTTCTCTTCTCTTCTCTTCTCCTCTCCTCTCCTCTCCTCTCCTCTCCTCTCCTCTCCTCCTCCCCTCCCCTCCCCTCCCCTCCTCTCTCCCTCTCCCTCTCCCTCTCCCTCTGCAAGTCTCTGAAGCAATAAGTACTCCTGGAGTAGAGACCAATAAATACTTTCGGATCTCTCCCATTCCAGAGAAACTAGAGCCTAAGGAATTCAAGGAACTGGTCCATGAGCACAAGGGAGCAACATCCCTTTACCCAGCCATGTGAGACAAGGTGGCCGACATCTAGCTCTACTTACAGCTCTTCCCCAATTAATGGGTCCCTTTTCCCACCATGTACCCTCTTCCACCACTAAACGATGCAAAGTAGCCCCAAACAAGCCCCCTTCACCGGGAGAGGTTAAGAAGCTCTTGTTTGACTGACGGAGCCTCTGATTGGGTTTAAAGTTCGACTTTAGTAATCTCTTCAAGATCAGGGGCCGGGCAATTTGCTCTCTTTAGCCAGACTCTCCAGATCACGGGGGAGGGGAGGGGAGGGGAGGGGGGGGGAAAGAGTGCGGTCTGAGAGGAAGGAAAGCAAGCAACTTCAGCTAGGGCCAGCGGATGGGCAAGCACGGTGGTGGTGGAGGAGGATGGGCCTTGTATTTCAGAAGGGCCTCTCTTCTTTCCCCCGCCCCCCCCGGCGAGGGGGGGGGGGGGGGGGGGGGGGGGGGGGGGGAAAGAGTGCGGTCTGAGAGGAAGGAAAGCAAGCAACTTCAGCTAGGGCCAGCGGATGGGCAAGCACGGTGGTGGTGGAGGAGGATGGGCCTTGTATTTCAGAAGGGCCTCTCTTCTTTCACATACAGTGGCCTCCCTTTGCCTCCCCCGGCAGGTTGTCGTGAATTGCCAGCCCTCCCTACGGGCTCGGAATCGAGATCCCGGCTTCCTTTGGAGCTCCGGGGTTTCTTCCGTGAATTCTCTGGGAGGGGGGAAAAAACCGGAATGGCTCCGGGACACTGTCCGAAGCGAGGGTTTCCGTGGTTCGACCTGTGGCGGAACAGGAGTTGAATACAAAACGAGATGGAAACGTGCTTGCACACGCGCAAACACGGAGCCACAGGCGTGGCTTGCTTTTCGAAGTCAACTCTACTCCTCCGGAGTCCGGAGATCAGGTGTCCGCTGGGTGTTCACCCCGAAGGCTGCAACTGTGCAGTTGAGCTATAATTGAGGTAAGCATAATCAGGAGGTTTGAGTCGAAGGGAGGGATTCTGACCCGGAGCTCTTTCCTTTCAATTGTCTCCGATCACCTTAAAAAATATCGTCAGGGAGACAACATTCGAGAAGTTCTGGAAACCTTTGCTAGGATTTTCAGGAGTTCTGTAGATTATACTACCCAGGCCAGCTCTATACTACCCAGGCCAGCTCCCAACTCCCTTGGGAGTTGGGCGGCATACAAATTTAATAAAATAAATAATAATAATAATAATACGAACGGTTGTTAAATGGTTCGACCCCCTGTTTACTGGGTCCTTCACTTGAACAAAACCTTTGGCTCGTGAAATTAGAACCTGAGGCTGGACTGCAGTTTCCAACACTCTAGTAGCATAGTTAATGCTGGTCAGAGAGACGGGATTTATAGCTTCGGCTATCTCTTTGTCGTTAGATGAGAAAGTATGTGTTCTTTGGATACATTATCACGTGTCAATTATTCTCTAAAAACACGCACTGGAAGAAAAGTCGTTCAAAGAATTGTGTGTGCACGTGTTATCACTTTGGGTAGCCAGATATACCGCGGAATCTTCATGTGGTGAAAAGTTTTCGGTAAAATGACTGACGAGAGCTTTGGTGACCAGTCTTAGGATCTCCTGGGAATCCTAATGCTTCTTCTCTCAGGATTTCTCCATCACCCAGTCACACACAGCAATGTAGGGAAGCGGTTTCTGTGGCCCAGAGAGGTGGTCTTTCCTGCTGGTCTTCCATCCAAATCTAACCAATTCCAATTCAGCTTCGCTTTTTCGAGACCAGCCACCAGCAATTAGGTGCTGCCACCTGCTGTGTGCGGCTGATGCCGAAAGAGGCTATAAAACCAGCCTCTTCCTTTCAGTGGGGGAATGACCTTAGGGAGCTTCTGAGGACCTTCCCACGATCTCAGCCATTCTTGCAACCAACACTACAGCCAGGCCAGCCTGAATTTGGTTCCCTACCTACTGCTTTCCTTGGCGTGGCAGCAACCAAAAGAATGAGTGCCTTGAGAAAGGCACCTGCCTCTCCTCAAATGGGGAGAGTCAGATGCCTGCTGGTCTGTATAGGGACCTGCTGGTCTGTATAGGGACCTGCTGGTCTGTATAGGGACCCGCTGGTCTGTAACCTTCGCCAGGGCACAGGGAGCAGGGCTAAGTGCAAGAGCTGCCCAGAGTCTTCGCAAACGCTTTTCAGGCATTTTTTGTAGCAGTCCTTGCAAAAAGCACCTTTCCATCACTTGGGAGGCTTGGAGACAGCGCCCGCATCTTTCTCCTGTCCTTCCTCAAAGTAGGGCCACCAAGTCTGGGCTGCAAAAAAAATCAATCAATCAATCAATCCAGACCAAAGCATTGTGGCACCAAAGAAGAGGGTGTTAACGATTCTGTTTGCGGCTGGATTTGGGACCTGGTAGCCCCTCCCACCCCGGGGCCTGGGACCCCCATGGGGAAAACCACATTGCCTCGGCCTCCCTCCCTCCCTCCCTCCCCGAGTCAAGGTTTCACCGGGCCTCGCTTCGCCGCAGGTCGCTGTCCCTTGACTTCGGACTGCCTCGGCTTTTAAACCCGGTTGGTAGCGACCCGTCGTCTTTGCGGGTGGCGGTCGCTTTAAGCCCCGAGGGGGAAAAAAAGAGGCTGGTTGATGCAAATGGCGATTACCAAGTTAATCGCCCCTCCAAAGGGGAACCGAACTCGCTGAGACGTTCCCCGGGAACCATCCCCCAAACTTGCCTTCCTCTCGCTCCTTTCCTTCCTCCCCCCCGCCCCCCGTCCAAGCTTTGGTGGCTGTTCAGAGGAGAAGGCTCCGAAAAATCAGCTCTCCAAGCTGCCGCTCAGAAGCGGGCAGGTAAGTTCATTCATTTGCTGAGCTTTTCGCTCCCTCGCTCCTCCAGAGCCTCGGCTGACGTCACGGCCCTCTCCAAGAATTGGATGGCGGGGGCGGAGGGGGGGGGCGAGAGAAGCCAAGGGGAGCGTCCTCCCCTCCCCTCCCTCCCC
>QLTV01003764.1:4421324-4445922 GCA_003457575.1 Thermophis baileyi | reverse complement strand
CCCGCGGGGGGGGGGGGAGGGCTACCGATTCCCCTCCCCCAGGACTCCCCCCCCGCTTGGCTGGCCCAACCCCGATCGCCGCCACCTCATCTTTTCTGACTCTTCCCCCCCCTTCCGCCCCCGCCCAGGCGCCCCACCTAATCCCATTCCTCCACTCCGGGTTGCTGCGAAGAGCAGCTGTCGAGTTACATTTGGGGGAGAAGCCGGCGGCTTACGTTGATTGGAGGCAGTCAGATGAGTTTCCATTGGTGGGGGGGGATCATTAACTTAACACTTTATCTAATGTCCTCATTGTCTGCTAGGGAGGCCTCGTTTCAGAGCCTACGTCGGCTTCTCCGAGTCTCCCGAGAGCCGGATTTTTGACCTTGCCCTTCCCACTCCCTCCGGGTGGCTTGCGCAGAGACCCCTCAGCTCAAGAAGCGTCAGTGACCGAATCCGCTCCGGAGTGGTTCGGATTCTTTCCTGCCTCCCCCCCCCTCCCCGGATCCCGGTCAATATATATAGGAGGACGAGAAGAGGGTGTCTCTCAAGTCATCTTCAAGCCTGGGGTTCAGCGCTTTCCATGCCCGGGTTCCCCCTGTCTTGGCACTAAGCCACAATGTGGTTAGCTTGGTTTTGGTATCCAGTGTTGTGGGAACTCCTTAAGTTGTGGTTGATCAACTTGGGTTTATAGCTCAGGGGCGATCTCTGGGCCCATTCCGTTGCGGCTTCTTTGGCAATGGTGTTAAACACCAGCCCCTTGACATCTCAGTTCCAAGACAGTGGGTTGGTTTCACAAAGCAAATGTGCTCAGCAGGCCTGCTCGGAGGCACTTTATCCTCGAAACATACAGTAATCAAGGGTTCTTTCAAACTGATTGCAGTCACAGTATTCTCTATGCGAGTCAACTTTTTGTGCAATAGGACTGAGCTCTAGGGGGTATTCCTGGGCAGGATCTGACGGACACGGTGGGCTGGTGCATGCTTACTCTGAAATACAGTAAGTGTGCTCCCTTATCTCTAAGCATCGGTCTTGGCGCTGCCAATGTTTTCAACCATACAGCTGCCAGATCTTCACTTGTCTGCCAGTCTCATTGCAGGCACGTTGGCCAAGTTGTAAGCAAAGCACGTTCGTTGCTGCATTTCATCTCTTCAGAAGTTGCAAGGGGTTCTTCCGATAGGACTGATATCGAGGAAGACTGGAGAATTGGGGGCATTTTATTCACATTGAAGTCCCAAGAACTTGGCCTTCCCTCAACTCTATGGGAAAGATGGCGGCCTGCACACTGCTTGCTTAAAGAGGAGTGTAGCTAAGGCAATCCTTGGTAGTGATCAAGATTTTTAGGCAACTGCTGTCAGCTAGCAGGAATCCACATGGGAGATGAAAGCAAGCAGGGCAGAAAGGCAAGATTTGAGCAACTTCTGAAACTCCCGTGGCCATCAATGGATGAGAATTCCCATCCCATTGCCCTCCAAATAGCATGTCCCTTGGTGGATGAGAAGTGTAGGCCACCATATTTTGAGGGCCTTAAGTTGGGAAAAGTCTGGGTTAGTTAGAACCTGTCTCTTTAGAGCAGAGGTCTTCAAACTTGGCAACTTTAAGACTTGTGGACTTCAACTCCCAGAATTCTCCAGCCAGCATAGCTGGCTGGAGAATTCTGGGAGTTGAAGTCCACAAGTCTTAAAGTTGCCAACTTTGGGGACCCCTGCTTTAGAGCAAAGTAATGAAAGCCTATTATCGAAATTAGCTTGGGAGCTAAGAGACAACAGAAGAACCATTGTCAGGTTTAGGATGAAGGTTGGGAAAAACTCCAGGGAGGAAAGAAGGAAGGAATTTGAAACAGTTACTCTTGAGGAAACAACTAGTTGTTGGATCCCAGCCATTTGGTTTTCAGCTGACTAATCTCGGCAGCAAATAGAATCAGTGAGAAACGTTAGGCAGCTGGACGCATCAAATTTGACATGCTTTTTTCCCCCTGTAAACTTTCTGAAGTATCTTGCTGGCAATTGCAGGTTAATACTATAACCAGGATAAGTGCCAACAAATCTGACATGAAGAAGGCAGGCTGAAATGATGTTCCCTGGAAGTGGGGCATTCTGTTTCCAGGTGTTTGTTTTGAGTTAGTGACTCATTAAGTGATAAGGGCCATTTGTACTTCATGAAACTTTCTGGCAGGATGTCCTCTGTAAGAAAGGGGTATTCCAGAACTCTGAATTTTTTGGGGGGGGGGATGTGGTATGAGAACCAAATACGACTCCCAAGAGTAAAGTGTGGTCATGGTAGGAAGGCAGAATTTGGATAAATGCTACCAGGCATCTGAAGGGGCAGCATGGTAGAAGAAAAAAAATAGTGCTGCTTTGATAGAACATACTGAACCCAACCTAGCCAACCACTTTTTAGCCTAAGGTGTGGAGAAAAGCCATCCCAAGCAGTTAAGTTTAGAATTCATTATGGGTAAGCAAGTTGTGCCAACAAACTATGCACTGCATGAACCAAAAGAGGATGTATTCATGGCAAGTAATCTGGCACTTGGTAGAAAATCTCACACCTTGGCTCGTCTTCTCTGACAAGCAAGGTGCAAATGTAATGAATAACTCTGGCTTTTTCAGGAGAAGAAACATCTGCTAAGGCTAAAGCGTCTTACCTAAGGGTAGGAGCAGCCTTGTTGGAGGAAGTCACTGCTGCTCTGCTAGAAGTATTTAAGCAGAATCCAACTGCTGTCTTGGATGCAGCATTTATTTCTACGGTCAAGATCAGATGAAATAATGTGTAGACTTGTGACACTGCTGAAAGGATGGTTCATATTTGCTCAGAAATAAAGCACAGACATTGCAGCTTTTCCCAACAAATAAAAACATCATGATGTTTAACCAGACAACACATGTGTTTAGGAATACTGTACAAGGGATTGTATTATATATTTAATATTTTCATTTTCACGAGAAATACATTTTTAGGTTAGTACTAATATTTTCCATTTACAGATGAAGGCCACGTTCCTAAGAAAGTCTACTTAAAAATAAATCTCTGAAATCAGTAGTTAAACTGGGCTCCACAGACAAATGTTTATGCAATTGTTGGGGTGTGGAAATAGTTTTGGGGAAATGCATCTTCAAATCACTACTCACCAAAACTACTTTTTCTGGTGATCTTGAGTAAATCAATTTCTTTATTGTCCCTAGCCTAGCTCAGGATATTTAGGGGTTAATAATGAAAGGCAAAAGGAGGAAATACGCATACCTCCTTAACTGATTGGAAATTAACTCAAGGTGGAGTAGCTGTGGAGTCTCAGCATATGTTAGCACCTGGTTGACTTTGTTTAGCTATGAAAGTTAAGGTTGAGTTTGGTTAGTATTTGGATGGAAGACTAATGGGGAATCTCAGGTCTAGTAAAGATTGGGAAATGGGGTGGGGAAGGAGAATTCCCAAAAGGTATCGGTAACAAAGTACTTCTGTATTGGGACCAAGAATGATGCATTAATGATGTAAGAAACATGATCACGAAGACACTGCCAGTCAAACTCACCTTGGAAGAGTCTTTTATATTATCAAGGTAACCATCTTCCCAATCTGATGCTCTCCCAGCCTGTTGATTTTAATGCTGATCATCCTAGCTCCTTGTATAAGAATGACAGGTAGCCTAACAAAACCGGAGGTGGAAGATTTTAAGGAAACCTGCTTTAAACCTATTGTTATGTTCTTTGCATTAAGTGGGGCCATGTCCTCTTCAGTTCTTACAGCAGATTCACATCTCTAAAGAAATTTATATTTCTGTGGATTCCTTGGATTTGTTCAATTAGCAAAATGACCCCATTTCTCTCAAACTCTATGGCTTATCATGATGCCAGTTCTGGTGCCTTATTGCTTCCAAAAGATCACTTTTCTCTCTCTCTCCCACCTTCATTTTCAGGCCGGATTTTAGACATCCCATGTAAAGTGTGTGGTGACCGCAGCTCTGGCAAGCACTATGGGGTTTATGCCTGCGATGGATGCTCGGGGTTTTTCAAACGAAGCATCAGAAGGAATAGGACTTATGTCTGCAAATCTGGAAACCAGGTATTGTTTATAGCATAACCTCTTGTCATCCCCTCCCTGCACACCGTTTCCTTATGGTTTGGGCAAAGTAGGTTGTATATTATAGTGGGAATTCCTGTCACCTGGGGAGCTTGTCCTCTTGATTTTTCAAAATGATGTATACTTAGGTGAGCACCAAATTTCTATTAACATAGCAGAGTTTGTGGTGCGTCCAATAATATGTTTGAATATGTCAACCCAACGTATTAAGGGCATATCTACTGAATATGCCTTTCATAGTCTGAAGATTTTAAAGCGGATAGAAAAAGAAAATGTTCAACACTTCTCTTGTCCCCCTAAAATAAATTGTGGAGTCAGCAAAAGTGCGATAGATTCCCTTTGAAGCTTTTAGCTTAAGATCCTGTAAAAGTTGGGCTACTTTAAAGCTGCAATTCTGTGCACAATGAGCAGCAAGGAAAGTTGATGTAGTTAGCGAAATGTATAGCCCAGTGCCATGCATTTTGATTTAGAAGCAAATTTGGCTTGATTTGATATTGCTTACTCCAAATTAGAGCTACAATGCAGTCTTTTGTACTGTAAAATTTCAGGCAAGGAAATATTTCAGGCAGGGTTGAAATTCAGAGTTTAAATAGTCTTTTTGAAATTTTGAGGAGCTGGGTGAAGATGGCTACAGTATATAGGAATCGGACATACTCAAAATAAGTCCATGGGCTTTGTAGTTGTAGAGCTAAAAGCACCAGGGTAATTCACTTCATTGACCTACCTAAGTAGTCCTGAGTAAATATTCTGAGTTGATTGACTCATTGTCCCTTTAAAAATGATTTCCTTTCCCTGGTCCCAGTTTGCCAATTGTTTAAAATATTAGGAAGGAATGAATTAATGTCCTGTGGGATATTTATTTATAGGCAGTTGTCAGGGGAAAATAGAAATCACAATTTCAGTGAAAATAGTTATCTCCTAAATTAACATGAAATGTGAGAGTTACTCTCATGGTGACCTTGAGGAAACTTAGAAATTGTGGCCAACATTGTATTGCTGCCAGGAAATAAAAATACCCCTCAGTTATTCCAAGAAAAAGTGCAGAAGCTGAATCTTCCAAAGACTTGGGTGCAGCTGTCTGGGTACTCCCACCCCAAGTTCACTGTGTTTGATTATAGAGAGGAGACATTTACTAAATGGATGAGGAATCAACTTATTTACTCATCTAATTTTAATAGCAGTTTTTTTTTTTAAATCCTAGCTTAGTATACCAAACCAATAAGGCAAGTATGACTTTTAACACAAAATGGCTTGTGTGACCCAGATAAAATCTACCTGGGCATTTTTTTTTCCATTTCCATTAATGGAAAAAGTGTTTTTAGAATGTAGTCTACAGCTCAAGGTCATTGGAACTGTAAAATTGGCCCAGTTGTTGAAATATCTCAAGGGTGTGTGTGTGTGTGTGAGAGAGAGATTCTCCCAGGAGCCAGGAATAAGGTGTGCAATAAGCCAAATCCTCAAAGCCCAGACACACAAGCTCTTGCATGGTGGAATTCTGGAGAAGGAACAGGGTAACACCTGAGGTTTTCTTTTGGCAGATGGTGGACAAGATACAAAGGACATTCTGGCAGATATTAATGGTACATCACCTTCCAAGCAATGTGTTATCTGCTTCTCCCTTTACCTCAGTTTGATCGTATGCACTGCATTTCAGTCTCATCCCACCTCTACAAGTTCTTATAGAGTTTGATTGCTAGGCACTTGAACCAATCAATGGATGGTTGCTCTTTGGCCCAGATTCTGGTCCCTGGAATCATGGCTGGAGCACCTCGGTGATCTTTGTAGAGCTGCTGCAAAAGCCTAGGAGGATGTCCTTCTCTTGTAACTTGGTAGCTGCTGTTATTGTAGCATGACACAGCACAGCACAGCACAGCACAGCACAGCACAGCACAGCACAGCACAGCACAGCACAGTGCTTGTTTTTCTTTACCTTCTCATAATCAGCTTATCAGATACGTTGCAAAACTGGGATCTTAATTTCCCTTTATGTGTTTTCTGTCATTTTCCTGTCCCATAATAATAGCACCTTCATTTTTAAAAGCGATGAACTTCTGAATCAGTTTTATTTGGAGTCAAACAGCTGGGAAGAGCAATTGTCATGGTGTTTTTCCCAGCATGGGTTCTGGGAAAGTTTTTATTGATAATTGATCTTTTTTCCCCTCACCAGGTATGTGCCTTACTCATATTTTCCTATAATTTCTCCTTTCCCTTTTCATTTTATTAACACACACAACATATGCATATACTCTTCCTCCCTTCTTCTCCCTTCAAACTCCTACAGTATAGCAATAGCACTTAGATTTATATACTGCTTCACAGTGCTTTTACAGCCCTCTCTAAGCGGTTTTACAGAATCAGCATATTGCCCCCAACAATCTGGCTCCTCATTTTACCCACTTTGGAAGGATGGAAGGCTGAGTCAAATGCAAATAAAGTTACATTTTATACTTTATACTTACACTTTTCAAAGTGGTGTGAAAATGGAATTGTGCAACCTCCAACTTTTCTCATTTCCTTCCCTGTTGAATAGTTTCTGCCACAATTATTTTCTTAAGGCTATTAAAAGTGCAAGAAATTACTCTCTTGTGAACGTAATTCTTCTCATTTGTGTTAATTCTTCCAGTGCCATTTCCTTCACTTTAACTCCCTTTCCAAATGTTCTTATTTGCACAGATTATGTTATGTAGCTATAGTCCAATAGAACTGTAGGTTGTGTGAGCCTTTTTGCATTTGAACAGTTTTTCTGTGGGGCCAACTTACAAATTGTATGCAAAAGCATATAAAAGAAAGTCTTGTCTCTTTTTTTTAACACTTTGAGCCATAGATAGGAGATTATTTTATTTGGAATAATTATTGGAAAGACACATTGAGACCTGGTATATTTGAAACTGATCCACAAAAAGACATTTTCTTCATTGGTGGAAAATCCAGATCTTTGATAAGCATTTGAAATAAACAATTAGACCAGACAAGTAGCATCAGATAGCTGCAAAAGTTAAAGAAGCAGGGAGTTTTCTCCTGCCTGTTTTTAGAAAATAATGTTCTATATCTTGTGGTTTACCAATAGATTTAAAAAAGAAAAAAATAGTAGGGCTATTTTTCTCCTCCTGCTCCTGCTCCTTTTCCTCTTTGCCTTTTTTCCTCCCACATATACATTCTTTCAAAAAAAAAATTAGGCAACTTTCTAATTTTTCTGCCACCCAACAAAACACATTTCTCTTGCTGAAATCCAGAGGTGATTGGGTTAAAACAAACGAGATTAATTAAATGAAAGTTAAATTGTTTTAATGAAAATCAAATGGTAGTAAATTAATTGAAAAGGAACTTCTATTTAAGAGGACCTGGGGAGTGAGGTGAAAATCCAGAGAAGAATTTATTGAGATTATTTGAATTGAAATTGGCTACCTTCTGTGAAATTTAAAGGTTCTAGTCATTATTTCTAAATGTATGTAGATTAGCATGCTTCAGTTTTGAACTCCTTTGCTAAATGTGATATACCAAATTCTTTTTTGAGGTGACTTAAGTCCATAGCGATGTGCTTAGTTACACTTTAAATGGCAGGTGCGGTATTATATTTTTAAACTTTTCCTCAAGTTAAAAAAACACAAATCCTTGAATAGAAATATATGATACAATTGTTACCTTCACTATGTATACTTATTTTTTGCTAAAGCGGGCAGACATCTCTACTTGCATTCTAAAGTAGAATGTGACCTACGGTAGATTGAAATCTCTGCCGTTTGTTATACTTAAAGATTTGTTCTGAACCTATTTTTTTCTCCTGTCATACTGTATTTCTCTTCACCCTCATATTGCCTCCCAGCTATATTGTTGCTTAGTTAAGTATCGTGAAACTTTGAGGGGTTGTGTGTGTGTGTGTGTGGGTGGGTGGGTGGTCATCTCACTTAGAACCAGAATGTTTGAGAACATAATTTTTTTAAAGTGATAAAACCTAAACCTAATTTGAAGTTTTCCACTCTCTTCTTGAGGGAAGTTAAGGAGCCTGAATAAAGCAGAAAGATCTTTAGGGAACCACAGAAAAATGAAAAGTTGAGAATTGGGAGTTGTAAATATCCAGCACCATCTATACATGAATTTTACAAAAACCAAGGTATTTATAAAATATTGAGTGTTGCGTCACTGCCTCCGTGTGGGGCCAGGGATAATTTCAATCTCTTCTGCTCATCCCTCCTTTGCCTCAACTATTACCTGAGAAACTGACTTAAATATGTTTTTCCCCAGTTCATTAATGCTTCAGTTCATTTGGAGTTTATAGAAAGAAGCCAAAGTAAGAATAAAATGAGAATTGCTTCTGTAGTCAGACAGGTCTCTTAAGAACCCAAGGCTCCCATTGTCCAGACCAGTATTAAAAATAAAATAAAAATACGGAGGACTCCAAAAGAGCTTTGATTCTATGGGTTATATTTATATTAAAAAAATTTTAACGACATATTTACTTCCACTACAGCTTCTTACCATTGTTTGATAGGTTTTAATGTTGTATTGTTTTTCAACATAGGTTGGCAAATAATTTTGATTTTATTTATTTATTTTTGGATCCCTGAGAAGGGCTTGGGGGATGATTGCTCTAGATCAAAACTTCAGTTATGTCTCCTCTCACAGGAGACATATTGAGACGCGTTGCCGAAGTTCCTTTCCCATTAGCCCCAACCAGCGCCGTCTGGGGAGGCCAGTTTCTCCACTCCCGTTGAAGACCAACCTTCTCCCAACAAGGCGCTCCTCCAACATGTTGTTAGGTGACAGGTCCCATCATCTTCATCGTCATCTTCATCACCAGAGTGCCCCCCCCAGGTTACAAAAGGGGGCGGCTGCTCACCACCCCTTCCAGCGGTGTGACCCCCCAGGCAAGTTGCCGGGCGACTTCGCTCTTCCCTTTGGAGCCCAGTAGCCGCGGTCGTTTTAACTTCCGAGCCATGGTGCGCACTGCGCAGGCGCGGGACTCCAGGTCCGCAGGGCTTCCGAGAGCCGTTCAGTGAGCAGGACGTGCAACTGGGCGGAATTCCCTTTGGCAAGTCCCGAATCTCCACGGGCACTTCGGAATGCAATCTCGGGGGTGCCCGCCTTCTGAAAGGGACCCATCCTCGAAGCAATGGGAAGACTCTCCACTCCGAAATGGACGGGCCTTAACAATTGCTCGGTTGCCTTCTCGCTCTTTTGGCAGCTGCGGGTGTGCTTGTGTGGGGCGGGGGGGGGCAGGGAGGGAGGGAGGGAAGCAGCNAGCAGCTTGTTAATAGCAATAGCACTTAGACTTATATACCGCTTTACAGTGCTTTACAGCCCTCTCTCAGCGGTTCACAGAGTCAGCCTCTTGCCCCCAACAATCCGGGTCCCCATTTTACCCACCTCGGAAGGATGGAAAGCTGAGTCAACCTTGAGCCGGTGAGACTTGAACCGCCGAACTGCAGCTAGCAGTCAGCTGAAGTAGCCTGCAGTGCTGCACTCTAACCACTGCGCCACCTCGGCTCTTTTCCTTTTAGACAGGATTCTGTGAATCCTTTTAGACAGGATTCACATCTAAAAGCTCTGATTTCTTGAAGCACGATTTGGCTAAAGCTTAGAAACCTGCCGGATACACCCAGCGAGCTAAACCGAATCCAGGCCAAGCCTGGAGGGGGAAAAGGGCTTTTCTCCATTCCCTTGCCCTCTGCCGGAAAAGGAGGGGGGGCTTTTGCAGCCAGCTGCCCCAGGCTCCCCTTTCGCCCTTCTGCTGCTGCTGCTGCTGCTGCTGCTGCTGCTGCTGATGCTGCTGATGCTGCTGATGCTGCTGATGCTGCTGATGCTGATGCCTAGTGGCTGCTGGAAGGCAGAGCCGAGTAGCAAAAGCCGAGAGCCTCTGCTTCGATCGCCCTTCAATATGGGAGCGAAGCCAAGCCCACCGGTCCAGCCCTGCCGGGAAACGCCTCCGATTGATTTCGGGGAGGCTTATTATTCCGAGGGCAGCGGAGGGAGGACTTTTCGGCCACCTGAGGATCCAACCCTCCAGTCTCTGGGTCAGCCGATGACTTACACGCCGATGTCAGGTCTGCGCAGCGCAGCGGGGTTTTCGCCCAGCTCAGCGAGCCTCCGAGCTCCCCGCCTGTCCTACGAAATTCCGATTAGGCTGACCCCGAAGCCGCCGCTCCTTTCTCCAAGGTGGAAGCGAGGCTGACCCGCAAGCGGCTTCTCAATGAGCTGTAAGCAGAGGGAGCTCGCCTTTGGTCTTCTCCGGGCGGGGGGGGGAGCGTCTTCCTTTCCCCAAGTCAGTCCCATCACCCCGGGGCTTTGAGGCGCTTCCCACGAAGTTGTCCAAAAGTTGTCCTCGGTGTTTAGGGACGAACAGACTAGAAGAGAAAGAGGCATGAAGCTAGAAGTTTATGCATGTACAGGTAGTCCTCGACTTACAACAGGTCACTTGGTGACCGTTGGAAGTTACTACGGAACTGAAAAAAGTGACTTCTGACCATGTTTCAGACCTGCAACAGTTGTCGCATCCCCATGGTCAGATGATTTACATTCGGGTGCTTGACAACTGACTCTCATTTATGACGGTTGCAGTGTCCCTGGGTCATGTGATCCCCTTTTGCAACCTTCTGACAAGCAAAGTTAATGGGGAAACCGGATTCACTTAACAACCAGGTTACTAATTTAACAACTGTAGTGATTCCCTTAACAAATGTGACAAGAAAAGTTGTAAAATGGAGCAAAACTCACTTAACAATTTTTTCACTTAGCAACATAAATTTTGGGTTCCATTGTGGTCGTAAGTCAACGACTTCCTGTAGTCCTACACCAGGGGATAGGTTTCTGTTACCTTAATTTTGAATTTTAATATACCCTCTCAACATAATCTCAATTTTTCTTCTTGGTTCTATCCCAACTGCTTTGCATCCAGAATGCATGGGGCCTATGATCAGTGTATCTCACTGTCCATTATAGAGCTAGATCTGTTCTAGATTCTTCCTCTGAGTCCCTCTCTGCCAGCCAGCTAACCCAATATATTCAGTAGGTGATTGCTTCACCATAATTGGGTTTTGCTTGGATATCATGCATTTCTATCTGACAGAGTGTAGGCTCCTTGCAGCGGTGGGTTGCTCCCGGTTCGGCCCAGTTCTGCAAACCGGTGGCGGTGGCGGGAGGCTCCGCCCACCCGCCCGGGGCGCTTCTGTGCATGCGCAGAAGTGTTGCGCACGTGCACAAACCGGTAGCAACGGGTTTTAGAACCCACTACTGGCTCCTTGTTAATGACCAATGAGATATTGACTGGCTGGAGAAATAGTGAGGCACCCACTCAGTCCAGGAGACCTGAGCAGGCCTCCATACAAACCGAGACAACTCTTATCAGCAGCCTGATATAGTCTAGCAATTTATACTTCCCATTAAAAAAAAAAAATCCAAGGAGGAAAGTCTTATGGAGACATAAGAAACTGGAGGAAGACACGGGTGAGGAGATGATGAGAACTTTTGAGTAGGCTGTGATAGATGTTCAATTTCAGACTGACGGGTTAGTAGAGAGAACACCACAGTCCTCTGATGAAAAGGAGATTTTTCAGGAGGGTTGGAAGGGAGCTGTCTTGGGTGCTGAAGGAAGCGCATTGCCCTAGTACCCTGTCAACACTTGTCAGTACTGTTATGAAATACAGAACTTAAATTATGATGTTTCTGAGATGCTCCAGATTGGGAAAAACTGATCCATAGAGCTTCTGCTACTACTTGCCTTCTGATATGCTAGTTATACCTATTAACATACATTGAGCTGATTGTTCATAATGGGGATTGTAGCTAACAAATCTAAAGGACACCAGATTGGGGAATAATGTGTGTGTGGTTCCATTTTTCTTTTCCTTAGGGGATTTTAATTTGTGGAAAGCACCGCTTTTCTTTTTCTGGAGTAATCTAAAATGAATCTGTATTCTGGATAATGCATGTATTTGTGTGTGTGTCGAGATATATTATCAAGCACCTTTCTATTCTATAAATTGATTGTTGAGATTCACTTTAGTCCCTCCCTTTCACTTAAATGTCTGTGTTTTAGGGAGGCTGCCCAGTGGACAAGACACATAGGAACCAATGCAGAGCATGTCGGTTGAAGAAATGCTTGGAAGTCAACATGAATAAAGATGGTATTTTTGCATCCTTTCACATTCTTTCCTGCACCCCAATCATTGCTCAGATAATTTGCTCTGCTTTTAGCATTCCTACATCTTTGTCTCTGTGTCTTTTTATAAGCAACAACAGTAGTTTGTTTCCTAATCTAAACCTATTTTGAGACATTTGGCTTAATAATAGCTTTCCACAGTGGTCTCCATTCAAACCCAGTGTTTACATATTACATTGCCTATTTAGACTGAAATTCTAACATGCAGATAGTGAACTCAGTGGGATTTATTTTCAATCATGTTGTTGTTGTTAGTTGCGAAGTCGTGTCCGACCCACTGTGACCCCATGGACAACGTTCCTCCAGGCCTTCCTGTCCTCTACCATCCCCCAGAGTCCATTTAAGCTCACGCCTACTGCTTCAGTGATTCCATCCAGCCACCTCATTCTCTGTCGTCCCCTTCTTATTTTGCCCTCAATCATTCCCAGCATTAGGCTCTTCTCCAGTGAGTCCTTCCTTCTCATTAGGTGGCCAAAGTATTTGAGTTTCATCTTCAGGATCTGGCCTTCTAAAGAGCAGTCAGGGTTGATCTCCTCTAGGACTGACCAGTTTGATCACCTTGCAGTCCTAGGGACTCGCAGGAGTCTTCTCCAGTATTTTTTTTTTCAATCATAGGATTCCCCAAAAAACTAAATGCGAGGAATATCAAGGTAATGTAGCAAGACCATATATTAAGAGATGGGGAGGACAGAGATTTTCCTGACTTGCCCATTGCCATTGTCTGAATGCTATTCATCAGATACCCCCTCCTCTCCCCACCCTACCCTATTTTTCTATTAAGGGTCTCCCTCAACACTTTCCCAGAATTTTAGGTAATCAGTAGGAAACAAATATGGTGGTTTCCTCTTTAAGAATTTGATTTCTCCATGACTTTTGAAGCACAGATTGAGCATATAAATAGTGCAGTAGCCCCATCATTGCTGTTAGTGCCACACACAACCCAACTAGTTCCCACAGGAGGAACAAGTGCTGCTTTCCTTCTCTGCCCTCTATGCCTTCTCTTTAGGCATTTCTGTTGTGCTATTATTCTCTGTCACAGCTTCAGGAACTTCAGTCCCATCCTACCACCTCCAAAGAATTTAATTCCCATTGATTTTTATGTTGTCCCCACAAATCCATCCATCCTTCCTTCCTTCCTTCCTTCCTTCCTTCCTTCCTTCCTTCCTTCCTTCCTTCCTTCATTGCCTCAAACCATTTACAATTCTGATATAGTAGAGCAAGGATAAACAGAAAGTAGCTGCAGATTTACTACAAGATAAATTGCAAAATTAATTTTATTTTTTTCATTCATTCATTCAATTTCTATGGCATAAATAGGGAACAAATCCAATACATTGGGGAAAAAAAATGAATTGAAATCCCAACCATCTAAAGAATATAATCAAAAGCAATATCTGATTGTTTATGCTTCTACACATTACTTTTATTTGTCACAGCATCAATGTGTATTACAAGTACTTTTTGTTTCCAAAAACATGGTGCTTCAAAACTAGATTCTCTTTTTTGTGATCATCTCCAACAAACCATTATATGAATACATCCACCAATGATGTTATTTTTTAAAACATTTTTAATGTTAATCCAAGTAGGAGATTCCCTACTGCTCCTATCAGGTTTGTAATAAATCAAATTTATTTCTTTTACTATTTACCAATTGTTATCTATTTTCCATTTCTCTTGAGACCCCTGAGATTTCTTAATTTGTGCATTATTTAGTCTTGTAGGCAGCACAGAGTTATCTGAATATTCTGTATTCTATCCACTGAATATTTGCATTATTCCTCAGATATAATCATGTGCAGTTATCATTGAAGATTTAACTACTTAGTTAACACAATCTGTAAAATTCAGTTCATTGCCACCAGTCTGAAGCCAGTTCTTTGTCTGTGATACAGAGAGCCTTATCTCTTAATCTCTCTTCTGTCTGTCCCTTTCTTCACCTGAGATTAATAAATATTCCTCCCTGCTCTTCTTTAGGTCCCCTTCACTAACTAAATTAAGGTCCCCCTTATAGCATGTGTTAGCAACAATTTTGTTGCTAATGCTTTCACTCTCAAATAGTTTTTGTTTTCTAAACATCTCATGATATTTCAACAGGTTAGGAAATTATCAACTGGTCTTTGTAGATGAAAGGCAATAGTCAGTGTTAAACTTGTTTTTTCACAGACATTATTAAACTTAAAGATGTGTATACCAGAGGGGGGTTCCTGCCGGTTCGGACCAGTACTATAGAACCGGTAGTAAAAATAGGGACTGGTTCTCCGAACCAGCAGTAACGGCAGCCTGGCCACATCCCCAAGCCGGTACTTTCGGTGGTGCCTATGGCGCTGCCATCTTGCTTTTCCCTTCTGCGCATGTGCAGAAGCTTTGTTTTAGCACTGCGCATGCACAAAGCGCGCGCCTGCACGCTGCGCCACTGAGCGAACTGGCAGCGACGAAAACCGGAACCCACCCCTGGTGTATACCGCAGCAAATTAATTAAAAATGGTTATGCCTTCTCCTAATCTTCTCCTTCTCATTTTTCCAGCTGTTCAACATGAAAGGGGACCAAGAACATCTACCATCAGGAAACAAGTAGCTCTGTATTTCAGAGGGCACAAACAAGATAATGGAAGCACACCACACTTCTCCACAGCTTTACCTGCTCCAGCTTTCTTCACTGCAGTCACACAGCTGGAACCTCATAATCTAGAACTAGCCACAGTTTCTACAGCATCTGAAAGGCAGAACCTAGTTGGCTTAGCTCAGCCGACTCCAAAGGTTTGCTCCTTTATTCTTCTTTATTATGGAGGAAATGCAACATTGTCCCAACAAACTCCAGACCCCCCCCCCAAAAAAGCAAGCACTGCCCTCTTGACAAAGACTTAAAATGTTCTTCCATTGAATATTTTGTCCTTGTGCAGTGGTGGTTTCTTTTCTCTGGGCTTTGGTGTCCTGACTCATCTGAATAAATAAACAACATAAGTGTTTTTATTTATTTATTTAATTTTATCCTGACCAATTCCAAATGATTATGGTGGTTCAAGGTATATACCAAAACAATATATCCAAAACAACCAACTAACCAGAAGCTCCCTAACTGTCAAAGAAATATCACTGTGTAAAAGCTTGGGGTTAATGAGGAGCACAGAAATTAGAATAGAGTTGGAAGGGACCTTGGAGGTCTTCTAGTCCAACCCCCTGCTTAGGCAGGAAACCCTACACCACTTCAGACAAATGGTTATCCAACATCTTCTTAAAAACTTCCAGTGTTGGAGCATTCACAACTTCTGGAGGCAAGCTGTTCCACTGATTAATTGTTCTAACTGTCAGGAAATTTCTCCTTAGTTCTAAGTTGCTTCTCTCCTTGATTAGTTTCCACCCATTGCTTCTTCTTCTACCCTCAGGTGCTTTGGAGAATAGTTTGACTCCCTCTTCTTTGTGGCAACCCCTGAAATTCATTCCACCGTGTCTTGTATTGGTTACTCTCTAGTAAATCTATTTAATATTGAGTTTAAATTACCAGTAAATTGTATTTTGAATACCAAATGTTAGACGTGACTGTGATGATTGACTTATCAATATATATATGGCTTACTATATGTGGATAAGTTAATAATGGCTAGTCTATTATTCTGCATGTTAGCTGTTTGCTAAGAAAAGCAGCCCTCTTAAATGCTTAGCACTATGCTGATACAACTGGTCCCAAGTGATCATTTAGGGATCACCATAGGGTGGTGCTTAAGTGAGTTGCCACTGACTGCACCTCTTCTGACACCCGACACTGACTGCACCTCTTCGGTTGAGGCAGTAACCGAATGGAACAGGAAAGGAGGATTATGGAGATCCAATTATAACCAAACCTAATGAACTTGGTGTTATCCTGTGCACGTCTGTTATTTATAAGTGTCTATCATTTAATGCAAAGATATTCAACTTTCTGGAGGCTTAACTTTTTATAAGTAAAAAAAAATCTTGGCCTTTAAAGTGAAGGGGTGTGACTGGTGATGCGATAATGCTGGAATGGGCAGGGCCAAGAGTTTTGCTCCTCTTTTTTTTACATTTGGAGGAATGGGGGCCTTTTAAAGTACAAAATGCGTACTACTGTATAACTCTTAAGAGACTTAAATTACCCATTTTGCTCCTTAACTCTTCTCAAAAATGAAAAAAGTGAGATAACACATCTTCCTACTCTGTTTCTATAAAGTAAACTCGCTCAACCTGAGCTGGATTTCTGGTTACTACACAGATACAGTCATGTTTTCTTGGCAACCAGCCAGAAACAGTTTGTCATTACCTCTGCAACTTTTCAAACTTCCCAGTCAAATTTACAGCACTTGGATTTCAGTGTTGACTTTAACTCCAAACTTATTTAGCTTTTTTTTTTAATTGCTAAGGATGGCTAGTTAGCCCATGGTGTTACATATTTGTGCATATCTGGCTTCTCTCTGTGTCTGTGTACATGTACCAAAATGCACCACTATATGTACTGCATGTGAATGTGCATGGGCGTAAGCTGTCTGCAAGAAACACAACCCAGCATCAACTTCTAGTCTGTATTTTTTTTTTTTCCCCTGGGAAAGAATGACCATTTAAGGTACAAACTCTACAGTCTCCTTAGCCGGTACCTCATCTATATTCATAGTAGACAGAGAGTGAATTCAGACAAAAGATAGAAATACAAGCTCGTGGGTGGTTACCAAACCTCTCCTTTCATTTTTCTTCTGTCCTGTTTAGACTTTATCTCTCTCTGAGAAACAGATTAAATAATTAAGAAATATATTTGTTTAAATGTGTGCTACTTTGCCAACCATCAAATTAAAACATTATTACTAGTATCCGCATGAAGTCAGTGGCACTCCCATGTACCTGTATGAAGTGGCCACGGAATCCGTCTGTGAGTCTGCAGCAAGGCTTCTCTTCATGAGCATCAAGTGGGCCAAGAGTGTCCCGGCCTTTTCTACTCTCTCCTTACAAGATCAGGTAAACCTTACGCAGGGTGGTGAGGAAGCGGTGTCAGTGTGTGTGTGTGTGTGTTGCTTTTCTTACTCATCCTTCAAGGTTGATTTACTTCTTCGGATCGGTGGTGCTCTACTCACCAAATAAAGAGATTTGTGTGATTTATTCCTCATCTTTTCCTTTGGCAAATATTCAAGCCAGCTCACAGATTTTTAAAAAAGAATTAATAATAAATTCGATAATAAAAATCATAGGACAGCCAAAAGGTGATGCGTCTGCCGGTTTCATAAACACAGAAAGGGTAGGCGTTAAATGCCAAGAAAGAGGAAGGGACTCACTGCACTTGCTCTGAAGGGTGAGAAATGTTTGTGGGGGTTTGGGGCGGGCAGAGAATAGAGTTTTGTGTATGTGTGTGAGGCGAAGGAAAGGTAGCCAGTTGCCTCTGGCATGGAGCCTTGCAAATGCTGCCATGTACAGCCAGTGCAGGGGGAAGAAGAGCATGAGTCAGAAACGGGTGGCTGAATGCATTTGGGGGGGGGGGTTGTTCCCCATAGTCTGTGAAACCTAGTCTGAAAAACTTGCTTGAGACCAGTTTCTTTCTTCCATAGCAGAGAGCCTGGCTCGCCTGCTTGAAATATCTGGCATAGTGCAACAAGATTCCCTTTGCAGAGAGCCAGCTCACTGTGTAGCACCCCATGAAGGTGATTGACTGAGAGCTGTTGGCCACAGGCTTGTGTTGCAATAGCTGGATGCTATGTGGCTTTATCTTTGAATTTATTTTAAAGGATACAGAATAGGTTAGATTAGAACAATAAATATATGGATTGCATATATTTTTGAAAGGCTTTAAGGGCAAATTCTGGCAAGTGGATTTTTAGGAAGAAGGAAAGAACAAGGAATTTTTAAAGCGCCATTAACCAAAAAGTCCACTCCAGGGAGCAGCAGATTGAGACTTGGGCAGTGGCCTCCAGCAGTGGATTATGGATAGGAGAACAGCAATCCCTGCCAGTTCTTTTTTGGGAAATCCTCCCCTCCCCCCATAACACAATTTCTCTAAATTGGAGAACAGAACAGCCTGTTTGCATATCTTGTTCCACTTCTTCTTTTCCTCCCAGTTCAGTTCCCCTTCTACAGTGCAATGACTCACAAAGTGGACAACCACATTTGAGCTTGAGCCCAGCTTATATCATTTTGATTGGATCCAGAGTTCAATGGGGGCATTCCCAAAATGAATTGTATTTGGACCCTCTGCATCTGAACGGGTGTCAAATAGCACTTAATTCTTATTGACCAAGATTATGTCGATTTCCTGTCTCCCATTGATTGCAACCAAAAATGTAGGCAAGGCCAACTTTCTGCGGGTCTGGCAATCTAATGGGTTTGGTTAAGTTAACTCTGTTTCTACAAAGTGGAAGGTGTTTTTATCTCTTGATCTTTTTTAAATAATCACATTGAATTTGAGCTGGTTTAAGTGATAGCCATGTACTATGAATAATAACTGTTATGCATAATAAGTATTGTGAGCTTTAATCAGCAACTGCTAGTATCTTTGTTGATTTCTGCTTTCTTAAGGGTATAGTACAGATACCTTATTAAATTAGTTCCCACCCTCTCATGCTTCTGTAGCAGGGGTGGATTCCAACTTACCTCGCTGCAGGTTCTCTTCCTCCCGCGCCGCGTGGCCACGCCTCATGGGCGCGCACGCGCATGCGCAGTGCAACCCCCCCCAATAAAAAAAACACATGTTGAAAACAAAATGGCGACGCATGCGCAGTTCCGGAAACTCAGCTTCTGCGCATGCGCAGAAGAAAAATAAAATAAAAAAAATCCGAAAAAAAACCGAAAAAAAGATGGCGGCGCCCACGGACCGGCACCGACCAATCTGGTTCGGTGACATCATCGTGATGTCACCAGCAGGCCGCTACCGGTTCAGCCGAACCGGTCCGAACCGGGAGGAACCCACCCCTGTTCTGCAGGTCTCCTTTTATGATATGACATTTACATGGATGATTTCTGTTAGATGTAGGATGCCTAAACTGAAAATTCAGAAAATTCAACCCTATGTCTTCATTGTGTATTTTTAATGCAAATAAGGGGAAATTATTAATTTAATGAAAATAATCATATGAATGGTACTTTAATAAATTGCATTATATTTCAATTCCCCCCCACCCCCGGCCTATTTATTCTCTGCAGTGACACTCCCAGTATATTATTGAAAGGCCTAGCATGTGGATGTGATTTTATTTGCTTCCTTATTATTAGGCTATCAAACCTGGGCTGCAAATATCAGAACAATCAGTAGATGGCAGCACAGAGGTAAGAGTTTTATGTATCACTTTGCTGCCATCTGGTGGCTGTTCAGGTTGTTGTAGCACAAATATGCTAGTCCAGTAATTAACTTTTCTCCCAACTGGACCTCTCCAGATGTATCACTTTCCAAAATCTCTCAGTTTAAAGGTGGTTTTTGAAATCCAAATAGGTGGACAGCACCAGAACATCTTCCAATGTAATTTTTCCACTGAGAAATACCTGTGTATTGGCATGTCCATGTTAGGGAGGTGGGGGAATTTAAGAAAAATGAGAGTCCCATCAATATACTAAGAATGGCTTACTGCAGATTAAACTTATCATGAACAGATCTGTTTGAAATAGGCCTATTATCCATGTCAGGAATCAGATTATCCTGTCATTTTAAATGAACTGGCTGCATATTTAGCACTCAAAATTAAAGGCGAGTTTCATGAGTTGTTACGTGAAATTAATCCACCCTTTTAAAGCCCAAGGATTTCATTAACTGCACCATTATCCCCTCTAGGTTTTGAGACCAGACTGTGAGATGCAAAGTTTCAGCTTACTCCAAATTGAGAATTACAGACTGCAATTGGAACATTTTTTTCCCTTCTATTGTTCTCCCACTTCTCTTAAATGCAGATTCTTGTTTCAATAATTATAGACAATAATGAGGGAGACAGAAAGAGTGACAGAGTTACTCTTCTGCTGTTACTAGTTTGAAGCTCAAGCTTCTGCATCTACACTAGGGTGCAAATTTATTGAGTTTAATGGGAGTTATAACTGCACAGCTATGCTTACGAGAGAGAATAACATTACAATTGCTAGAAGTATATGTAGAAGTGGAAATATTTGCAAGGTGACCACTACAGCATCTTGGCATGTGTTAGAGGGGGACAAATCTCTTCTTGAATAGCAATATTGCCGCAAATTAAAAGTCAAGCACAAAGGCAACCATCCACCTCTGAGTTCCACAAAAGAAGCATGTCCCATCTTTTGGAGCTTGAGGGCCACACTCAGCGGTGGGTTGCTCCCGGTTCAGCCCAGTTCTTAGAGCCAGTAGCGGCGGCGGCGGGAGGCTCCGCCCACCCGCCGAGGACGCTTCTGCGCATGCGCAGAAGCGTCTCGCACACGCGCATGAGCGTGCACGCGAACTGGTAGTAAAGGGTTTTAGAACCCACTACTGGCCACACTTTAATGTTTTTGTGAAGAGCAACAACTGCTATGAAAAAGGAAATATAAAGCGAGTGAGGCCACATTATATGTACAAACAAGGACAGGATTTGGTGGCATGGGATATTTTAAAAACATGTTTGCTCCTCCCAAAAGATGCAAAATTAATATTCAAGTGGTGGAATTAAATGAGAGTTCTGGAGGTCCTAAAAAGAAGGCCTGGATAGAAATGGGCATACCTTTGCTGTAATCAGACAACAGCAATGGTAGAAGTTAAAGGATAACCATCAAACCATCAAAAAGGTTCCTCTTTCCAGCTGTGGTCTTTTCTGCCTTTTTAGCTAAATCTGCTCAAAAAGATCTGTCTATGAGATAGGGATAAGAACTGAGGGGCTGGAGTTGTGAAGAAGACCTATTCAGTTGATTTTTGTGACCCAAACATAATAAGGGCTGTTAGACCTGTTGACTTCATAGGGGACAATTGCTGTGAAAAACAGGGCAAAAGGAAAGCATTCCTAGATGAAACAGCCCATCAAAGACCAAGAGGCTGCACTTGCTTAGAATGCTAAACCATAAACTTTCCAACTACATTGTAGTCTAAGAGGCTATACAAACCTAACCTGTGCAGTTAATTTAGTGTGCTGTGTTAACTTAAAAATTGTAAAGTAAACCATGACTCAGTTACCCATAAAGGTGTCATGAGAACATAGAAATGTTCAGGTTTTCTACTCTTCCTAACCCAGTAGGGATTTGGGGCAGCATCATGTCAGATAAGTTTTTTTTTTTTAAAAAACCATTTCATCCAGCTTTTCAATGATCTGGTGGGTAAATGACATAATTATCCATGGAAGTTTCCAAGGCAACATATTATTCAGTGGGGAAGGGGGAACAGCATTAGGATGCATTGACCCTGATATTTAGATTATTTATTTATTTACACAGACAGACAGACAGACAGACAGACAGTTCTCTCCCCCTCTTCCAACCTTTCCTTAAGTTATGTTTGGGAAATATGTCCCATTATTTCCAGTGAGTATAACCAATGGGCAAACTGGGTACTGTGAGATTTTTTTTCTTGGATTTACAGTTAGAATTAGCGTTCTCCAATTTGGATTGAATAAAGCAGTGGTAATCCATCATCCAGGAGCAACCTGTCCTGTACAGAGGGAAGGATGCTACTGCCCAAAGAGAAGAGGTTCCCTCCTGATGCCAACAATATTTGTATAGTAGTAATTTGCTTAGCCAATTTGGTCAATTTCACAAGAAAGCTGGATTGCAAAAGCAGAGATAATTGACTGAAGTTAACTCAGCTTCAAGAATACAAATCATGCTCTGTTCTATTCGGCTCTAACATATTATTAATGGCTGGAAAAGAAAGAGCCTGGATGGGTGACTGCAACTTTAGACAAAGCGTGGAGATATGGGCTAGTTGTTTAAGGGTGAAGTCCTGACGTGCTGTTTTTACACAGAAGAGATACCTTCAAAGCATCATCCCAACAAATAGTTTCATAATCTGGGGATCTGCTAATATTTCTGGATGCTAACAGACTCCTCTTCCTCAAAACGATAAAAGGATAACTAGAATAATCCAAGCTGGGGTGGGGTGGGGAAAGAGTAAGTATGGGCATTTTAAGGCCATTTTTTCCGCAAACAGCAGAAATTTACATGATGAAATTGTTTACCAATCTATAAATTATACACCATGTTATATCGTACCTCTATTGTATGACAGCTGATGCTTTTGGAAGATGCTTGGAGGGAACTGTTTGTTCTAGGAATAGCACAATGGGCCATTCCAGTTGATGCTAACACTCTACTGGCTGTATCGGGTAAGAATTGCACAATTTAATGACTTTGTTATAGAAATTACCATAAAAATACATTATTGAAAACAAGACAACATGTAAAGAATACCAAATCGTTCCAAACAATAGAGTATACCTGTCATTTATAAATCTATATTTAAATGCAAATAATGTTGTTTTGTTGCATTCATGACTGCTTGCATTGTCATTTAAATGCAAATTACTGTGTTTGTTATCATCCAAGAAAAGATTTCGTACTAACTTTCCGACAATATCGTCAGTTTTGTGTCGAAGCAGATCTGAGAAAGTAACAATGGCATGGCTATTGATACGTCTAAAAAAAAATATCAATCTATCAAAGTACTTCAAATGACTTATTAGTGTATTCATTTCACACATTTTTCCAGGCATGAATGGTGACAACACAGATTCTCAAAAGCTGAATAAGATTATCTCAGAAATACAAGCATTGCAGGAGGTGGTAGCTCGATTTAGACAGCTTCGGTTAGATGCCACAGAATTTGCCTGCCTCAAATGTATTGTCACTTTCAAAGCAGGTAAGAAGAATGTAAAGAAAGACTTACTAGCATGCATCAAGCCGCTGTGCCCCCTAGCTTGGTGACCTCCCTCCAATTTTAACAGCTGAACATCTTGAATTATCGTGCTGCAAAAGCAAATAGATTTCCCCCCCCCAACTGAGGCAGCAAAGAGATTCCAATGTGAAAAATGTGCCCATTCTTTGCTACTAGCTTAGTTTAGTTTTACTTTTAGTTTCAACCTGGTTGCTCTTTTAAGGAAGTAATTACAGGTATTGGAGAAATTAGCATATTAATATCAGTTCCTGTTTATATTAACAGGAAAGTTATATCCACGTCAACA
Organism: Thermophis baileyi; assembly: GCA_003457575.1. NCBI lineage: Eukaryota > Metazoa > Chordata > Lepidosauria > Squamata > Dipsadidae > Thermophis > Thermophis baileyi. The sequence goes on along the minus strand of QLTV01003764.1, from coordinate 4,422,627 downwards.
CCTTGGCATTAAAAGTAATCAAGTAATCCTGTGGAGGGGTACAGCAAGCAGTAAAGGAAATGAGAAACTTGCAATCTGTGATGTATTGAAAAGTCCTATTTCTTTACATCCCAGTGATAACCCCATGGCTGCCTGCTTCACATAGCGTGTGTGCTCAGCAGAAGTACACGGATAATGCAGAAACCACTCAAGCTCGGCTAAAGTCAGAGCTTCAGAATCTTGCAGTATCAAGTTTACCATCTGTTTGGCTGGTGTTTCAAAACTGGAATTTTGCAAACAAGCTGCAGCACTTTTTTAAAGTTAAATGAAAATAAATAGAATTGTTTCTTAAAACATTGTTGCTCCCAGTTTTCCAGGCGAGTTGTCCTGCCAGTGCCCTCAAACCTAGATAGCTGGCTCCATTAATTTAGCGCTATTATGAAATTGCTAGCTAATGAAGTGCAACCATGCTGCCAAGATTGACTTGATTGTCCTGGTAATAATAGAATAGAATAGAATAGAATAGAATAGAATAGAATAGAATAGAATAGAATAGAATAGAATAGAATAGAATAGAATAGAATAGTAGAATAGAATAGAATAGAATAGAATAGAATAGAAGAATAGAGTAGAATAGAATAGAAAATAGAATAGAATAGAAAATAGAATAGAATAGAATAGAAGAATAGAATAGAATAGAATAGAACAGAACAGAACAGTAGAATAGAATAGAATTAGAATAGAATTAGAATAATACCGTGTTTCCCCGAAAATAGCATAGCATAGAATAGAATAGAATAGAATCGAATAGAATAAGAATAGGATTAGGATTTGGATTAGGAATAAAGAATAGAATAGAATAGAGTAGAATAGGAATAGAATAGAATAGAATAGAAGAATAGAATAGAATAGAATAGAACAGAACAGAACAGTAGAATAGAATAGAATTAGAATAGAATTAGAATAATACCGTGTTTCCCCGAAAATAAGACAGGGGCTTATATTTTTTTGACCCCCCAAATATGGCCTCGGCCTTATTATCAGGGGGGGGCTTATTATTTTGGGGGTGCAGTAGGCGGCGAGCGTGGGTCTGCATGTCCCATCGCCGCTGCCTCGCCTCCCCTCCCTGCCGCCACCGCCTCGTGGAGCAGGACTCAGCAAGGCTTGTTGTGCCGTTGCATGCACGAACTCCAGGACTGCCGCAAACTTCATCATACTGGCACAGCTGGGGTCCTTCTGCCGTTGGTGCATGCAACGGCACAACAGGCCTTGCAGAGTCCTGCTCCACGAGGCAGCGGCGGTGGCGGGACGAGTCTCACAGAGA
>QLTV01003764.1:4390540-4411369 GCA_003457575.1 Thermophis baileyi | reverse complement strand
CTCTGCCTCTGCCAGCGTTGTGACGCGCTCCTGCCTGAGATGGGGCGGCGAGGCAGCCATCAAGGCTCCCCTTCTCTTCCTCGGAGGCAGGAGCGCGTTTGAAAACGCTGGCAGAGGCAGAGCCCAGAGGAGCCGAGCAGTCTCGTGGGGTGTGCGTGCCCTCGACTCTCACTTGCTCTCGCTCTCCCGGCCAAAAAAGTGCCCGCAGCAAAAAGAGTGCCTCCCGGCATGCCCCCCCCTTTCCCCCCGGAAAGTAATGGGGGGGCTTATTTTCGGGGGGTGGCTTATTTCAACGCATGTCCCGAAAAGCCCTGTTGGGCTTATTATCGGGACATGTCTTATTTTCGGGGAAACACGGTAGAATAGAACAGAATAATAGAATAGAATAATAGAATAGAATAGAATTAGAATAGAATTAGAATAGAACAGAACAGAATAGAAGAATAGAAGAATAGAATAGAATAGAAATAATATAGAATAGAATAGAATAGAATAGAATAGAATAGAATAGAATAGAATAGAATAGAATAGAATAGAATAGAATAGAATAGAATAGAATTTTTTATTGGCCAAGTGTGATTGGACACACAAGGAATTTGTCTTGGTGCATATGCTCTCAGTGTACATAAAAGAAAAGATAAGTTCGTCAAGAATCACAAGGTACAACACTTAATGATAGCAAATATGCGAAGAGCGGTTATCTCACTGAGTAAGTGGACTGTCTGCTTGCAGTACCTACACACAGCGGTTCTGAACTGAGAAGTTTCAGGAATGCTGCCGCCATTGCAGCTCTTCAAGATGAAGCTCAGCTCACCCTGAACAGCTACATTCACACGAGGTAAGGATCCCCTAGTCCTACCTTTGTAAGAAATGAATGCACCCTGGTTGTAGAGGTTGAGGAGCCTTGTAAGAAGGAAGGGGGACTCAAAAGGAAGCAGCAGCCTATGAAAGCAGGTTGCATTGTTTTGGCCCTTTAGGATGCTTCTTAAACGCTTCCAAGTGAGCTGCCTCTGCCAATTGGCTTTGATTCCGGAAAGAGACTTTGCTTTAATTTGATATTTTAATTCTGTTGGCATTTGGATGGCTTTCAGGACTCTAAATTATAATGTATATATTTAAGTTATATTTATGTTGTCTTTGGGGGAGGGGGGAATTGATACATTTACTTAAATATTACCCATCACCACAATACAATCTCAGGAGAGTCACAATATATATAAATTGTTATAATAAAATCTCCTCTCCTTCTAAGCGGAGCAATTAATCTTTTTGGCTAAATTTTTTTTTTTTTTTTTTTTTAGCAGCTTGCTCCGATATGTTGACCCTGGATGTAGAAATAACTAATCAAGGGGGAATTATTTCCTTTTCTGTTCAAAAGCACAATAAAGCTGTAGACTTGGCATTTTGCCTGTTTTTATCAAGAGAAAGGATCTATAGCTTTAACGTGGTTATCAATGTTATTTGTTGTTAGTAGGATTAACCTCTACGTTTGATTTCTAGGTATCCTACCCAGCCGTGTCGTTTTGGGAAACTGCTGTTGCTCTTGCCAGCCTTACGTTCAATTAGCCCCTCAACGATAGAAGAAGTATTTTTCAAAAAAACAATTGGGAACGTGCCAATTACAAGACTGCTTTCAGATATGTATAAATCCAGTGACATATAGATCAGACGCGAGGCAACAAAGAGAAGATAGGTGATCATTTCTAAAGACCTTTTTAACTAATGGAGAGCAAACATCAGATAATTCTACAAGAAATGGAATCCTGGAGACATTTAATCCAGCAACAAAATCAATCGATAGAGATCATGTGGGAGAAAATACTGTTACATATTAAAATGGAGCTCGATTGAACTAGACAGCTGTTCCCACCACTGCAGCTTTGATGCTGCCGGTTCCACTGTTGTTCCTAGATCAAGGTTGGGAAAACCACAATTTAACAGGGAGAGATGACAAGCTGAAGCAAAAGAATCTCTAGGGTTTGTTTATTCCATACTCTGAAAAGTTGGGTAACCAAATGTTGTTCTGTTGTAATGTGTCATGAGGTGGCCTTCAATGATTTGTGTATATGTGTGTTTTTTTAACTAGTTTGTTGGTGAACCCTTTTTACATGAAAGGAAACATTGAATACTAGGTTATCCAAACATTTGTGTCAGTTATAACATAATAAAAGTGGCCTTTGCAATGAATTTTTAAGGGGTGTACTCTGGCAAATACCTTTTGAATTCAAATTTGCCAGGCCTGCTATTTAAGGTTTTTTTAAACCAATGGTGGACTTCATGCCTAAATCTTGACATCATTTCATTTCAGTTTAATATGTCAGACAGAAGAGCTTTAAAAAGAGTTTTCCTTTTTTTTTTTTTTTTAGAAAAATACACATTGAGAGACTAAACAGCAAAACCAAATAAATAAAAAAAATGGAGAGGACTGACACAGTGAATTCATCGCTGTTCCACTGGCATAAGGCTGAAACCAAAGGCAATGATGCCCAAACACTTTGTTAATGAGATGTATAAGAAGGGACCCATCTTACAAAAGAATGGAAAATATTATGAATTATTGAAAGAGCAGTTGATCAATACATCAAACGTAACTATCTTTGATACTCTGTAGTCTGCCTGATGCTGTCCTGGGAAACACATCATTCCACTTATGGGTCACGTTGGCTAGGACTAGATGTTAAGGTGGGGAAAGCTGTTGTAGATTTTTTTAAAAAATATATATATATATAAACCTCCAGGTCCATTAAAACCTTTCTCATATGCTTTCTAATCCTCACCAACCCAAGCACATTTATGAGCTGCTTAAGTTGACAAGAGTATTAAAATGTAGGAGGGGGGGAGAAATAACCACTGTACTTTTCAAGGTTTTTGTTTTTAGGAAATAGCACTGAGGAAGGAAAATCAGCACTTGAAATATCTTAGAATGAATAAACTTCTCTTGTACAAAAGTGCATTAACTGATTTGTGAAGTTAAGGTTGTAACCATTGTATTTACAAAGAATAAAAAAAATATATTAAATTTAAACTGGAACTACTATTAAGAATTGCTTCCCATTGATGCTAAATGCATATTCTTGATATTGTTATATTAACCCAAAAATATGAGATTGGCTCTTTGGTTTCTCAAGTACAACGATCGGCTTTAGAGTACCCCTACCAAAGTTGTGGGAGTATGCCATTCAGTACTGTATTTATGCTACTATGCTCAGAACAATCTAGAAGGTTTAATATATCCCAATTCAACATCTTCCGAGGCAGATGAATTGGAGGGGAATGTTTTGTTTTTAAAGGAAGCAGGCAATATTTGTCTGACAACTGAATTACGCTAGCCAACTATATTTTAGCCTGATAAGATGAACAGGTCTAACTCAGTTTAGTTTATGGATTATATGCCATAGAAACTTGGGCCAATTGATTATTCTTGTTTAAGTTTACTCTTGAGTAAGCAAGTGAACAGAGTTAGCAGGACTGAGACTGGATTTTACATGTTTGCCTCTTTGCAAACTAAAAACTGGGAAATTTGCAAGCAAGCCAAAGTCAGGCTAGATAAAGTAAAGCAGTAAGCAAAATGAACACTTGACCTGATCCAGCATAATTGTGTCTCCAAAATCAAAGAATTCCAACGTTTAAAAAAGGAAAACTACTCAGGGCCAGCATTTGACACTTCAGTAGTAAGCCAATGTTTCTGGAAGTTGGTCTATGTGCAATATTGTGCATACTTTTAAAAAATATTTCTTAGTCTACCCCTACTACAAAGAGTACATTCAGTTAAATCCTAGCTGGCAGAATAAATTATTCTCAGACATCAGTGTAGTCCCTGAAATGGATCAGGGCCATAATATTGGAGTCCCACAATGGTGAAATTTCTGTAACCAAACATCCACACTTTCAAAGTGCCTGAGCTTGGTTAGGTATGACAGCAAACCCCAAAGATCAAAGATTTGTCAGAATCCCATTTATGCCCCAAAAGCCTCCCTCCCTACATTGCTGAGTGTGGCCAAACATTTGCCCCTTTTTTGCAGATGTTTAAGGACCCAATTTCACCCCAAAACGTTCCTGAAATCCCTCCCCCAAGCACCTCTGGCAGCTATAGAATGTGGCCCTTAACACCTTGTGCATCCCTGATTTTGCCACATTTGTAACATTAACATCTGTATTGAAAGCAGCAATAGATTATTCTAACCCTACAATAATCCCTCACTGGAAAAAAAACATGATATACCAGTGATGGCGAACCTATGGCACGCGTGCCACAGGTGGCACACAGAGCCATATCTGAGGGCACGCGAGGCGTTGCCCTATGTCAGCTCCAGTGCGCATGTGCGCGCTGGCCAGCTGATTTTCGGCCTTGGGGAAGGCCGTTTTCGTCCTCCGGAGGCTTCAGGAGGCTTCCCTGAAGCCTCTGGAGTGCGAAAAATGGCCCAACGGGCAAACCAGAAATCATTCATAGAAGAGCCGAGGTGGCGCAGTGGTTAGAGTGCAGTACTGCAGGCTACTTCAGCTGACTGCTAGCTGCAGTTCGGCGGTTCAAATCTCACCGGCTCAAGGTTGACTCAGCCTTCCATCCTTCCGAGGTGGGTAAAGTGAGGACCCAGATTGTTGGGGGCAATAAGCTGACTCTGTGAACCGCTTAGAGAGGGCTGTAAAGCACTGTAAAGCGGTATATAAGTCTAAGTGCTATTGCTATTGCTAAAACGGCCCAACCTGGGGGGGGATATGCGCGGGGATGCACGCATGCGCAGTGTGGCACATGTGAGGGGTTGTGTGTCGGCACACACGCGCGCTAGCGTGCGCATACACTCCCATTTTTGGCACGCAAGAAGAAAAAGGTTCGCCATCACTGATATACTGAATCTTTTATTGGGCCTGATTCTGTCTTTACTGGAAACAGCGTTTGGAATTTCAAATCCTGACATCAATTGGGCTTCTCAGAGTTCTAACAAATTAAATTTAGTTTACCGTGAATGTTGCTCTCTTGAATAAAAACAAGAACTGCACTCTTGACTCAAAATGTAATAAATGGCAGTTTCACCAACAGTATGCTGCCTTCAGAAACCTTACCAAAAGAAATGTAAACAGGGAATATCAATGTAGAACAGCCCATCCTATCTAAGTTAACTTTAGGATCTATTTGATTGTAGACTTGCACGAGAAGTGAGAATACCCATGGGATTATAGCTTCTTTTCCACTGAATGAAGTAATGTAATATTAAAACAGCTCATATAAACAGATGGAAGATGCATCAAACTTCCAGTATATACAAGGGAACTGACCTTTGGGGTAATCCAGCCCAATTGCCTCCCCATCATCACAGCAGTAAAGGCATACTAAATGCATTTCACTTTTTTATTTCAAAACAACTTTAGACAAATGATCTTAGTATACAAATCTTGATTTCTTTTTACACAATATAAAGATAGTTTCCTCATTGCTTCTCAGTACAAAGGTATTTGTTTTACCACTTAAGGATACAACCTCAGAAGTGCTTATTTTACACAAGGGGATAATGAAACGACGTTAGTCACCAAAATGTAGGTGCAATACTACTTATTTTACAGAAATATTCTAGTGTTTTAATCAAATAAAAGTGAACGTGCAACACCAGAACAGTGCAAGTTCAAGTAAGGCCAAGTCAGTAATCCCCAGAAGGTCACTGCAAAGGAAGAAAAGAGGTTCAAAGTATCTAGATTTTTAAAAGCCATTTAATCAAACATCTGACAGCAGATTTACCTAAATTTCTTTAATGCCATAAAATGAATGCAAAGACCAAGCAGTGCTATTAATATACCAAAGATTTCTTGTGCCAATTGGTCTGGAGCATGCTAAAACCTTATCTACAAATCTTGGACCATGTAAGTTAATCACTAACATTTACGCCGGTTAAAGTGTTGTGCAGCATTCAAGCATGTCTTATTTTCGATGGTGTGTAGCTTTTATCTATTATTTCATCTTGCAAGAACATATGAAGACAACGTTCATTCTGAGCCAAAGGATGACCTGCAACTCTGAAAATTAAAAATTAAAAAGTTAGTCTTCAAAGGGGTCCATGTGCCCTGTAATAATAATCTCAACGTACTTTTACTTTGTCACCAATTGGCTTCTAAGCATTTTTTTAAAAGCCTAAAATGTTGCATTCTAGTTCTCTATCTTAATTAGGTAAGATTTTTACTTGAATTTTACTCCGCTAGTTGTTACCGACTACAGGGGTGCGTGCTAATCTTCGTTTCAAGGCCATTGAGTCAATGCTGTCTGAAGACATTTCCGTGGTCATGTGGCCAGCATGATATCACGGAGTGCTGTTACCTTCCCACCTGCACCTATTTATCTACTAGTATTTGCATGCTTTCAAACTGCTAGGTTAGCAGGAGCTGGAGCAAGGACGGGAACTCACCCCGTCATGTGGCTCTCAGGTCTTGAACCTGGGCTGCTGGCTTTCCAGCTGACAAGCCCAGTGTCTTATCTTAATTAAGGAGGTGAAATTTCCTGCAAAGTACCAGTTAACAGGCCCACTGACCTATTTGTGATGGGATAAACAGAAAACAGATGTAAGTCCAGTAAAAGTCAATTTAACCCCCTCCCCAAATTCCAGTGTATTTAAAAATACTGATTTTGATGCAGTGCCTTGTTCATAATTCTGCAAAATTGCACTACATTCCCTTGGCAGCTTTTAAGCTATCATATCTAATAGAAGTTTGCCTCTTTTGAATTCACATAAGGCACTAAGAATAAATTCCTGAGATGGCAATATCAAATAGGGTTAGGTACTATGGGTAAACCATGGCTTATTTAACCAATATTATTGACTAGGTTTATCAAAGAGAATTTGGCTGCAGCAAGAATGATTTCCTTCAGCAATGAACTGCCAAAGCAAAAATGTTGCTGTTTAATTACAGGCAGTAGGAAAAGGAAGTTCTTGATAAATACACAGCACAGACCATCTCATTTCCAAGTTAGAAGGTTTATAGGGATCTTTTCTGAAGGCCAAATTAGCACACATGTATCTTTAATATCCTCTAGATTCAAGCATACAAATCTGTACTGGGGATCATACTTGCAGTCAGAAATTATAACCAAATTGTTTGTTCGATGATGAGCACACTTATCTCCCCGAGCCTTATTTGTATGATGCTATCTTTACATGCTGCAATCTAAGCAATTTGCATACATTAAGAAACAAAACCCAGGTCACTACAAATTCTTCAGTTTTTGCAGCAAGCATGTTAAGTGGCTGCCTACTGTTCCAGCTTGGATATTGAAACTGCTTTGCAGTTCAACCTGGAAAGTGGTTCAGAAGTCTTTAATAATGTAAACTGAGCTTTTCTTTATATTAGCACAAGCTCCACTGGTCTTGAAAAGACTTAACAGGTCACTGTTAGATGTCAGTAGGTGTAACATATAATCTACTGGGATGTTAACACCATTGCTAGGAACTCAGTCCGGTGCACCAGTATATTGTTCATTACTGAAGTTTCTGTGCAACACAAGAAATAGAATAGCCCACTTACTTGTTTATGAATTGTTCAAGCCCCAGCTTCCTCTCTTCTATAAAGGAATCATCAAATATCCCATCATCTCCTCTGAAAGGCAATTGGCGAAGAAAGGCTTTTCCGGGTAAAGGAGGTACAACCACCTAAAAAACAGTTGGCATTTTCAATTCTAACTCTGTTATGCTAAAAATTAAAGCATCGTCAACATTACCATTACCACCATCATTATCGCTGCTGCACAAAGAGCTCTGAAAATTCTCTAAGCACTATAGAAAAAATTCAGATTCATTCCCTTCCTTAGGAATGTGGCACCAAGATGATTTAGGGTGAAAATACATAATGTTCCAGGCTTAAACACAGCTGTTAGGAGGCAAGATGGCTTATAGTGTACGTGCTCTAATTATAACAAAACACCAGAATAAGTTGGCAATCCTCCCTGCCATCAAAGCATGGAAACTCACAGTGCAAACTTTTGCACTGCTAAATTATCATCAAGCATCAAGAAAACTTTGTTGCCTCACCTTACTTTCTCTTTCTAGCTCACTTCGAAGCCATTCAAAATCACTGTATCGTCTCCTGACGCAAGACTCCTTCAATTTGAAGATCGGAAGATTTGTCTGAAAGAAACAAGACACATCACTCTCCATTCACTTGAGTCAGTTAGCCACTTTAAGAAGCATGTGGACTTCAACTTCTAGAATGCTGGCTGGAGAATCCAGGTTGTTGAAGCTCACACTTCGTAAAGTTGCCGAGGTTCAGAAATCATTCAGCTATGACATCTGAGGGCTTAGCAATGTTGAAACAACATATGTTTATCCAGATATTACGCTTCAAATGGATTCCTCAGGTTAGATGAGCAAACTGAAAGCAATAAATTAATGCAGTTGTAGGGATCTAGAATGGAGTTAGAGCATCCTTTTAGTGGCTGTCCATCAAATATAAAACAGTCCATTTTGCCTAGGCATTCAAAACATTTTGGAGCAAATCCTCCCAAGGAGTTGTGCAAGAAATAAGACTAAAAAGCACAAAGATACCATCACATTTTATACAATGATCCTAATAAAATGTTAGTTTAATTGTAGGACCAAGAAATGAAGGCAAGTATTTAGGATAGGAGTGGCCATCCACATGCTATTGAATTTCAGCTCCTGTTCACTGTGGTCAGTAAAGTAAATGTTGAATGGTAACAGTTCTCATGATTCAAGTCTTCCAAGTGTTTAAGACTTTATGCTGTCCACTCTATGTTTACTTGGCCCCTTAAGAAGAAAGCATGATCAGCTGTCCCAAATTTATTTTCCTACTCTCAGAAATTCTGCTTTACCTGGAATAAGTTCCTGGTTGCTTGCTCTGACATTAACGTTCAACACTATATTCAGGAAAGATATTATTTGCATACTGTTGAAATAACAGCTCAAATATTCAAATAGCTTTCCCATGTGGATATTAAAAATATAGAGGACAAGATGGAATCTTCAAGCACCCTACATGACAATGACTCTAGGGTAGGGCAACAGATTGTCAGTACTATCTTCTGAGATCAATCCTCTAGGAAGCCATCATGCCTACCAGGCTCCATAGGGATTAAGAGTCAATGCAGTACTCAAAAACTATCCAAGGGTTCAGGAACATTGCCAAAGTTATATTCTCTTAATCCAATTTTATAATATTATGTACAAGATTGTGAAGACTTGCGTTGGACCAGGAGCAGGGAGATGCAAATTCCAGGTCAACTTCAACCTCGGAAGCTCATTGGGCAACTACAAGTTAATCACTCAGCTCAACCCTTCTCACAAGTGTGTGTGTGTGTGTGGGGGGGTGGAAAGAGGCGTTGGTCTTACCTGAGACGCCCTTTCTCATGGAGGTCGACGGGAGAATCCAGGATGGGTCACTCTAGTCTTCTAGCTCTATAGACTGAGTTGAAATTGTGAGGACACGCCTCCCTGGTGACGTTCCCCAGTTGAAAACAAAGACGAAGCGAACCCTGTAGTCCGTCTCCAGACCAAACTTCTCTGCTCCCGGACTGAGGACCAGACAGTCCACCGTCAAGTCCACGGAAGCCAAGAAGTCTCCCTCCCTGATTACCTTCCAAAATGGAGTGAAGGGAGTGCATTTTGAACCTCCTGTAGACCAGATGTCTATTGAGTCCCTTGAGGTTCAGGATTGCTCTCCACCCACCCCCGAAGGCTTAGGAATGACAAATAAAACTGAGTAAAAGCCCTGCCCCCACTGACTTTCAGGTACCGGTTGTATGGCACGAATGTCCAGCAAATGCTGTATCGCCGATGCCATGAGATTCTGTCTTACTGGGTCCTTGGAAACAGGACAGCGCAGGAAATGGCTTGGAGGGGAGGAGAGGAATTCTGGGGAGAGCCATGATCTTATCGTCTCCCTGACCCAGGCGTCCGTCGTGATCTCATCCCAGCGATCTGCGAAGAGGCTGAGACGACCCCCTATGGGGACCTGGGTCCTGACGTCACTTAGGGCGTCTAAACCCCCTGTTGATGTTGTCCCGAAAGGGCCACCTGCCCTGGGCCTGCTGATGTCCTCTGCCACCGGAGCCCGAACTCTGGGACTGGTAGGTGGGTCTGGAAAATAAGAGCTTCTGTTGATGGGGAAAGCTTGCCCCAGCTTCACCCTGCCGAAAGGAGGGCCATCTGAAGTAGGGTGAGGGGCGGAAATCCGACCTCCTGCCCTGAGATGGAAGGACCTTTCTCTTGTCCCTGGTCTCCACCAAAAGTGGATACAGAGCCTCTCCAAACAGCTTCTCCCCACTGAATGGAGCGGAGGCAAGCTTCCATTTGTTCTTAGAATCCATATGCCAATGGCGCAGCCACAACATACGACGGGCAGTCACCGATGAAGCTATGGCTCTGGCCGAAAACTTGGCTGCATTCAGGGAAGCATCTGCTGTATATTCTGCTGCCACAAAAATTTTGCAAATGTCTTGATGAACGCGTACATCCTCCGGTGGGATCCGTGCCTGCAGCTGCCTGAGCCATCGCACCGATGTTCTGGTGAAAAATGGAGCTGCAGTGGAAGCTCGAATCGCCCAGGAGTCTGCCTGATGGGCTCTACGAAGAGCCATCTCCTCTTTTCGCTCCTCCGCCTTCAAAGCATCCTCAGGGTCTGGTGGTAGGACTGAGGAGGACGTCAAGGCCGCCACTGGTGTATCGACCTTGGGAACCTGGACCAGGTCAAGCAGCTCTGAGTCTACGCCATAAAGCATGTTCTCTGACCCACTGGGCCGGGAATATACCCCCGGTGTGGCCCACTGCCTCTTTATCACACCTAGGAACATTCTAGGGACAGGAATAGCCTCCGTCTCAGCTGTTTGTTCAGTAAAGAGGAAGTCATCCTGCTCAGCCAGCTCTCTACTGGGGTCCTGAACCATAGTCTCTTTCCCCAGGCGAGCCGTGCTACGAGCCTTGGAGAGCAAAGGCTTGAATAAGGCAGGATTGAATAACCCTCTAAAGGTAGGAAAAGGGGGTGGTTCTCCTTCATAATCTGAAAATTCCCCCTCCCCCCGAATCTCCCCTTCCGAAATGGAAGACTGACTACAGGTGGAAAGTTCTGGAGAATAAGGCCCTTGGTAATCCTCAGCCTCCCCCTCTGGGTGCCAAGGATCAGCATGGCTAGGCCTCTCAGCTGCCTGGATGAAACAAGATTGCTGACTCTGCTGCAGACCTTCAGCAATCCCCTGGCTGATCGCCTGAGAAATCCACTGCCTCATAAAGGGAGGAATATCTGTTTCTTGCAGGTCGCCATGTCTAAGGCCAGCTGCTGTGGGTGTAAACGTGGCCTCAGGACTAGGCCTTGGCCTTGTAAAGGGTTGCCCTCCATGCGCCACTGATACTAAAGGTTGAGACAGGGAAGGGGCCAAGCAACCTGCAATTCTCACAGGATTTACAATTTCAAGCTCTGCGGGGCCCTCAGGGGACCAGGTCCTAGCCTGTGGCCTCTGCTGGCCTGGTTGCTGTTGCAGCTGCATGGCCCTGTCAGCAGAATGGTGGGAAGGCACCTTGCCAGTCATCTTAGGATCAGGCCGTCCCTCTCGCTCTGATCCCCTTTGAGCTCTGTAAAATTCTTTATCTAAGGCCTTATGCCTTTGTTTGGCTGCCTTCTCCTCCGCCCTGGAGGATTGCTTGTGGGCCTGAGCTTTAGCTGAGATCTTGGCTGCTGCTGCCAATCCAGCCCTTCTGGGCTTGACTGAGGTCCTCTTGCTTAAAGTCTGAGGCGAAACGGCTGTCTCTTGAGGTAGGCCCGAACTCTCATCGGAGTCCTCCATTTTGTTTGCACAAATGCCCCAAAGGCAATCTGGAATACAAAGCAGACACGCTCGAAAGCACTGCTGCTGGCACAGCGTCGTAAAATGAGACCACCCAGATCACTAGAGGCAAGGTCTCTAGCCCCCCCCAAAGGCTGGGAATGGGCCTCAATGTCCTGAAGCTTAGGCTAGCAGGACTAAGGGTAAGCTGGGACTCTCCCGATCTTACCCACGAATGCTGGCCTCAACACTATCTTGTGGCAGACTTAAGCGGCTCGCAGCTGCCATGGCGAATAGGACCTCAAGGAGTGTGGCCAACCAAGTGACCAGTGACTCCGCTCCTGGGCCTCTGTAAATTACGTGCCTAAGCACCGATCTGTAGGGAGTGCTGGCAGACTTAAGCACACACGTGGCTGCCGCTGCTCCTCTTGGTCAGGCCCCCACTGCCCCGATCCGCATCCGCAGTTAGTTCAGGGCCTATCGTTGGTGGTATATGGCCAGCTGTAGAGGCGCCACCACGCGGCTGTTAAAAATGGCCGCCGAGCCTCTCTAGGTCTCTTAGCCCCTTTCTGTCGCCCGGTAAACCAGGGCTTAGCCAGTGGTAGTATAAGGCTCACTGGGGCGATGCACTAGAGTGTGACAACACAGCCCCTCAGTATTGGAGTGTGACTGCCAAAGCCGTCAGGGACTCCCTGCCCCTGTCCGCTGCTGTGGAATAGTCAGGGGCATACTGTTGGTGGAATAGGGCAACCAAGATGGCGGATTGCCAAACGCAACTCCTGCTGCTTCTCTTGAATGGAATCTGACCGCCGAAGCGGCCAGGGACTCCCTGCCTCTTACTGTAGTGAGAATAGGCGTTGGACCTACCTGATACGCCTCTTCTCATCCGGGGGGAGCCAGCATTCAGAATGGGTTGTCCTCGTCCAATCAGATGAAGGACCAAGTCTGTCTAATTTTTTGCTTGGTAGGATCCGCCCTTTGTATCCCAGATTTGATGAATCCTGAAGATTAGACTCGATGTGGCAAACTAGCACCCAGGTAAGAACCTGGCGGACTCCCATCCATGTACATGAAGGACAGATATAAATACATTGAAAATTGAGACAGTTCAAGGGTGGGACTGAATGCTGACTCCCCCCGGATGAGAAGAGGCGTATCAGGTAGGTCCAATGCCTATTCTCCATCCTGGGGTGGAGCCAGCATTCAGGATGGGACATACCAAAGCCTGGAGTCCCCTAAGGGCGGGAACTGTCATGACTAACCAATTACTGGGTACTCTCCAACACTCGTTGAAGCAGTCGACGGCCAAAGGCCGCATCTGCAGATGCGTAAGAGTCAATTTTGTAATGTTTGATGAATTGAGAAGGGGAGGCCCAGGTGGCTACCCGGCACACCTCGTCTAGCGATGCTTGTGTGGCCCATGCGGCCAATGTGGCTGCACTGCGAGTAGAATGTGCCGTGACACCAGAAGGTTTGGGTAACGACGCCAGGTCATATGCTGTTGCAATCATGCTCCTGATCCAGTGACCAATGGTGGAGGAAGACACCCTAGTGCCCAAGGAGCGAGGCTGAAAGGCCACAAAAAGAGCCTCCGACTTACGGAAGGATTGAGTTCTATCGATGTAAATCTTGAGAGCCTTTCTGACATCCAGTGCGTGCCAACGGCGTTCCAACTGGTGTACTGGCCGAACACAGAAAGATGGTAGCACGAGTTCCTGTGATCTATGAAACACAGAATTCACCTTAGGGATAAAGGTAGGGTCCAGGTGTAGGACCACCTTGTCCGCATGGAAGATACACAAGTCGCCCTGCACGGAGAGGGCGGAGAGTTTGGAAATCTGCCGTGCTGATGTGATCGCGACCAAGAAGGCCACTTTAAATGAGAGGTGTCTCAAGGAGGCCTCCCTGAGAGGTTCGTATGGATGTCCTGTAAGGGATGACAACACGCGAGGAAGGTCCCAGGTAGGATAGCAGTGGACCACTGGAGGCCGCAGGTTGAAGGCTTCTTTTAGAAAACGCCGAATGGTGGGAAACTGGGCGAGCGAGTCCACCTGGTCGCAAGACAAGACGGATGAAAGCACCGCTACCTGCCGACGGAGTGTATTTGGAGAGAGACCCTTGTGAAAACCATGTTGCAAAAAACGGATAATCTTGGGAAGGGGAATGCGAAGGGGAGAGAGCCCCTCAGACCTGCACCAGTTACAAAATTTCTTTCAAGTAGCCGAATATATACGGTCAGTTGACGGGCGACAGGACGCTTGAATGGTGACAATGGCATCCTGATCGTAGTCCTGTCTGCTCAAGTCGCGCCGCTCAATCTCCAGGCAGTTAGTTGGAGCCAATCCGGGTTCGGATGTTCCAGGGCTCCCTGGCTGAGCATACCTGTTGAAAGAGGCAACCGCCATGGGGGTTCAATTGAGAGAGCCTGGAGGTCGGCAAACCAGGCCCGACGGGGCCAGTGGGGAGCTAGTAGGATCACCTCCGCTCGTTCTTGCAGGATCTTCTGGATGAGGTCTGGAATGATCAGAAGAGGGGGAAAGACCTGGAGGCCAGGCACTCCTGAAAGCGTTCACTCCCTACGCTCCCCCTGGACTGGAAGCGAGAAAAGAACCTTGGCAGATGGGAATTTTGAGGGGTCACGAAGAGGTCGACCAGTGGGGGTCCGAATCGCTGAGAAATTTGAAGGAAGAGAGAGGGATGGAAGCGCCATTCCGCCTGATCCACTGTGGCCCAGGATAGCCAGTCCGCCTGAGTGTTGGAGGCACCTGCTATGTGATCTGCGGAGAGCGAAAGTAGGTGCTTCTCCACCCACAGGCCCAGTCGCATCGCCTCTAACAGGAGAGATTTGGAGCGCGTCCCACCTTGACGGTTGATGTGCGCCTTTGTCGAGATGTTGTCCGTCAGAATCAGGACATGCTGACCCTTGATCTGATGATGGAACTGTCGCAGAGCCAGGAAAACCGCTCGGAGCTCCAGCCAGTTGATGGAATGACGAGCCTCCGCCTGAGACCATTGACCCTGCGCCATCAAGCCCTGTCCATGGGCCCCCCAGCCCGACAGGCTGGCATCTGCTGTTACCACCACCCTGTGGGCAACTCGGAAGAGAGAGCCCCGGGAGATGGCCGAGGAATTCCACCAAGAGAGGAAGCGCAGGACCTCTGCTGGAACCAGGACCCTGCAAGATGACGTGCCTAGACCCGCTCTCTGGAAAGGCAAAAGGAACCATTGTAGTTCCCAGGAATGGAGTTGGGCCCAGGGGACTATCGCTATGCACGATACCATCTTGCCAAGCAAGGTTGCTAAAAGGGAAATGGGCACCCTGCCCTCCCTTTTTACCTGGAGGACCAGCTCCCTAATGCTAACCTGCCGCTCCGGGGAGAGGAATACCCGGCACTGTGCTGAATCAATGACAGCGCCCAAATGGAGAAGGGAAGAGGAGGGAGACAACTGACTCTTCGCCAGATTAATGGAGAATCTGTGTTGTCTCAGGGAGAGCATAGCTAGAGGAGGCATGGATCAGAATATCATCCAGATAACATTGGATGTGGATTGGAACAGCCCGAAGATGAGCGGCCAGGGTCGCAAGCACCTTAGTAAAGACCCTGGGGGCTGATGACAGGCCGAAGGGGAGTGCCCTATATTGGTAATGCTCTGAGGCGTAGCAAAAACAGAGGTACTTCCGGTGCTGTTTGAGAATGGGGATGTGGAGGTACGCTTCCGTCAGATCTAATGACGCCATAAAATCGCCCTGATGAAGGGAGGCCAGAATGGAAGATAGGGAATGCATCTTAAATTTGCGATACTTGATAAATTTATTCAGACGTTTTAAATCCAAAATCGCTTTCCAACCCCCCGAGGACTTAGGGACCACAAAAAGAACGGAGTAGAACCCCTCACCTTGTTGATTCTGGGGAACCCTCTGAATGGACCTGATGGAGAGAAGGTGCTGAACTGCCTCGTCCATCAAACGTCTCTTGGAAGGAACCCTAGAGACCGAACAGCAGACAAAAGACCTCGGGGGAATGGAGAGGAACTCCAGGGCAAGGCCGAATTGAATTGTATTCTTCACCCAGGAGTCCTGGGTGGAGGCTTCCCAAGCCGCATAGAAATGAGACAGGCGCCCCCAATAGGGATGGAAGGATCCTCACCACTTGGAACGCTTAAAGGGCCTGGGAGCTGGACCCCCTCTGGACTGCCTGCGGAACTGCCTTCCCCTGCCTACCCTGTCTGCTTGAGGCCGTTGGCGGGAGAAATACTGACCTGGGGCCCGGTGGAAGGAGAGACCCTGGTCAGCTGCCCGAAAGGGCCAGCAGCAGTAGGGAGATGTACGAGGGAAGCCCCTCCTGGAGAGGGAAGGCAGAACCTTCCTCCGATCTGAGGATTCCACTAGGAGCGGTTCGAGAGCCTGTCCAAATAGTGACTTGCCTTTAATGGGTCCCGACGCTAGGCGCCACTTATGACGAGAGTCCACGGACCACTGATGCAGCCAATGCATGCGTCTGGCCACCAAGGAGGAGGCCAACGCCTTAGAGGCGAAACGGGATGCCTGCAGCGTAGCGTCCGCCAGGAACTGGGTAGCAGCGAAGATTTTGTTGAGATCTTGCTGGGCTCTCAGATTTGAGGCAGGAATGTGTTCTTGTATCTGGTGGAGCCAAATCAGAGTGGTTCTTGCAAAAAAGGAAGATGTTGAGAATGCCTTGATGGACCAGGCCGCAGCCTGGTGGGCTTTGGTGAGCGCCTGTTCCATCCTCCTGTCCTCATGTTTCAAGAGTTCCTCAGCATCCCCTGGCATGGCTGTTGGGGAATGTAAGGCCCTGATCGGTCCGTCCACTGAAGGGACCAAAAGGATGTCAGCTAAGTTAGAAGCCACATTAAAAAATCTCTTATCTTGGGAGGAGGGCGAAGGACCAGAGGCCGGAGATACCCACTGCCTTTCCACCGTGTCCAGAAAGAGTTGCGGAGCTGGCACGACATCCAATTCCCGTCTAGTTTCAGAAAACAAGGGGTCAGGCTGCCCCTCTGCTGGAGAAGTTGTTTCTGTGGGGGAAGGAGCCAGGCCGGCAGCGGCACGAGCCTTAAAGAGAAGAGATTTAAAGAGGCCAGAGGGAAACAGCCCTCCTGGCATGGGCTGGTCAGAGGAAATACCCTCATCCTCCAATAGGTCCCAGAGAGTGGCCTCTTCCTCGTACTCTGCCCTGCTGCTCCCCTCAGAATCCTCTGAAGAGTGGTCCTGAGCGCGCTGCCGAACCGCGTGTCCTGGAAGGGATTTGGCCTTGGAACTGCCCTGCCCAGAGGAGGAAGTAGAGGCTATTGGTCCTGCAAAGGATTGCAGGCTAGTCGAAAGGCCTTGTTGCAGGGCTGCGGTGATGATGGCCTGAAAGGCAGCCTGGTCCAGGGGCACCTGAGATGCTGAGGCTAGGAGTGGAGCTTGGGTTCCAGAACCCCGAGTTTCAGACACCTGAGCCTCTACCGGTTGAGACAGGGAGCCCCCTGTCTCATGGGCAATATGAGAAGCACCCCATAGATCTTCCTGGGGCCTAGGTAGATTTGGGGCATCCAGAGCCAAAAGATCCTCCCCCGCCTCAGCCGAGGCGGTTGATAGAGAGAGGGCCTGATCCCCTCGCCGGGATTGTAGTTGTTTTTCTGATCTATCGCAAATGTTTTGTAATGCCTTCTCTCCTCTTTTCAGCTCGCTCAGTGGCCTTGGAAGAGGCCTCCCTGGAGCTGCGAGACCTGGTAGAGGGATGGCCTGATGAGGAAGACTGATGATCCTCAGAAGTTCCCCTGTTGGTCTTCCTGTGGCGTTTGCCCCCAGGATTGTCGTGTAAAGAAGCTTTATCTGCCATGAGAAGGCAGATAATGGAGGTTTCAAAATGGCTGATCAAAATGGCCGCCCCCTGCCTCGTGGTCCTCGAGGCCTCTGCAATTTCGCCCTCCCGAGCAAGATCAAGGGACTAGAGATGAGGAATTGGGCAATTGCAGTCACAATCTGGGCCCTCCCGAGCAGGCTCAGAGGGAAAAATGGGCCCAGGACTTTGAAATAGTGGTGCCGGTTGAAACGTGGCTGTGCTGGGGTAGATAGGATCGTGCGAGCGTTTGCTCCAGCACCAGAGGCTGAATGACTCAGCAGGAACCAGGAAGGAGAGATCGAGCCCAGACAATTCCAACAAACAAAACTGGTAAACGCGCTGCTGTGCTTATACTAGAAAGGCTGCGCGAGTGTTTGCTCTAGCGCACCGACGTGGCTAGCAGCTGAGGGTCAGATGTGCTGGAAAGGGGCCCAGAAACAAGAAGGCTGTGCCGGGTAAAAAACGCGGCAGAGCCGAAGCTGCTTAAAGAAAGTGCGAGCATTTGCTCCAGCGCCGAGTCCTTTGTAGAGCCGTTCTTTTGAAATGCAGCAGAAACAATCTAGCTGGGAGTGATGTTGCCCTCCCCCCGGCAATATCCTAATTGCAGGGAGAAAAAAGGGGGGGGAGGGAGAGGAAAGGCCAAACCGTTCGTCAACGTGGAGCCGATTCTCTTGCGATTGAAGCTGTTTGAATTCTCCGATGACAATTGTGAAACAATAGAGCCACCTGGTGGTTTCTCGGGAAAGGGACAAATTTTAGAAGGAAAAAACCTAATTAGGGGGATTTGATCAGCCTTCAGGATGGGAGTCCGTTTGCCAGCGTTCTTCTCAGTGAAGGACCGAGTCAAATCTGGGATACAAAGGGCGGATCCTACCAAGCAAAAAAATAGACAGACTCGGTCCTTCATCTGATTGGACGAGGACAACCCATTCTGAATGCTGGCTCCACCCCAGGATGGAGAATGCCTGCCTTGCAACTGCGATCTCTGATGTCGAAAAGAAATCCAGGGATTCTTACACTTTAGTCTTCGCTCAGAAGCTCTTCCTAGCTGAAAAAAGGTGACTGATAAGAGCTGAGTTGAAACTGGGTAACATCACCAGGGAGGCGTGTCCTCACAATTTCAACTCAGTCTATAGAGCTAGAAGACTAGAGTGACCCATCCTGGATTCTCCCGTCGACCAATGGAGAATAGGAGGAGGGAGCACTATCTATGTTGTCTTGAGCTCTTGTACAAAAGGTAAGATAAATACCTGATAAATAAGCAAATCTGAATAGATCTAAATAATTCTTCACATTCCTTTGGCCGAGAGGCCACCATTTCCTTGCATGCTGGGACAAAGATGGCACAAGGATGGACTCTCAGCTTCTCTTGTAGTAGAAGCTAATAAGAGTGTTTTATCACATAGCCAATTTTCTCTAGAATGTTAACAGGAAGCTGCATTCAAATCCCTGCTTCCGGTGATTTTTGCACCAAAATTACACAGCGTGTTTGGATTTAAAATGAAAAATCCTTTCAAGTTACTCAAGAAATCCAAAAAGTAGTTTAAAGATCCATCAATCATACATGTGCCCAATATTAAAGCTGAAAAAACAGTATTATATGTACTTACTACCTAGAGCAGTGATGGCGAACCTATGGCACGCGTGCCACAGGTGGCACACGGAGCCATATCTGAGGGCACGCGAGGCGTTGCCCTATGTCAGCTCCAGCGCGCATGTGTGCGCTGGCCAGCTGATTTTTGGCCTTCCGGAGGGTGGGGGAGGTCATTTTCGCCTTCCCCAAGCTTCAGGAGGCTTTCCTGAAGTCTGGGGAGGGCAAAAAATGGCCCAACCGGAAGTTCGTTTCCGAACTTCCGGTAGGCCCGTTGGGTCCGTTTTTCGCCATCCACAGGCTCCGGAGGCTTTCCTGAAGCCTGGGGAGGATGAAAAACATGGGGGGGGGGCAGGGCGGGGGCCGGAAGTTCATTTCCGAACTTCCGGTTGGGCCATGGGGTCCATTTTTCACCATCCACAGGCTCCGGAGGCTTTCCTGAAGCCTGGAGAAGGCGAAAACGGCCTCCCCCCTGCCCTCCGGAAGGCTGGNGTCTGGGGAGGGCAAAAAATGGCCCAACCGGAAGTTCGTTTCCGAACTTCCGGTAGGCCCGTTGGGTCCGTTTTTCGCCATCCACAGGCTCCGGAGGCTTTCCTGAAGCCTGGGGAGGATGAAAAACATGGGGGGGGGGCAGCGCGGGGGGGTGTGCGCGCATGCGCAGGGGGAGGGCATTGCATTATGGGTGTGGGCACATGTGCGCGCGCTATCGCGCCCGCGCCCTTTAGACACCCGAGCAAAAAAAGGTTCGCCATCACTGACGTAGAGCAATGGAAATGTATGAAAATGAATTAAAATATTTTCTAATTTTCTACTTCCAGCCAAATGTATGGCTAACAAGAAATGAGAAGGCTTATAAAAAAGTCTGATAAGCAATGTTTCAGGAGAAAAGCCCATGTTATCATATACAGCAACATCTGTATGTACAAGGCATGAAACCCAAGCCAAGTTAGGAAGGCACCTGCATTTTCCCAGCTAAGTACAACACGATTTATTGTACTCATGCTTTATAAGAAATATAACCTTAAGAAGCTCCTTTATACTAGAAGTCATACTTGCTTTTGTGAAACCACTTTCACCCCAGTTAGGAAGCACCACTATACAGTTTCTTTGGAGCTCAAGGGAAAGATTCCCAGAAATTAAAAACAATGGATTACTGTGCTCTGATTTCACCTTTTGGCTTATTAACAGAGTTCAACTCTCCAAAATAAGTCATTGTAAGTGTGTAAAGCCTGTACAGTTTTATGTTTTCTGCAGGTGAGATTTTACCTTTAACATTCCATTTGCTCGGGTTACCTAATCCTCCTTGTTAACTGCTCTTTTATTCACTAAGTTAAGATTAAACCCTGAAAGGACCGCCTTCTTATTTCTTGGTGCGGAAGCATATAAAAGTTAATCTCTAAGCAAGATATAAAGGCTTAGTGGTACATGCTAAAGAAAAAATGGAATTGGAACTCGCACCTCTCCGTTTTTCTTGAACTCCCAAAACAATCACAATTACTCTCTACTGCATCTGACTTTTTTGTTATTTCAAAATAGTTTACTTCTGAAATACAAGCTGCTTCACATTAGCTGCTTGGAGAGGCAAACGAGAGAGAGAGAGAGAGAGAGAGAGAGAGAGAGAGAGAGAGAGAGAGAGA
>QLTV01003764.1:4360641-4390484 GCA_003457575.1 Thermophis baileyi | reverse complement strand
GGTGGGGGGAGAGAGAGAGAGAGAGAGAGAGAGAGAGAGAGAGAGAGAGAGAGAGAGAGAGAGAGAGAGAGAGACTGACCGGCCTGAACCTCCCCTTCAACGGCCTAATCTAAGGGGTGGATCTATGTGTTTTGTTGCTTGTCAAAAACAATAGCATTTTAAAATCCAGTGTGAAAACCATGGGAAGTGGACATCTAGAACCGAGCAGTTAAAATGGTAAACTTCAGGAGTCTGATAGATACTGTTGGAAGAAATGTCCTTCTGGGTTCAGTTCCAAGTGGGGAAAAAGACACTGGAAACATGGAGACTGCTTGGAAAGATGGTTTAATGGTGGACAGAAGGACCACATGGTTTGAGGTCCCTGGGGAAAAAGGGGATCACATGCCTCGAAGATGTTGAAGAACAAAAGAAGAGCTGAGATGCTGACAGTGCCTGAGTTTTATACCCTCTGTTGGGCCCCACCTCTGAGTTTCCTGTTCCTGTAAAATAAATGCACTCTGATTGGTGGTCAGACTCCCAGGGGGCGGGGGTCTTAGCTAACTCTGTAGGCTTTTGTATGTGTCCCAGGCTTGGCTGATGTAATCTTCCCAGGTGCCGTTGCTGAGTTTCTGTTTGCTAGATGGGTCTGCCTGAAGGCGGTAGATCTTTGTTATGTAGAATAGGCTGTCCATTGACAAAGGTGGGGGCTATTAAGAGTGAGTCTGTTTCCTGCCTAAAAACATGTTTCTCCTCCATTTCTCATCCAGGGAAATATGCTCTGTTTGCATAACTAAATTCTGTTTATTTTTGGAGCCTATGTAACAGGACTTACAGCTTTCTCTGAAGGGGAATATTGCATTTAATTTTGGAGTAACATGCTTAAGACCACACGACGTAAAGTCAATAGAACCAGACAAAGTGAAAATTAGTAGGTACGCTCTGAATACCTACTAATTTATCTTCCACATTTTCCACTTTACAAATTATAATTCAGTGGCAATTGTGATGGCATCTAGGAGTCCTAAAAATTCTGTCTTTTTACAAGACAGAATTACCCAGAATAATCATAATCAAAATAGCAGTAAGATATAGCAGTTCTTGCACTAAGGAACTAATTAAATAATTGTGAGGCTAAGAAACAGCTATGATTTTTAATACTCTCCTCAAATATTCCTATTTTTTGTTTTTAACATTTAAAGCAGATTTTAAAATATAATTGTTTTACAAAAATTGAATTTGGCTCAAAAATATTGCAGTGGATATTTTAGGAATTGTTTGATAACAATAGTACACAGCATATTAAACCACCTGTACATTTCATTTATGAAATCACTAGGAGACAAGTTATATTCTGAGACTTTCTGACCATTACTAAGTATTAGGGATGACCATGTTTATTTAGTGCTTATCTCTTTTATTCTCCATCACTACTATCAAAATGAAAGAATGAGAAATGAATAGAGGATTTAGAGGGATGGAATTGGTTTAGATCAATAGTCTGAATATGAATGTAGAAAAAATGTGGACAGGAGAACCCTTAAAGGGTGAAATTTGACAGACTACACTTTTTAAAAATCCAATATAATTTGGCATAATTCCAAACATCTACATAGGAGAGAGGAAGGGAAGTAAAAGAACAAGCGAACAGAATACATTTCCGTCCTTTGAGGAATGCATTTCTGGTTCTGAGCACACTTTCAGTTTTATGATCTAACGATAAAAGATGTCAGAGAAGGATACATTCAATCATGAGATTAATTGAACATGAATGTTTTCAGAGGTAATAAAGAACTAGACGAATTGGTGATCATATGACACCATATCAAGATCTGCTGCTAAATTACATTTTAAGAATGTTCTTATTATAATGATAAGATGCTCCAAAAGAAATCAGAGTACATATAAAATGTCCACTGGTTTATAAGAATGGAGTATTTGAATTTGTTATTCCGATGTCTTATAAATAACTAGATTTGACTCCATCGCCTTCCTTCAGTTTCCTATAAAAATAGGTTGCTGAGAGGTATCTCAAGATCTTTTTAAAGATCTAGAATCTAAAACTCCAGATCCAGCAATGGTATCTATCCAAGAACAGGTGTTTAAGACAGATAAAGTGCCAACAAACACTCTGAGGATTTGCCTACTATTTTAAAAGTAGTTTAAATCCTTTAACATAACTTTTTAAAATGAAAGGGTCAAATGCTTATCTACACCCCAATTTTTTCCATTGGCATTTCTCAAGAATAGAATAGAATAGAATAGAATAGAATAGAATAGAATAGAATAGAATAGAATAGAATAGAATAGAATAGAATAGAATAGGTTGGAAGGGACCATGGAGGTCTTCTGGTCCAACCCCCCGCGGGGCGCATGGGGGGGCATTAAATTATGGGTGTGGGCACACGCGTGTGCACGCGCAATAGCGCACGTGCACGTGCTTTCGGCACCCGAGGGAAAAAAAGGTTCGCCATCACTGCCCTATACCATTTTAGACAAATGGTTATCCAATCTCTTCTTAAAAACTTCCAGTGTTGGAGCATTTACAACTTCTGGAGGCAAGTTGTTCCAACATACTTCTCCAAATCAGGAGCTAGTTTTTCAAAAGCTGGATTGAATTTTGAAATTCTTTATTCCAGTGACCAACATGAAAAGAAATAAGCCAGAAAGATTAAAAATTTAAATATAATTATAATTACCTATCAACCAATGCTTCTAACTAGTTTTTGAAAAGGAACCAGTCAGCTGTTATATTATTGTTGCTCCCCTTCATTTTCATGTTGTTGCCAATGGGAATGGATATGACTGGCTCAGCTGCCGGTGCCAGAACCAAAACAAGCTGCCTTGCGGGCCTATTACTGTGGCCTTGCTACTTTCTTTCAAGAACTTGACTGAAGGATCTCCTGGAACTGAATAAAGCTATGCAGTTTGCCAGTTTGTTTCCCATCCACACAAAACTTCTATCAGCCTTCTAAAATGAACCCACAAACATACACAATCTGCAAAAAGATGACTCCTGCTGGCCACACAACAGAAAATCCCATCCTTCTGAGAATTACATAGCAACATAGGCTGCTGGTTCTTTGGTCAAACAACAAAAATATCCTAGTAAGTAAGTACACTGGCAGAACAATCTATCCTTCTTCTGTCAGCTTCTTGACCAGAGTCAAGAGCATCTCTGAAAGATGGTGCAAACCTCTCCTCCAATGACCTCTTCTTCCTTAGATGTCCACCAGAGTTATTATGCAAGTTGTTGATAAAAAGCTGGGATATATCCATTTGTTATACTTAAAGTACTCCCACAAAATTAACCTTTGAACTCTGGACTGGGAGAGACATGAAGAATGTTAAAGCGTAACACCCAGAGAATCCCTAGGAATGTGTTTCTTTAATACTTAATTATCTGAATCTCCCTAAGAGACTTCTGTTTTTTTTATTAGCTGCAGTTTATTTTTAAATCAGTCACATGAGCACCTGACTTTTTGAGGGACTGCACAAGTAACATAACCCAAAATGCAATGTTTTGACAGAGGCCCAAACACCAATGAACCAGGAAGATGATGGGATTGTCAATTAAGATACTGATTTACAAAAGCAGAATGGAAAAAGGTCCACAGTCAGGAAAATTATAGTGATCTGTATAGCACTCAGGCTACCGCTGTACCAAAGAAAAGAATCTGATATGCCACTTGCATTGTGTAGACTTCTCATTTTACTTTACAGAAAAACTTTCTCCTTTTGGGCAATTTCTCCAAGTCTATAGCACACCTGCAAGTAAACCCCCCCCCCAATAAGTCTCGCTGAACAAAGACACTGTTACCATAGCACCAATTTGAAGAACAGACTATGGTAAAATTCTATTGGCAACTCAACTGCCAGCAGAAAGTAGATACTACTAATAACTCACAAAATACCCCAAGAACCTTGTAAAGTCATGCTATTAGGAAAAATATATAGAACAATCAAAACAGCACATTTGGGGAAACACTACAGAGACACATTATGAAGCAGGTATATTAATGTTCTTTTACTGCCTCCTGCTGGTTAATTCCTTTTGGTTAATACTATTGGGACAAACTTCAGCAATTTTCTGAAGAAATGAAATTGGATCTTCAGCGTTTATTTTAAGTATGAGAACAGACAAAAACGCCTTAAGCATTATTATTAATTCTGTCCTTTTCAAGAAACAAGAGCGGTACAGAGGATGGAATGAGAAAGTAAGTAAGTCACGGTATAACCATTTGTAGAAACAAGCACCGAAGATTCTTAATTCCCAAAGCAACTTTACCTGCCAAGAGTCTGCATGAACAGGCACGTTTCTTAATAGTTGCCTAACCAGAGTCTATGGACTAAGCAAACTTCCCCCAGGAGGGAATGCCATAATCAGGCAGTCACAGCAAGAACCACACTATCAAATATGAACGAATAGATGATAGATAGATAGATAGATAGATAGATAGATAGATAGATAGATAGATAGATAGAAATAATTTCATTTTTTTTGCCTAGATTCATGACTTTACACATTTCCGTGTTAAATTTAATTCTATTTGTTTTCACCTATTGTTCAAGCTTGTTTAGAACTTTATTATTTTTTCCCTTTCAGCCACCACACTTAGCTTTGATCATTTGCAAATCTGATCAGCATTCCCTCATCAATATTATTTATAAATATGTTGAACAGCACTGCTGGGTTCTGAACAGATCCCTGTGGTGTTCACTTCATTTGGGATGTTTTTCCAAGTAGATTTGATGCCATTTATAACTATCCTTTAAGTATGATATTTGACCTAACTGTGGGCCCATCCAATGGTTAAGCTGTCAAATCCATATTTGATCATTTTGTTAATAAGGATACTGTGTGAGACACTGTCCACAGCATTTTCCTGACCAACCAGGCTAATAACTCCAACATAAAAAGGAGATCAAGTTAGACTGACATGACTTGATCATCATAAATCCATGTTGGGGTTTAGGTTATTCGAATGTCTGTACATTAATATCAACATTCTGAATTGGGCATAGGAATTTACAAGCAGCAAATACAGTACTTTATGATTGCTAGATGAATCAAATTAATTTCCCTATTTTGTTGCTGTTTCCAGAACATCTTCAATATAGAGGGCACTGCAGTAATTCAATAGAGAATTTATCAGGACGTGGGTAACTGAAACCAGACTATCTTCATCCAAGGAAAATCTAAGCCTAGCTACCCAGCTGAAACAGGACATAGGTGGCCTCAATTGTTAGGTACACTTATCCCTGTAGTGACAGATCTGTACAGAAGAAAGACATGTGATCATCCCCTCTGTAAGAGCATTATTTCATGTAGTGTACAGTATTTCTCCAATTCCCAAATCCAATAATCATTTCCTCCGGATTAGATTTCAATTATACACACTACACGTTTCTACTACTTTATGATTTAGTCTTCCTTTAAGGTGTGATTTCATTAGGAGTTGGTCATATGAAGAGATGTTAAAAGCCAGCCTCTATTTTTCTTAGCCATGAGCTACTGCCACAAGGTTATCCAAGAAACAAGAGGTAAGTATACCCGCCTCATCTGGAGACACTTAAAAACGCTGCCAGCACTTTGGCGCTTTGTTTACTTGGTTCCACATTTCGGCTCTCCATCATTTTAGTCCAATTGGATTCTGTTCCCCATTCCTGATCTAACCGTACTTGGCCAAAAATACCCTCTCACTATCTAATCACATTTCTCCTTTCCATCACCAACTGAAGAAGGTTCCAAATGAGACTAATTCCAAGCAGGAGAGTGTATGTAGTAATCAAATCAGTTAATAAAAGCTATCATCTCCCCCCCCTTTTTTTTGTAAAAGAAATGGGCATAACCATTTCTTATAACCATTATAACCATAACCCAATCCAACCTACCTCACAGGGTTGTTGCTGTGGGGAAAACATGTGTAAGACATATTTGTTGCCTTGAGTTATTTGTAAAAATAATAAAGGCGGGATACAAACAAACAAAGAAAATCTCAGCTATGAATGCATTCACTTTTAAGAACAGATCTCACATTCAAATATCGTGAAATCACCTCAGAATTAAGGGACTTCTTTTTGCCTAGATTGCTAACCATGATAAGTTTCTACGTAGCTGGAAAGCACAAAAATGGAGGAGGTTGATGAAGCTCAATTTGACAGGAAACTTGGCCACATAGTCTTAATGTTTGCCCATGAGCTTTAACATGATTAACTGTCCCAAAGGTGCTTTTTCAAGAGGCAACTGGACTTTCTGGTTTTTCTTTGAAGACGTTTTGCTTCTCATCCAAGAAGCTTCTTCAGCTTTGACTGGATGGTGGGGAATGGAAGGATTTATACTCCTTGCAGACAGGTGGACATTTGTATTCTTTTTAGAGAGCCGTTGAGGCCACTTGGAGGTTTATCTGTGTCCTTGGGGTCACCTGAATAGTGCAAATGGGTGTGGAGCCTTCTTGGAACTCTTGAAAAGACTGTGTTGTAGATTGGAGATCGATGATGTTGTATCCCTCCCCCTCTGTTGAGAGAGGGCTGTTCAATTTTGTCCAGCTGTCTGCAAGGAGTATAAATCTTTCCATTTCCCACCATCCAGTCAGAGCTGAAGAAGCTTCTTGGATGAGAAACGAAATGTCTTCAAACAAAAACCAGAAAGTCCAGTTGCTCTTGAAAAAGCACCTTTGGGACAACCATGACCTGGATGACTGAGAATCTCCATAGACATGATTAACTGTCATTTTCTTTTAATTTATCTATATATATAAAAGTGAAAAACACTCACGCAGAATCACGAAATCTCCAGAACCGTAAAGCCTACAAACTTGAAATTTGGCACGTATGTTCCTTCTAGGTGCTTGCTAAGAAAGGATTTTTCGAAATGACCATCAGATCATTAGTTATTTCTTATATTATTATTAGGGGATAGGAGATGTTTCTGTGGGGCAAGGCTGAGGGAGAGAAGGGGATAGGATAGGGGAGGATTCTGTGGGGCAAGCCTGAGGGAGAGAAGGGGATAGGATAGGGGAGGCCTCTGTGCGGCAAGGCTGAGGGAGAGAAGGGGATACGATAGGGGAGGCTTCTGTGGGGCAAGCCTGAGGGAGAGAAGGGGCTGATCGTAACTACTCATTAATTTTCAAACCATAAGTGTTGATTTATAAAGCCCGATCACATAGTTTCATAGCGGAGCACGGGTATTCAGCTAGTTATTAATAACAGCTAACCTCAATTTGTTGGAATTAAATAAATAGTAATTCAAATCATTCTTATAGTAGCATTCATTATTTGTCTATGATTTTATATGCTCAAGTAGCTACCGTAGAGCTGGAAATACAGAAATAGAGTAAGATGACATTCAGTCAAATATAGACTTGCAGTGCAATCTGATCTTTTTTTTACCAATGAGTGAGATAGACTGTAATCATTTGCATTTATGAATATATGTACTTCTACAAACTAGAAAAGTTGCATGGCTTTTAAAAAATGTTTTGTAGAGAGCTGAGGAACAGCTTTAGATGATCTATACTCCAAAAACCTGCCTTCAAAATGTTAGTCTATCTATGGAATGTAGAGCCAATTTCAATGGATTGTTGGGATCTGAAATGCTCTAAAACATTCTGCCACTTTGCATTTTGAGATGGTAGAATACAAATGTAAGATTCCTTATTTATTTATTTATTGTTGCTTTAAACTAATAACAGAAAAAGAGAAAAAACAAAGGGAACAAAACACAAAAATATATAAATTATTAAAAAACAACATATAAACCTGATTATTGTGTGTGTGTGTGCGCGCACATACACACAATCTTTTTATTAATAATTATATATAGAATTCTAACTGTTTACTGCTGTAAAGACTCTTAACTAGCAAATGTCACCAGTTTTCCATTAGTTACCCCAAAGTTTTCAAAGAACAGGAACTGGCTTAATAGAAGCAAGGGATTTTTTTTTAAATGATGACCTTGTTAAAGAAGAATTCCATTAGAAAGCAAGCCATAGCTGTTTTATCACAACGGAAACCCAAAGCAATGCATACAGTATTATTTTAGTCATCACCTGCTATTTACTTTGTTTCAGCTCTTCTCCATTTCAGCTAAAAATTCTAAAGTACAAGTGGAGTGCACTGCTAATTTATCTCCCCAAGACTCCTTAAAACAAGAAGCCAAAAGGGTAAGAGGAGCATATGTGTTCAGGTAAGAGTACTAAATCGACTTATCAATGAAGATATTTTGGATGGCATATTAAGACATTAACTACTTTTTTAAACATTTGAGCACGAAAGAATAAATCCATTTCCTTTATATTAAAGTTAATATACATGAAGTGGTAAATATAATACCTAATAGCTTTTGAGTATCTAATCTGAACCTTGCTAAGAAAGGCAGGTTCCATTAGAAGTTTCAATGATAACTTTTAGTTAAATGAAGGAAAAATATCTGACCTTGTCTTTTGTGAAAGACACGTACTCAAGCTATCTGCAGATTCATGTACTTGATACTAGTTATTTTCACAAAGCTTCCCAAGCTCTCAGAAATCAAGTGTAGTCTACAAATTAATTTTAGCCTTGGGATTCTGAGATACTTGTAACCCAACAAGTTGTAGTCATAGATGACATCAAAGAAAGAAAGAAAAAAAGTGTTTGGTAACTCAAGAACAAGGAAGAACAAATTCAGCAGTCATTCATCCTGAAGCTTGGCAACATAGATAGCAATATAATCAGCAGAGTGGCTTCACAATCCTGCCTTACAATGGCTGGACTTACTCAACACGATAAACCTTAACTAAGTCACATTATGACTTGAAATGGTGTGTGAAACCAACAAAAATAGGAGTGCAGGATATATTTAATTCAGGAGGAACAATTCTCACATTCAGCCAATATATGCTGAACTGGAAATATGCTATTTGCTCAAAAAAAAAAAAAAAAAAAAAAAAAAAAAGAGAAAAGAAAAGAAAAAGGGGCATCATCCAAACTGTAACATGTAAATGAAGAATATATAACCGAGCTGGGAACAAACAAACAATTGTCCAGTAGAAATTAACACAGTATGATCCTCATACTCTAGAACCAAACTATCTAATAATCAAACACTATTTTTACATTATCACTAGGATATATAAATTCTGATACCCAGTGGCTCTAACAGCAAGGTATCTACGGCTTTAACATACCATTTGTTGAGGTAGATGTTTAAAAACCCTTGAATTACATGAAATGAACTTCCACATTCTATTTCTTGCAGTCTTGCAACTGCAAAATAACATGATCCCATGTTTTCTTGCTGAGATTTTATCCACTTATACTCTATCTATTTCTCAACCTGCTTTTGTTACACAGTGATCAACAAAACATTGAAAATATCACAAAGGAAATATAAAAAACCTGCAAATTTAAAAAGTGAAGAAAATGGGAGTACAGTACACACACACACACACACATCATTTTTAGATAAAACCCAACATTTAAAACAGCCATATTTAATATTTCTATTTAAAAAGACATTTGTACAGCTGGAAATAGTTTACAGGTAGTCCTCACCAACCAAAATTTGGGACTGGCAACTGTCGCTAAGCAATGTAGTCATAAAGTGAAACATTTCATGATATCCCAACATATGCTGTGGTCATTAAGCAAATCACCCACAATAATTAAAGGCCAACTGCAACTTGCAACTTCTTGTCAGCTTCCCCATGGATTTTGCTCATTGGAAGCCCACTGTGAAGGTCACAAACAGCCATCATGTGGCCATGGGACAATGTGACCATCATAAATGTGTCCCCAATGCACAATTCCATGACTGTGGGGATGCTGCGATGGCCACAACTTTAAAGACTGCTTGAAAATCTCCTTCCTCAACAGCGTAACTTCAAATGGTCATATATTTATATAATATTTCTAAACTATCCATTTTCCTCAGAAATTAATATTGAGCCTTAATTGTAAATAAGCCCATCTTTAATCGAAGAATTCTTCAAGTCTCACGATAGCTGTGTTAATTTTTCAACCATTATTACCTCTCATGCTTTTAAATATCACTATGTTGGCTTTTGCAGAATCTAAGATTTCAATGCAGCAATTCACATAGTTCATCTACAGTTACAGGTAGTTCTCAAATTAATGACAGGCTGCTTAGGAACCCTGAAATTATGATAGACCCCCTCCCCCAAAAGATACATACGACCCAGTTCTGAAGTCCCCCTCCCCATGGTCACGAGACTGCATTTCAGGCGCTCACCAACCAGCCCACATTTGCAGTGCCCCAGTGTCACATGACGGCAATCTATAACGTTTTTGCCACAAACTGGCATTTACCTGTTTTGGGTAAAAACGCCCCATAGCGATCAATGAGTCCACTCAGTGACCATGGGTTCACTTTATAACTATAGTGATTTTCTTAATGACCACCGCAAAAGTGGGTGGTCATAAAATTGGGTCAGTCATGTGATGACTCGCTTTATGACCATTACGACTTATGACCATAATGAGCAAATTCCATTACAGTTGTAAATCGAGGACTACCTATCGTCTGTTGCAATTTACTGGTGGCGACACTCAGGACTGTTCCTTTTGAAAGTTGCATTTGTTCTTATTAATCATGTCAGGCTTTGTAATAGTAGCAATCCAGGCCATATTGTAGATATTGGTGGCTGGCACTGATCCGTCAGACTGAATTAACTATTGGAATGCTTAATTTAGAATTCATATAAATAGCACTTATGAACTAAAACACAGTTCCTGCAACATTGTTCCCAAAGTATTTCCTGAAAGTAATACAATAACCTTTGATTGGCTTAATATTTTTTGAAGAAATTGAACAATTTCATTTGTTGGATTAGTTTAAGATCAAAGGTTTTCCTAGAACAAGTACAACCAAATATCACAGTGGCAGTGTTTAAGAAGAAAGCACGGCAAGAAGGCTTCATCATAAGTTGCCATCTCGGTATTTCCTCATGTAAAGTTATAAAAATGCTGCATTGTCTTAGAACAAAATATAGTTTTGGTCCACCTCATGCAGCATTGCCTACTCAGCCTAAAGCAATTCTTTCAAGTTGTTAAGACACAAGTTTTCCTAACCACCTCATCCTTGTTTATTTAAAACCTTTATAGGTAGTCCTTGACTTATGACAGTTGAGCCCAAAATTTTTGTTGCTAAGCAAGGCAATTAAGTGAGTTGCACCCCATTTTTATAACCTTTTCCCCACAAGCAACTCACTTCAGTTGTTAAGTGAATCATGTGGTTGTTAAATGAAACAGGCTTCCCCCATTAACTTTGCTTGTTGGAAACCAGTTGGGAAGGCTACAAATGGCATGTCCCAGGACAGTGCAAATATCACAAATAAATGCCAGTTGCCAAGTGCTCCAATTTCGATCACAAGACCATGGGGATGCTGCAATGGTCATAAGCGTGAAAAATGATTATATGTCACTTTTTTTAGAGCTGTTGTAACTTTGAACAGACACTAAAGTAAACATAACTTTTGAGGAATAAAAGTTGAGGAATACCTGTATATAGGTGCCCCTCTTTTAACCAACTGTGGGTGGCTCTCAATCAAAAGTTAAAACAGCTTATTAAAACTAAAAATTAAGTATGTTAAAAACAAAAACCTGGTGCCAAGTTAAACTTCTGATGTGTAGTCACTTTATCTTATCCCAACACTTTGAAGTAAAGCCAGGTCTTCACTGCTTTTCATAAAGCTAAGAGAGCAGAGACCTTCAGGGGGAAGGCTGTTCCATAGAGCAGGGGCTACCACACAAAGTTCCCATAAGATGGCAATATTTAGGGTGACTAGAAGTATGCCCATCCTATCTGATCTAGTAGCATAGTAGCATAGGTAGATGTCCTTAGGGCAGCGATGGTGAATTTGTGATATGCATGTCAAAGGTGACATGCCACACATCAACACTTAACAGCTTTAAAAACCAGTGACTAGCATCTTGAATTGCACCTTGAAAGAAACTGGAAGCCAATGCAGTACATGGGCAAACCTAGGGACCCCATTATTGTGTGCACTGCTGCATTCTAGACCAGTTGAAGTTTCCAAGTGGTCTTCAAGGGCAGCCCCATGTAGAGCTCATTGCAGTAATCCAAACAGAAGGTGACCAAGGCATGAGTGACTCTGAGTCAGGCCTCCTGGTCCAAGAAAGGGCGCAATTGGAGCACTAAATGAATCTGTGCAAAGCTCCCCCCCCCCAAGCAGTTACCACTGCTCGAGGGCCCCCAAACTGCACACCAGGCTCAGTCCAGGGAAGTGCCACTCTGTCCAGAGTCAAAGATGACCCTATCTCAGCTGATAAAGTATTAACCACCAGGCATGTCTTAAGTACACACATTAATCTTCTTTATCCACTCACATACAGAGATAAGATATATTCCAAGTTCTTTCTAACTTCAGGAAACAATAAGCACACCAGTCAACAGATTTGGCTTACGTTACCATCTTCAACTTTTCTAGAAATGTGTGAGTACAAAAGATCAGGGATCAATGCCAGCCATATTTGCTTCATATCAAACTCCCAATAAAGGCAAACATCTAAAATATGTTTACTTTATGATAATTTAAGGAACTGTACAACTCTCCATGATTGCATATGGCATGTTAAAATATTTGTTGTTTAAATGTATACTCTAAAGCTTTGGTCTTTAGAAGGTGAAGGACAGAACAAGTTATCAAAACAAGTTACTAACATATTTAAGAAGCAGTCTGTAATGATCCAGGTGTAGGTCCTTATCTGTTATAATTTCTTTGAAGACATAAATCCTCCATACCAAGAGTGAGTTGACACACTCTTTTAAAACCAAATAGCCTTGAAATTATCTCTTCATGATCATGGAGATAAGATGACTGTGAGGTATCCACAACAGAATACATTCTCTTGATTAGTCTTTAACTTACAAAAATGCAGGAAGCCAAGCAGAGAAATGCCATTCCAAGGAGATAGTCATTAGGACAACACACATCCTTAACAAAGTCAGACCGGGCTTCCTTTTGTGGTACAAAAGGAACTATGGACACACTAGAGTGAAGTGAAAAAACAAAGCTAAGTTTCTGTATTCAGAGGCAACTTTGACAAGTTATGATGTCAGGTAGTCAAACAGCAGACAAACCACTATAAAACTTTCCTTATAGGCATTCAGGGAACATTTTACTGGCCATTTTTCTAAAAAAATAAATTTTTCTTGTCAAATGACCAGGAAATTTATATTCCTTTTTTATATAAGGATCAGAAATGTGCCTGATAATTTTCCAATGGTGCTGAAGGCCCTGAAAATTTGAGAACCCAAGAAAAACCAGGAAAAAGGAAGCCCAGGGACTTTCTGCTTTTCCAATGGAAAATTTGAAAGATTTTAGAGTATACTGAAAAGCTCCCTATATTTTCTTTTTTGAATGAGAGAAATGTTTTATTCAGTGAAGTGAAAGATAAAGATTACTGAAAGACTGCCATCAAATAGCAATACGTTACTAAAGCATTGGACGTTTTTACTGTTTTATAAACATAGTTATAATGTAACACACTCCTTAATGTTGTCTGTATTACCCTTTTTAGTACAAAGATGTATTATTGTAATATGTACTAATATTTGCAATTTCACTTTTAGAAAATTGTATTTGAAATCATTTACAATTGTATCCTCTGAGTAAATACACAGGATTCCTTAATACAGGATGGATATATTTGAGAATGTTACATAAAAATAGGAGTAAAAGTTACAATGCAGACATGTAAATTTGTGATAAGTTTTTTTTTTCTTGGAGAACAAATTCAAAATTCCTGGAAAGATAATCTTCTACAGAGAGTAACTTAAGCAGAGAAGTACTGTATCAGAAAGGGTGCGAACCACACAGAAGTGGGAGAAATCAGCTGAGATTCTACTTTGCATAATTCTTATGCCAGATCAGCACATGGCTACAGCGCAGACAAATGCAAAGCCAAAGCAAACTACATTTTGGGCAGAAGAGATAACAAACACCAAACTATTCGGTTGTTTTTTTTTTAAATTTCAAGCATTTGAAAAGTTCACCAATAACTGGGATCTTGACTTAGCTTTAAGAATCCTGCTCCATGTGGGTTTTATCTAATTCATTCTGCATGGTAGAGTAGGCACGGAGTTAAAAGCTACTCATCAAGCAGGATTCAAGGCTGTATTACTTTGAGCACATTAAACTGTGTGCATTAAACAAGGAATCTCTCTTAGCCTCAGATAATGGAGAGCAATCCATTGGGGACCTAGATGCGGAGGTATCTTATCTACAAACCTTGCCTGAAAGTGCTGGGCCCATAGAAATCACTCCTAACCTACCTTCCTTGTGGGGAGGCAGAAGGACAGGAAAATGAGAAAGAGGAGAGAGTAAGGCGAACCCTTTAGTAGGAATCCTCCCCAGGAAAGGAGTGTACTATTGACAGTACAAGGAGGGGAACAATAACGGGCCCTACACCCCTT
Source organism: Thermophis baileyi (assembly GCA_003457575.1). Lineage (NCBI taxonomy): Eukaryota > Metazoa > Chordata > Lepidosauria > Squamata > Dipsadidae > Thermophis > Thermophis baileyi. The sequence goes on along the minus strand of QLTV01003764.1, from coordinate 4,376,071 downwards.
GCAAACTCGAATCGATACCCCAGCTCGAAAAGCCAGACGTTAGTTTCTCCCCCCCTCCTAAAAACCAGCCCGGTCTCCTCTCTCTCCAGCCCTCCAAGGCAGCCGCCTCGCTGAGATCTCTCACCTTGACTCTGACCTCGTAGGTGGTAAAGCGCCCCCGCCCAACCCCCACCGTCTGGGGGTTGCTGACGTCGATCTCCAGGAAGTTGCTCGGGGGCCCGTAAGCGTCGTTGAGGTTCTGCGGCTTGGTTATGAGGCGCCTGGTGTCCGCAACGGTCTCAGCCATTTCTCTCGCCCTCCGCCTTTTGCGTCTGTCCAGTCGGGCGTAGCGGAGCCTCGCCGAGACAAGCCGCCGCCAAAAGAGAGACCAGGGCGGGGTCCAGGGCCGAGGGAAGGGAGCGGAGGTCGCTCGGCCGCCGGAACGCAACCGCCCACCCCCTCCCGCCTTCTTATTTACGGGCGACCTGCCGCCGCGACGCCCCCGCGACACGCTCTGGCCCAGCCGCCGCCCGCGCACGGGGGGTGGTGGTGGTGGAAGCAGCGCAGCGCGTACGCAAAGCATCTTGGGACTTGTAGTTTTCCCTTTGCCCGGGCCCCCCTGAATGACGAAGCCCAGAGAAATGCTCGCGAACTATAATTCCCGAAGTGCTCTCTAGTCCTGGCCAGGGAAAGTCAAAAGAGTATAAGAGAAACCAAAAGGCTTGCTTTTAGAAATCTCCGGAGGTGGGAGAGGAAGGACTACTCGGAAGCCGAAGGATGCTCATCTAAACTTGGAAATGCGCCGCAGGGAGAAGCGAGGGAGGTGGGCTACCCTACTCGTCTTGTCCCTAGGATGCTTTGAATCAGAGCAACGTAAAAGTCTGGGACGTAGTCGTAAATGTATGGAAAGGTTATTAAAGTGGGATAGAAAGTGGAAAGGTCTGTCGGGTTGTCAGCCCACCAATCTCGGTAAGTGCGCCAGAGAATGCAGGAGAGATTAGTCCTATGCAGAAGAAGGGATAGAGACTTTAGGTGTGTCTAATTCTGCCTGGCACAAGGCTCCATTCTCCAGTTTGCGATTCACGCCCCCCCCAAGCCCCCAGCCCTCCCCCAGTCTATTGTAGGGAGGCCGGAACTATGCTAGACCCCAGTTTAGAGGAGCAACCACAGATAAGATCCTATCTTTTGCATACCCTCTTCAATTCCTATCGTTTCTGTTAACAATATTTTTAAAAAGAGGTTAATGGGGAAAACGTAAGTGGTAATCTAATTCTGCTACCTATTTGGAAAATTTATATGATCATCAAGAGATATACAGTACTCGTGTATTTGAAATACACTAACTAAACAGCAGTACATACAGTAAATATAGAGTAATGATATATACCTGACTGGGGAAAAAAATAGATACCTTTATCACCTCTATAATTGCCTGAAGCAGTTCAGAATTGTACACTTACTTGGAAGTCATGGGGTTTACTTTTGATTCAGACATTCATCTGGATAATTTACACCACCCAGTTTATGAATGGTGCAGTACTTCCTCAACTACAAAACAGTGGCTGATTTCATGTACTATTCTAAGTTTGTGCTTTAGATTGATATATGAATATAGCCAATTGATTCCTACTGTGCTCTTTTCCATCTGCTTAAAAATTTTTTTACAGAAAGCAACAGAAGTATGACATATGCTGATTGCTGTTAAAATGATTTTGAGTAGCTGCCATCAAGACAATTAACTTCTACAGAATGCAATTCATCTATGACACCTCTTCAAAGAACGCTAAGTTCATCATGCTCATACACCACCCTTCAGATTTTGAGGAAGGAAATTTAGTTAAGTCTTTCATCAGAATTCAGAAAAAAAAGGGCTGAATCAGTTTTTTTAATATACAATTTGGAGAACGAGCACTTTCACAGTATCTTAAAATTGCAACTTTTGAAATATTCACTTTGAGCCTAATATGATTCCTGGAAATGAATCAGAGTTGGGCCTGACCCAGCAAAAACAAAACATGTATATTTACTGTGGAAGAAGTGCTACAGCTTAGAACCACCATTTTAGAATGTGAGAATAAAGCTGATACTTTTATTGCTTACAACTGACACATTCAGCTTCTATCATCAGCTCTCACTAATACACATAAAAGTAAACTTATAAAAAGCAGCAGTTGTGTTCACCAATCATTTGATCAAGAGTGCTGGAAGGCCAAAGAGAGTTAACTATTTGCTTTACTAGTCATAGAGATGATCCTTCTTTACACATAAATCAAGATAGAATCACCATGAGGAAACACCTTAAGAAATTAACTCAATACAAGAAAAAACTATCATTCAAGAAACCTGGCTCATTCACTGGACAGTGCTGATGCCTCAATGGGACCTGTCTTGATAGTTCCCATATTTTAAAAAAAGGGGAATCAGAAACTTTTAACTAACTACCAGCCTATCAGCCTCCTCGGCATCATTAGCAATACCGAGCATCTATCTGTTAAGCTCCTAGATTAGATGAATTCAGAAAACATATTGTGGAACCAATTGGATTTAGAAGTGACCACGCCCTTTGATCATGCTCTAATTTAACAACATGCAAACTCCTCTATAGAGAGAAGACTGTTATTGCTTATATATAAACATTATGATCAGTCTATCATAAAAGTTATAAATTCCAAGGATACATGCCAATGAAATCCGTGTTAATAGAGGTTCAGCTGGAATATAACTTTGCCCTGTGATTAATAATTGTATCAGTGCTCTAGTTGTAATGAATGACTGCTCCTGCTTACCTACTTCAAATTAGCATATTTCACTTCTATGTGGAAGATGTGTTTATACTTTCTTATCTCTGGCTTAAAAGGGGTACTGCAAATGTTGGCTGATTACTGTGCCTTACAGCTACCCTAGAAGGGAAATACAAGACCATCCCATTTGGGCTAAGGTTTTGCCATGTGGCAAAAGGGCTATTGAAATCATAATATATGTCTTATTGCTCATTATTATGCTGTCACACATTCAGAATTAATAGCCCCACATCTAAATAAATTCCCCAGTCATTGTGACTTTTATTCACAAGTGATTCTATTGTTTTAAGAGTAATTAAATTTTCTTTAAAATTCCCTCTAGTATTTAGGGTTTGTGATTTGGCTTATTGAGTTTTATTAAGTATTAGCCGTTAATCACAATAAAGATGTTCTTCAATACTTACATTTAAAAAAACAAAAAGGCACTTTCATGAGTTTTGTAGTATTGAAATCTGTGGTTCAAATACAGTTGAGTTTACTGCCAACCAAAACACAAGAAAAGAGTAATAGGTGTGTATCTACATCCCTATACACATATATTGAGAGTAGAGGAAATCACAAAACATATCTGGAATTTTGCCATTAATAAACAATGCAATTAGAATACAGTATATTTCATTTGAATAAGTTTAATTTGAAAGAAAGCTTTTATAAAATATGGTTGCTTATGAAGTTAAAAAGTCACCATCAGTAAAAGCCATACAGACACCACATAATTAATGATATAAAACCAGTCCCTTTAATATCTTCTTAATCACTTTAACATCTAAAATAACCAGATGATGAGACAAATTTCCTTGTGGCAGGGATTCCACAATTTGCATGCTGCAATCAAAAAGCCCCTGTATTTTTCTCAGTAAATAAATTAACAAGTATAATGCTTTTAACTCGTTTGTTTAATTGGGTTCTCTTTATCTAGTTTTAGGACTTGAGTGGAGAAGGTATCTTAGGTCACACTTATGCACACTTATGCAGAAATATTGAAAATTCAAAAGGGTTCACACACCATTAAGCATCACCATAAATAGCCAAATTTGCAGGGTCTTTACAGAAGATAATGGAAGCTGATCGGCCCCTTATGAGATTGGTAGAAAAGAATATATCTTGTATTCAACATCTGTCTTATAAAAGGACATATCTATAGATAATTATTAGTCTCAGCCAATTTTGTATCTTTTTGACTGTAGTATTTACTGTTTGTCCTCCACAGTCACAACAATGGATATAGAAATATGCCAGGATAATATTTCATGTGTCTTATCAAATGAACTACAATCTACAATACCATTTCATACTAGCATTCTTAGTCAATTCTCCCTAATGTAACATGCTACCGGTACTTCTCTGACACCATCAAATAGGCTATAGAATGATTGGAAAGAAAAATGAAATTTGACAAAGGATTTACTTTCCATGTGCAGAATTACAGTAGAGTATATAATAGAATATAAATAATATCTATACATATGTCTCCCTGGGGTTCACTGGACACGAGAAGAACATAGCCATCAGGCCATCGAAAAAGAATGTGACTCCTCCCACTTGAAATTCAATTGTGTGCTCTTGATAATATTTCCTTTGGTGCAGAAAAGCTTGGTACAGCTGGATTATGCATGTGTATCATTCTCACACATGCACAATTAAAAACTGGTGCAGTGAAAAGATGTAGAGAAGATAAAGTAAACGTTGATAAAATGACATACCTATTCTCAATCTGTTCTTTACTTTCATTTCTATATTTAACCTGTATCATGTCTCATATGAATTCCCTAGCACTGTGATTGGAGCTATGTCAGAAGGGTCATGTCAGCACCTGAGCAAAGGGGGTTCATGATACGGACTCTATTCAGCATGCAAGAATATGCAGTTGTGTGAAAAGCAGGAGATGTGCATCACACACAAACATTCAGTTTTTAGCCTGCTGGATTGCAGATCAAAAGGTTAAAGAAAGGATTTATTAAGAATGAGTAGTGACAATTTAAATAAATCAGATGTTTTTGCCGAAGATTATGCTGTGATTTTCTCCAATTATTCCTGACATTTCACCCATTCATATCGTGATGAGAGTTAATAATGCAAAGAGAGGGGGAAAAGACTCTTGTCTCCTTGTTTATTCATTGTTCTCAAGGAGCTAAGCTGTTTATAGAGAGAAGTTATTTGTTATTTAAATCACTTTTTGCCAAAGTTGTTTATTCTCTGTTCGAGTATCTAAAAATATTGCTTTTAGCAAATATGCAATGTCTTTTTGAAATGTCTGTGCAATTCATAGTGATTTGCACACTGGAGTTCATTGTTAAATGGGTCCAGGTGTTGATGAATTTAACATCTGAGAGTGAGTTAACTCATTAAAGCTCAAAAAAGGACACAAAAAAAAATTATTTTTAAACCTTATAAAAATGTTATTTGATACAATTAGTAACAGTGCAATCTTATATCTACCTTTAAGCAAGTCTCATTGAAGTACCTGTGTATACAGTTATACAATAAATAACATATATTTTATGTTTTGTAACATAATCCTGAATTCTGTTGTTCTAAATTTTATTTAGATTATTCTTGTGCTTGAGTTATATACTTTTCCCATTTCTAGATAAATAAGCGGTGTGAGAAAAAGAATAGGAAACAGAGTTCACAAAATTAATCAGGCTTAAGTTTTCTTGGAAATTTAAGAGTGTATTTAATTTTTACTGAAATCAATGAGATAGTAAAGCTCTTAATTTTAAAATAATGCTTACAGAATTCAGTCACTATTGACTAATTAAAAAGTTTGTATTATATGAAGGTCATTATTAACTAACAAAATGAATGGAAATGCTGCATAATGTACAGTATTGACATAACATGCAATCAAGATGTGTTGCTTGTGACTGGAGACTGAATGCCAAAGTTAGAAATATTAAGGATCAATATGTAGTTGTATGGCGTAGAAAACAAAACTGAAGTAGGAGGCTAATGTATTGATTTTTTCCACTCTAATGATTGATTCATAGTTTAACATCTTCAAATAGCAAAAAAGTGATATCACCAGAGGAGTACATCAGGGGTGGGTTCTAACTTACCTCGCTGCCAGTTCGCTTCCTCCCGTGCCGCGTGGCCGCTCGCGTGCTTTGCGTGTGCGTGCATGCGCGCGTACGCATGCGCAGTGCCAAAAAATAAAATAATAAAAAAGCCAAAACCAAGATGGCGACGCATGCACAGTGCTGGAAACTCAGCTTTTGCGCATGTGCAGAAGGAAAACCCCCCCCCCACATTTTTTTCCAAAAAAAAAAATCCCCCCAAAAAAGATGGCGGCGTCCACGGACCGGCACTGACCGAACCGGCTCCGTGATGTCACCGTGATGTCACCGTGACATCACCAGCGGGTTGCTACCGGCTTGGCCGAACCGGTCCAAACCAGGAGGAACCCACCTCTGGAGTACATAGAAATCAAATTGATGATATTATTGCTAAAATTAGGTGGAGGAGCTTAGTTAAAGCATCAAAGATATGGGCAGCTGCTGACTGTAGAACAGATCACAATGTTCATGTGTAAGTTCCTATTAAGCTAAAGAACAGTAAGAAAGTCAACCACTTTCTGCAATATGATGTTGAGCATTTTCAAGGAAAACATCACAAATCAGATTGAAATCCTGAACTATGAAATGAAATGAAGTTAAGGAAGTAATAAAGATAAATGTGAAAAGAGACTGTCCAAAGATGAGAAACAGAGAAAGGAAACTGGAAGTTAGTGAGGGGGAAAAACAGCAAACTGGAAGGTGGAGGAGGAGGAGAAGGAGAAGGAAAAGGAAAAGAAGTAAAGCAAAAGAAGATAAAGCTCTCAGGAAGGACCTTAAGGAAAAATTTCAGAGTGTTGTTTGATGTCAGTCCCAAAACCAAAAAAATGACCCAAGGAGGGTTATTTTGTTGTTTTCATACCTGTAGACAAAAACCTGCCAAACGGAGCACTTTACTATCTGCATCTACTGTACCATATACTGTATGAACTATTAGAGAGGGTATGTGACTTCATCTTCTTTCTTTCACACATAACATCTAGACTGAGTTGCCTTTTACTCCTCTGGAATGCATCACCTCCCTCCTGGGAATCCACCTCCTTACTACATTCCATCACATCGGAAGACTCAGGAAGCAATATTGCAACAACATCTGTAAAGATATTGAAGATGGAAACAGTCATGTATAAACAGGAAAAGTGTTCCAAAAGATGTCTGAACTCAAAAGGTGATTCCAAACTGCTAAATGTTGCCAATGGATAGACAGCAAGTGATTCAAAGAAGATCAAAGAAAGATGGATTATATTGAAATACTATACAAGAGTGGCAAGCAAGTGATATACGGCAAGAAGAAAACTACTCACAATATACACTTTTTCATTTTAGTTGACTGTTATCTAGTTTGTTCTGCCAGCTATACATCTTTCTCTATTTATGTAAATAGAGAAGATGAAAGCCACACTATTCTGTATTATTTTAGCTTAATTGATTAGGTATTATAAAGGTGTGTTGTAATGCTATGCACTGTTTATTAAATAAAAATATACATTTACCGGTATATGGTATGACTGTGGACAGCTAATAATTAGAATAAAAACAAAAATACAACCAGTTACACACACACACATACACAGAGTCATGCATTTTACATTAGTATGGTTATTTAATTACTGTATTTAGTACATATTGCTGATTAGCGAACAAATGAAAATATAGGAGAGTAAAAGAATTATCAAGAGAGTAAAAGAATTGAAATGGAAATGGGCTGGTCACATAGCAAGAAGAACTGATGGCAGGTGGACCAAGGGAATCATAGAATGGATCCCACTTGATAAAAGGCATCCATGAAAGAGACCTAAAACAAGATGGATCGATGACATCAGCAAGTATTACGTGCCCAACTGGCAAAAGAAAGCTCAAGAAACATGTGGAAGAGGCCTTCATCTTACAGTGGATAGACAATGGCTAAATGATGATGATAATTGCTGTTCATCTCAGATAGTGACTGAGTGCCATATAAAACAATCCAAATATATAAAAACCAATTAAAACACAGCCAAAATAAATTAAAAAGATTTAAAAAATGACAAGAAAAAAAATCCATACAGAGAGTGCATTCCAATTAACCATCATGTAACAATCTCACTGCTCTACTCTATCATGGGATCCCCCAGGCCAGTTGACAAAACGATGTCTGAAGGGCCTTAAAAATATAGACTCACCATATAATACATTTCATGTACATGGCTTGCTTTGCACGACATTCACAGGATTATACACACTAACTGGGTACTTCAATATGACAAACAGTCATAGATTGGTCCCTGCATGCATAATGTTTATTTATTTATTTGTTTGTCAATGTACAAGATAGCAGGTATAGGTATAAACATAAACATAATCAAGGTGAATACAGATAGATGAGGACAATAGGACAGTAGGACAGGGACGGTAGGCACGCTGGTGCGCTTATGCACGCCCCTTATTTATGTTAAATTATTTTTAAATTATGTTAAATTTATTTATGTTAAATGCAATCACCGTGTACCAGTCTTACTGACAAGACTTAGAGTCTGAAGAAACATGCAGGACATGTTTAGATACTGAAGTTCCACAAGAGAAATATTGTTTTTTCTATCAGAGTAAATCGCATATAAAATATTGGAATTATTCATTATAGTACCGTAGTACATCTGCACGTAATATTCAATACATGCCAAGTTATCCGCGTGTTAAGAATTGTAAGCCCTCAATCGCTATGCTCTCTTACGGATTCAGACGGATATGTGATCATAAACATGACGCATTAAATTCAAACAATGCCGTTCTTGTTCGTACCAAACCCATAGACAGCCGGCAAAAATCACAGAATCGAGCCGGCCAGGTTGAATACAAGCAGAAATACACCACTTCCCAGCATGCCTTTTGCATCCGGCTGCCTGCAGTCTCTTTGAGCGGAGTCACGTGCTGCATCCTGGAGCTCGTAGTCCGTGCAAAGGACGAGCCCCTGGTTTAAGGTGAAGGTGAATGGAATCAGGCTGGCTGAGAAAGGAGGCTTTGGCTGTATCTGCTGCCAATAAAGTTATCTTCCAAAAAGGGAGGGGAGTGGGGGGGGAGGAAAGAAAGCACGTCAAGATGGCGGCTCCCGTGTCGCCCTTGGTTACTGGGCGCCGCCTGATAAACGCTGCCATTCGACCCGCCGCTCTCGTCCTAACTTGCTGGGCCCCGCGGAAAGGTTAGTGGCGTTTGGGTCTAGGACGTACGAAATTAGCCCACTATCTGTAGGGAGGATTAGGGCTCAGCTGGAAGGTCAGCTATCAAACAGCTCCCCTGGTTTCAAGCCTGTCGTGACTGTCAAGATCCCCAGTTAAAGGGGAGTTAATGCGGCTCGGCTTTCTTTCCTGCGCTTGAATCGCCCGGCATCGGCCTTTCGGGAAGTGTAACGCGTGTTCCGAAGAGGAACGCCCAGCGGGTTTTAAGGTTCTGGAATGTCCGTGAAAAGTTAAGAATAAAGTCCGGCCGTTCTGGTAGCTCTCTCCATTTTAAAACATACCGCATAAGGAAGGAGTCTCCAACCGCGGCAACTTTTAAGACTTGTGGACTTCAACTCCCAGAATTCCCCAGCCAGCTTGGCAGCTGTGCCGGCTCGGGAATTCTGGGAGTTGAAGTCCACAAGTTTTCAAAGTTGTCAAGGTTGGAGACCTCTGGCCTAAGGATTTTATGCCCCTTTAGGGATGTTCAGTTTTATTTCTCATTTGCAATGGAGAGTTGGTTTAAATCGGTACACACTAACAAATGTGTGTATTGATTATTCCCTGAGAATAATCAAGGGTCTTTATATACAGCTTGCCAATAGGATGTTGTACAGCTCTGCACAAATCCTTACTTTGCCCCCAGCAAAGAGAAAACCCTACTTCAGGATGGTCTTTCAAAGTCCTTCCAGATGCAGTCTATACAAATTTAGTTATGTTAACATCAGTGAATCAAAGTTTAACCCACAAACCAGGAGGATCAAGCAAACTGTATTATGTTTTAATATGTTGTATAATGTTGGTTTTGTGACCAAGTAGATTAAAAAAAATACTTCTGGGTTTGGACTGAGCATCAATGTCAGAGCATGCAGATCTCTTTGTGGATTTTTTTAAAATAGTCATTAACCTTTACAGTTGTGGAGCTCTTGTCTTAATGGAAGATTGGTTCAACATCAGAAACTGCTGGCTTATCTCCAATAAGGCTAAGTAAGAAACTGTTCATTCTGTATGGCCCAGAATAATTGGGATACAGGGGAAAAAAATAACCCCCTCCACTCAAGACTCATCAGTAAATCTTTTTACTGGCAAATGGGAAGCTCCCAGTGCTGAAGTGAAAAGTGTTACACTGATGGATTCTGCAGCCTGTACTTTACTACCGGTATCACAAAAATGATGTACAGGAAAATATTCTTATCAATTAACATTTTCACAAAATATTGATGTACTTTGCAGCTATTTTGGTGAACTATCCAGGTTAACAGTTGTCAGACTATATGCACAAATGATAAATACATATATTCAAGCATGTTTTATTGCAGGGGATGCATGCTAAAAATGTCTGGGAAGTTATAAATTTGCAAGCATAGCAATAAATCCTATGTGCTATAATTCAGTTACAATGCACATATTGTGATTGTGGAATGAAAACAACACTTTTAGTATCTGCATGTATGTTTTTGTCTTATAGTTAACATAGTCTTGCTAGTAGATACTGCTCTAGGAAATTGATGCACTTTAACTGACTTGGATGTGTGCTTTTCTATTGGTTAATTTTAATTTGCACAAACAGAAGAATATTTACAAATCACAGAAGTATATTTAACTTTTCACACAGGGAAACCTTTTAGATAACAGATTCATTTTCTTTCCTACCATAGCCAAGATTTGGACAGGCTGAATTCCATCCTACATAATCTGTTTGCTAATAAGATTCTAGATTTTAAAATAAGGAATGCATGTTAAATTATGTGGAATTTATAAAAAGTAGGTTAGGGTGCGTATGTCAGAATCTTTCATACTTCAGATATATCTGTGTCAGTATTAGCTGATTCAGAATATGCATTCTTAAGAATATAGGAACTTGCAGAATTAGTCTACATTTAGTACAGTGTTTTTCAACCTTGGCAGGTTTAAGATGTGAGGACTTCAACTCCCAGAATTTCCCAGCCAGCCAAACTTAATAACTCAGTGGCAATTATTATAAGATGCATTCTTATTCTGAGAGCAAGAGTCAAAGGAAGAACTTCGAGGGTCCTGTATAGACAGGGTCCTTCCTGTCTATAGAAGACAACAACAAAACAAGAATAATGCAGGCAACTGACTAATTAACCCTCTTAATTAAAAATCAGTAAGAATATTAGCTTATAAACTTCATGAGTTTATTATGTACATACCAACACTCCGAATATGGAAAATAACTCTGAAGTCTTGATATAGTAAGATAAACAAGACTTAACAGGTATAAAAAGCATTTAGAAAAATTCTTGTGATTGAAATATTCAAGGGTACAACTTAATAAAAAAGGTAAAAGAAACGACAAGCAATAAGAAGAGAAGCAGAGTCACAGTATACAGTATGTTAAAAATGACATTTACGTAGAAATACAAAGGAATAGACTAGTAGTATAGATCCCACATCATAGAGAAGATGTGGATGATACTTTTCAAAAAAGAAATTGAAGAGGTGTGAAGTACAAATAATAGTATTTAATTGCCCCACATCTGTTTGAAGATACCCTGCCAAGAATGGTCATTTGAGGAAACTTCTGAATTGTCTAAATGACAACTTTCTCCTTAAGAACTTGGAGGAACCAACAAAAGAGATGTAGTGCCAATCAGGAGAGGGGATTTTGTGTCAAGTTACTATATCTGCTACTTGATAAAAAAACAAGAGAGGTCTTACTAGATTGCCAGCAGTAAGAACTATCAGACAAATGGGCATGAGAAGAGGGTATTTTTTGCATTCACCCAATAATGTTTGGGGCAAATAATCATCAGAAGGTTATAGGAAAATCTTAAAAACATTTATTTCGTTAGCCTGCTTCTAAGATATACTTTTAGGGAACTTCTATGGCTTCTGGCTTTTAGTATTTTCAGCCAGGATTATATGTATACACATTATTTTTCAAATTTTGATAATTAAGATTGTATTTTTGTCTAATTTATAAGCTGTCTTGGAGAGTTCATATCTGCAAAGGTAGTCTAAAATTATGATGTATAAATAGCGTGTTATGTGAAATTATAAATCTTTGGCTGAATTCTATATTTAAAGATGAAGCATAAAAATATAAACCCTGGAAATTACAGCTATATTGCTTTGATGTCTACCTCTAGTAGTTACTCTATGTCTTCTTAAAGGTAAATCCTGTTGTGTTAGAACACACTGTCAAGTATATGTGAACAATTTGTCGCTGAGTTTAATAAGAATATCCTAGGCAAAAGAAGCCAGTTTAGTTTAATGGTGAGAAGAGAATATGTAGAATATTTTAAAAGCCTTGAATTATTGATAGATAACTGTTTTTTGAGGTTTAGATTAATTTATAGGAAGGAACATTAATTCAAAATCAAGATAATCTTATGAATTATTTAGCGTTAGAAAAGATGGTAATAGTAAGGGAGGTCCTCAAAAATAACAACTCAAAACCGTTAATAAAATTATTAGTTATTTATGTAAAAAAGTGGGGGTGCGATGGCTCAGCAGTTAAAGACGCTGAGCTTGTCAGCTGGAAAGCTGAGAGCTTGGGTTCAAGACCCAAGTGGCACATGATGGGGTAAGCTCCTGTTACTTGTCCCAGCTCCTGCTCACCTATTAGTTCAAAAGCATGCAAATGCGAGTATATAAATAGGTACCACTTCAGTGGGAAGGTAAAAGCATTCCGTGTGCCTTGGCGTATAGTCATGTGGCCAATGTCTTCAGACAGCGCTGGCTCCCTTGGCTAGGAAACAGAGATGAGCAGTGCCCCCTAGAGTCAGACACAACTGGACAGGGGAAACATTTACTTTTATATGAAAAAGTAACTACTCTTGTTTTCTAATAATATATAGAATATTGATATTTATGTGTTAATCCCTTTCTTGTTGTGTCATAGAAAATATCCATCTCAATGGCCCAATGAAGGACAGCATATATTGTATATATCGATCTGTAGTTGTACATGTCAAAGTGAGACTGATGAATGTAGCTGAATGTAGTGCACTGAATATGTATTTAGTAATGTTAAATGTTGAAAACCCTTTTTGCTTTGCATGCTTGTGATGTTCATGAAAAACACATCAGAAATCTGTACAGAAATTTCTGGCCATGCAAATACTGTGTATTATTATATACTGCACTTATTGAAGCTGATGGGTGTTCTGTTGTGTATTTAAGTTATATGTAGAAAGTAGTCTTGGAATAGTAGCAAAATTTATAGTAAAGGTTGTTATTTACGTCTCATGTTCTTCTGAATGGTGCAGAAGGTTCACAAGCTATTTGTTAATGGGGAGTGAATTGGACTAAGATAGTGTTTCTCAATCTTAGCTGCTTGAAAATGAGTGGACTTCAACTCCCAGAATTCTGGCTGGGGAATTCTGGGAATTGAAGTCCACCCATCTTCAAGTGGCCAAAGTTGAAAAACACTGGAAACCATAATGACTAGCTGATGACTTTAAGAGAGCCAGTTTGGTGTAGTCATTAAGGTCTTGGCCAAGAAACCAGGAGACTGTGAATTCTAGTCCCGCCCTAGGCAGGAAGGCCAGCTGGGTGACTTTAGGCCATGTTGGAAGAAATGTCCATCTGGGTTCAGTTCCAAGTGGGGAGAAAGACACTGGAAACATGGAGGCAATTTGGAAAGATGGTTTAATGGTGGACAGGACCACATGGTTTGAGATCCTGGGCAATCAAGCACATGGGTGAAAGAGAGAGAGAGATTTATACCCTCTGTTGGGCTTTGAACTTGCTTCTTGTTCCTGTGAAAGAAATTGTATCCTGATTGGTTGTCAGACTTTGTAGGTTGTCTTGAGTCCCAGGCTTGGTTGAATCTTGCTGGGTGATGTAATCTCCCCAGGTGCCATGTGGTGAGTTCTGTTGCTAGATGGGTAGAGGGCTAATCCTGTTNTTGTAGGTTGTCTTGAGTCCCAGGCTTGGTTGAATCTTGCTGGGTGATGATGTAATGAAGAGGGTTTTGGGCAATTCCTATTATGGCTGAGGGCTTTTTCCTGGTTTGGATCTTGAGTGAGGGCTAATCCTATCACCCTGGAGCTGAAGGCCTTTTGTCTTGCAGATAAGTCTTTCTGGGGATATTAACAAAGGTGGGGGCTGCTTTCCAAGAGCATGTTTCTCCTTTTCTCATCCAGGGAGATATAATATTCTGTCTTTTTAATATTTCCTATAATATTTCATTCTCCTAGGAGAGGGGTGGGTGCTAACTTTCTACAGCCAGTTAGTCTCTCTCAGTCCAACCCACCTCACAGGATTGTTGTTATGGAGAAAATAGGAGAAGGAAAGTGTATTAAGTATGTTTGCCGCCTTGAGTTATTTATAAAAATAATAAAGGTGGGATAAAAATAAATCAGTGAGCTTTGTGGTCCAAGGGATTTGATCAGAGTTTCTCATTTCAGCCCACTAACATTATATAAGAATAAGACTGACTCTTTTAGTGTTTTTTTTTAAACAGTAAATGAATGTTTCTCTCATGTCATACAGCATATACAGTTCAGGTAGCAGAGAAAGCTGCCAGCGGTGGACTAGCAGATGCTAATTCGAAAGCCTTATTGCTTTGCAATGGACCTTTAGAACATTATGAATTCCTTACCAAAGTGGAGCAGCTGAGGAATGATGAACAGCAAAGGAAAGTCATACAGTGCCTGCAGAAGCTACACGAAAGTCTTAAATGCTACAACCTCAGTCCAAAACACATATTCTCAAAGGTAAAGTTCTTCCATTAAGCATTTTTACAGCAATTTTTGTGTCTGGTTCACATGATTTTTCTGAATTTGATTGCAACAGCTCTGTAAAACAGTGTTATTTAATTATCCCACTTCATGCCTAAGAGGCTGAGACTGAGAAGATAAGACAAAACAACAAGGCTGGGTATCAGAAATAGTAATGATTATTTGATGGCATTCAAGGTAAAATAAGATTGATATTTTTATTCTCCCCAATGCAATTAAATGTAGCAAATTTTACTGATTGAGATATTTTCATGGGAAATACTCCAATTCCAAATTGAACTGCAACCTATGGTATATTCAGTTCCTAAATAAAACAGACTTGGAACAAGTTACTAATAATAATTTACCAATGTTTGGTACAGGGGTGGGTTCCAATTTTTTTTACTACCGCTCTGTGGGTGTGGCTTAATTTTATGGGCGTGGCTTAATTTTGTGGGAGTGACTTGATGGTCATGTGACCGGGTGGGAGTGGCTTGATGGTCATGTGACCGGGTGGGAGTGGCTTGTCATGTGACTGGGTGGGGGGTGGCTTGGTGATCATGTGACTGGGTGGTCATGTGACTGGGTGGGCATGGCCAACTTGACGTCACTCACGTCAAGGGTTAGGGTTAGGGGTAGTGGCCTCTCCTCGCCTCAAATGCCTCAACGAGATACAATTTCCCTATCTATTTACTACTACTGAACATGTAAAATAC
>QLTV01003764.1:4294245-4347842 GCA_003457575.1 Thermophis baileyi | reverse complement strand
CTGCTTATTCTGATTCTACTACTGTGTTTTGTTAGCTGCCAAATCTTGCCATGGGGAAATTTCAAAATATCCCGTCTTGAATGGGTTTTCTAGGGATCTGTTTGCCTGCTTGTGTGAATGGAGCCAAACGTCATGCTTCCACTTTCTATACGGTCATTATC
The DNA here is from genome assembly GCA_003457575.1 of Thermophis baileyi. Classification (NCBI taxonomy): domain Eukaryota; kingdom Metazoa; phylum Chordata; class Lepidosauria; order Squamata; family Dipsadidae; genus Thermophis; species Thermophis baileyi. The sequence goes on along the minus strand of QLTV01003764.1, from coordinate 4,347,681 downwards.
TCATTATCTGTATCGGGCAGGAATGTGGAATGAGCTTCAGGCAGGTTCTTCGTTAGTATCTTGATTTTTCCTTGTTTTTCTTTTTTTTTTTTATTATGAGTAATATTTTATTTGGGGGGGGGGTTGCTTCCCACAAAAGAAAGAAAAAGAAAGGAGGGAGGGAGGGAGGGACGATGGACCACAAACCTGGCTGGCACTAGACACAGCTTCAGAGGATGCTTTGAAACAGCACAGCAAAGGCTAGAAGGGACCTCAGAGGTCATCTAGTCCAACCCCCTGCTCCCTGGCAAAATGGACTGCTAAATTGGCCGCACCCACCCAGTCACATGACCACATGGCCACGCCCACCCAGTCACATGACCACATGATCACACCCACCTGAAGCCACACCCACCTGACCTCCAAGCCACGCCCACAAAATAAGCCACGCCCACAGAACCGGTAGGGACAAAATTCACATTTCACCCCTGATCTTCATGGCCTGGCCTCAGATAGATGAATGTCCCAGTTTTGGGGAATGTACAGGAAAGATCAGCTGGTTGGAGAAATAATGTGGCAACTATCATGGGATTCAGTATGGACACTTTTTGATTTGTGGACAAAGCTACAAGTTACTTTTTCATATGTCAAACCTTTGTTTAAGATGAAGGAAATCGCTATGTAGAAAAGAATTGGGACCAGGAAATGCTTAACCCATTCCGTGCCCTGCGACATGGAAAAATAAATGACAGACAATGGGGGAAGGGCAAATTTATAGAAGAAAATAAGAGCATAAAGCTATTCTGGTTAAGTCCTAGGCGAAAGATGAGAAATAAAGTAAAATAAAAGAAATAAATTTGCTGGGATTATTAAAAAGGAAACATCCCAGTGGAGAGTAGTTTTTGTGGGGGGGAAACCTCCCCTGCAAAATTTCCAGCCATTGTAACATTTGTGTGTTTGTGTGTGTGATTGTGCGTGCATGTGCACACTTTTGAGTCAACTTTTTTATTCCTGGCAAATGCTTGGATTAATGTTAGTTCTAGAAGTGGTTTGCTATTGCCTCCTTCCTAAGGTTAAGATAAAGTGACTGGCCCAAGACCACCCAGCTGGCTTTTTTCCTGAAGTGGGACTAGAACTCACAGTTTCCTAGTTTCTAGCCTGAGGCCTTACTCTCTATACCAAACTGATTCTCTCCTTTTAACATTGCCATTTAAAATGTGACATCCAGTATTCTGATTTTCTTAGAGTCTCAATTATTATTGGCAGTACTGATACTTACTAGTTTTTCTTGCATTGCAGTCATAGAACAGTATAGAATATTTTTGGAAGGAGAAGAAAATAGCTGTGCTCGAGCAATGAATGTATTTCTGAATTGAAGTGCATTCTTTTTTCCGTATTTAATGAAGTATTTCCACTTCATAACTTCCCTATTCCACAAAGTCCTTTTTTAATCTTGTGGATGCATCTTTATGCTTTAAAGCTGAAAGCAGGATTTTCTGCAATTTTTAGTTGACAGAAGAAGTTGTCAGTTTGGTTTCAGTTTGGAAGTTTAAGAAGCCTAGATCAGAGCTCTCCTTTTTGTTGGTTGGACATAGTCATGAGAATGCTTGTCACTTCTGCTCTATGGTATATAACTATATTTTTTTTTCCTACTTGGCATGTGAAAATTCACAGCTGGGTTAATAATAATCAAGGTGGCACAAGGCAATCAAATGTGTTTGTTTCCTGACAGGTGATAAATCTGTTGAGGAGTTCATCATTAAAGTCCTTATAATCCCATTGTCTCCCTAGCATATCCTGCTACTGAGCTACAGGCCACTTGTAAATGACCAGTAGAGAATAGGGAATATGATAAATAGCTTGAATTAGCCAAAAGCAAATTACACCAGTCTAGCCTAATTTCCTCCTTTGATACAAAACTGGCATAGTAGGCTATGGAGATGTAGTATGTGTAATATACCTTGACTTTAAGCCTTGGATACTGTTGAATGGGTATCTGAGGTAAGCTTTGGAGTGAATAGCCAGCGTGTATTAATGGACTATCACAAAGATGAAATTTAATGAAACACGGTTTTAATGAATTACACAGATGAGTAGATATTTCAAAGGTAGTGATGGTAGATCTGAATTTTGGGTAAACTGTACTAATAACAGAAACAACATTAGATTTTCTATTATACAAAAATCTATTATAAGAAATATATGAGCAAAATATTTCATCTTGTACTTAACAAATGCAAAGATAAAAAATAATTTATGCCACAATGGCTATCAAGATTCATTGTCTGATTTTAAAAAAGCTTTTCCTCTCACACATTTTTGGAGGTGAAAATTTGAAATCTAGAATTTACCTTAAATTTCCCTTTGGTATCCACAATATTTTTATCACTTTTATTTATAGTTGAATTTACTCTAGAAGAAGCTCCTTTTTTCGTCCTCTTTTCCCATGTTCAAGACAATTATTCCTATAAAATTCTTTGCAAGTTTAGCTTTGCTTTCTTTTACTATTTTCTTGCAACAATGACTTTATCATACTACACTTTGTACAACCTCTCTCATCATCTTAGCAATAACTCTTCTATGTATTTTTCTCATCTAGGACATTTTCATTCCTCATTCTTACAACCTGCATTTTTTTCATACTTTCTATTAATATAAATCCAGACACTTCTGTAGCACTCTGTAACATGATTCTTTTAACTTTATTTCCTTTTATTCACTTTCCATTCATTTTGTTGCTAAATTAATCTATCTCCTAATACTTTTTTCCATAAAACATTCAAACATTCTCTTCTAGTTCCTCAGCTCAACTCAGCTTAACACAGCTCAACTCAGGTCTCCTTCCCTTCCCTTCCCTTCCCTCCCCTCCCCTCCACCATATGTGTCACATTCACAACCTGAATGTGGAGTTCACCAAAGTATATCCATTCTTATTACTACTTACATCTCTGAATGGCCCAATCATTTTACTTTCTCATCTAATTTTCATCCATTATTCACATCACCCAACAAAATAGATTTTCCACTGAATCGCATTCACGCAGACTGTTGCACATTTTTTCCTACAACCTATTTTTCCCTTATCACTTTTTATTGGAGTATTAAGTTCCAACTAACAACCTATGGTTTCCTACTTTTATATGCATTCGCTTTAACTTACATCACATTAATTCATTTTTCACATATATACATTTAGCCCTTTCATTCATAATTAAATACATCCTGAACTTATTTGAATGTATTCATAAACTTCACTTTAAAAGAACAGACCACCATTACTCAAACCTATTATTTTCCTCACAGTTTCAGACACATAATGTATCTATTTCATACATATATATATGTATATGTGTGTATATGTGTGTGTGTGTGTGTGTGTGTGTGTGTATATATATGTGTGTGTGTATACACACATATACATATATACATACACACACACACACACACCAGTAGTGGGGTCTAAAACAATAAAACTAAATATAAATGTATGTATGTANNNTATATATGGTATATATATATATTACAGTATATATATACTATATATTACAGTATATATTATATACAGTATATATTATATATTGCAATAGATCCCTGTCCTAAATGAGCTGAAGCTTCATTAAACTTTGCATTATTTAAAAGTAGCATAAGATATAACTCTGCTGTTCTGTCTTCCTACTCATGCCACATTGGGTGCCTCAAAGTTGAATAGCTGTGGAGTATTGCCTCACTTTTCAGATTCTGCAGTCCAGCAAACTAGTATTTTTGTGATACTTTTCTTTCACTGGTTTAAGATCAAAACATGATGCTTCACTTTCGTTAGTTCAAGTATTTGTTGCTGGATATTGGTAAGATATTCTGAAAATGCATTAAAAAGCATTTACAGTATTTATTTACTGGTTTGTTTTTCTGAAGCATTTGGACCTGCTGCAGATTTCTTTTTAAAATTTGTCCTTTGCCAACTCTGGAGCCTTGAATTTGCTTGGGCTGAAGGCAATTGTCTAGAGTAAAGCAGTAATGCCATAGTTAGTCCAAAAATGCCCCTCTCTAAGGTACTTTCTTTCAAAAGGCAACTGGACAAGAACGTCCAGTTTTCGTTTGAAAGAAAGCACTTTTGAGACAACCGTGACCTGGATGACTGAGAAACTCCATAAACATTTGCCCCTCTCTAGATTCAAGAAAGAGAAGCAGAGCTGCAGTTTTATAGCAGAAACTGAATGACTGGCTGGTGCTTTTGGTATCATCCCTCCACCCTTTCCCCCCCCCCCTCTCTCTCTCCCCAATCCCCAAACTGTGTTGTATTAAAATAGGCTTATCTTTAAAGAAATGAAAAGAAGAACAAATTCTTGATTTAGCACATGAAATCCCCATGGGCACTTTTCAAGATAAAATGGTACACAGCCTTCCAGCAACATTGTGGGGGCTAATGGTCTGTGCCAACCTTCAGTTCACACTATGCACGTCTGTCATTTCAGATGTGAAATTCTGAGAAAATCAAGCTCCTCCAGCTGCTTATGGACCAACTGTGAGTCCTCCTTTTCGTTACACTGGCTTAGTCTGATGTCACGTTCTATATCTCTACTTAAAAAAAACCAGGCATTTCAGACATGAAATAGCTTTATTTTCATCTAAATAGCAGGAAAAGAGTGGTTGGGCTTGGGATCCAGGATACTTGTAAAGAGTAAAGTAATATTGTTATATACTGTAGGCAGTGCTTATAAGACAAGCGAAGAGAACAATTTTAAATACTTAGTAGGAGCAAGTTTCATTAAATGCACGGGGACCTCTGAGTAAAACATGTCTAAGATTGCACTGTTACACTCCTATTTTTGTGATAACACTAATTACTTAAACATACTTATATTTACTATTCATCCCAAGAAATTGTACCAATCAGAGGATAACTGGGGTTCAGGTACTTAGACACATACATTATTTAGATTTTTTTAAAAAAAACTTATGTGAGAAGAAAGCAACTCTAGGTCATACAAATCTTTTCTCTTAAATGCAAATGAAATTTCACCATTCTCTCCATTAGCAGACATCTCTTATTGGTAATTTGTATTCTTTTCTTTTGTTCACATCCATAATGAATGCTGAGCACAGGCAGAACCTGAGCTTTGAGATGCTTTCACTTTTGTCTTCCTCTCCAAAGCTACAGAGGATCAAAAGGACATAAATTGGCATTCAATATACCAAATGACTCTTGCTTTTTTTTTTTTAATTATGTAACTTAAAAAATAATCATTTTTGGTAGACAAGTAGATTTAAATTCTGCAAGAGCAAAACACTAACTATGTCCTCATTGTGCTTTCTCTGGTCATAAATCTTTCTCTATTTAATGTTCCCAAGCTGCTATGCCTTATCGGAAGTGTTCCTTTGGGAAATTAAATATGTCCTGTTCCATATAGTTTTCTATTTCTCAAGCGGAAGACTCTTTTTTTTCTTCCTCCTGTCTTATTTTACCCGTTTCAGAGGTCTCATCAAAATGGATACCTGCTTTTAGCTACCAAATGCCTTTCTGATTTTGTTTTTGTTTCTTATTGACAGGCTCAAAGACGCCAAGTTTTGATTTGTTAGATTGTACTTTTCTTCAGTGCCTCTCTACACTTGTAGTTACCTGCCTGCTCATTCTAAGAAAATAGTCAACTACCTAAAAGATGTATAACTTGATTTAGGTAGAGCAGTTTCCAAAGGCAGAAGCATGGAACAACACTATGTGTGGAAGTCTCCTAGGTATAGGGTGGGAATAGTTGTGAGGTTTGGGGTGGGAATGTTTTTTCTCAGCCTGTTTTATCATGTTCCTTTTTTATATTGGTAGTATTAATCTGTTGTGAATTTACATATTTAAGTGAAGTTCTGCATATAATAAAATTAGTGTCTTTAGCACAGCTGTAATAATTTGAGGAACAATAAGTGGGGAAGTGAAAATCCTCAGACAAAAGTTTCTTTTTGTCATGAATTGTTGCTCCCCCTTCTTCATTTAAGAGAGAGTGTGTGTGTCTCTGTGTGTGAGAGAATGATTTGTGTCTGTGAAGGTTAGAAGAGGCTGACTGTGCTGGAACTGACTGCAGTGCCTTTTTGATTATTCATGGACAGTAATAGAAGGCACTTAAAAAGAACAATGAAATTGCTTATTTTTTTGTGATGGGCCATCTGTTGAATTGTTTTGTGTAACAATCGCACAATAGTATCTATGTCATATCATTCTATTTTCAACAGCAGCTGATGATGTATACTTGGCCACTTGTCCTATTTTCTAAAAGTCCCGTGACCATTTAAAGTCACCTCTGTGAACCTTTTCTGGAAAGGTAATAGAAATGTAGAGCAGCTGGTGTGTATTTTCTTTCCTGATCTTCTTGCAGGTCTGTGTATTTGTAAGTGTTTCAAACTAAGGGGCTTTTAAAATCTTAAATCTCTTCTTTCCCAACTGGAGTTTTAGAATGGAAGTTAACCAGAATTGTTTAGCAATCTGGAATAAAGACTTGTCTTGAGAAAAGATTGCTACATACTCCCTGCTTATTATTTCCCGTCCCACCCACATTTTTTCTTCAAGTGGCAACATAGAATTTTTTGCCTTTGAACCAACAAACCTCTCTTCTGACTAAAAACAAGACAGGAAAAAAAAAAACACCCTCAAAGCAAATTGGATGCAGCTTTGTCAATTGTACAAGTCAAGATCTGCTTTTGACAATAATAGTATTGTCTTCTTCAGGTCACAGATATCGCTGATGCTATGATTCTCAAACAGCTTTTTGAAAACCTGTTCCAAAATGGTGTCATCGTTGTAGCCACATCAAACAGGCCACCAGAAGGTAATAATGAATAATATGCTGTTCCTGGCTTTTTCAATGAAAGTACAGTTAAGGTATCTTAAATTGACTGTACGTGTGATCTGTGTCTGGTTAACATTCGTCTCTTTTACCAAGTTTACACTTTTATGTTAAGGCCTAACTCTGTGTCATACGTTACATTCTTTCATGGTTTCTATTAAAAGTCATAAAAATAAATGATATTAATGTGCGTTGAGTGGGATCTAAAGTAGTCAGTTATAGATAGAAGAACTGCACTCTCAGAAAGACGTTTTCTGTTACCATAGTTCTCTTTTTCTGAATGAAAGTCCCTTCGGCTCCTGGAGTAATCAAAGGTAGATTCAACTACTCTTTCCTTAAAGCGTTCAAGAACCAATTGTCCTTTGAAACAAAAAGGTAAGAAATAGAAGTAGCAGGGCAGAGTAGTTAGAGGAAGAACAACAGAGTTAATGGTATGTAGCTTCTCCCTGTACAAAGGGGAAGGAAAGCGTGTATTGCCCTTAACTCCTTAAAAGACATATAATTAATATAAAATAGGGAAAAGTAAATTATGCTAGAAAAATAGGACAGCAAATGCAAAGTATTATAGAATATTTAATCTGAAGTCAATAATATTTATTCCAAAGCAAGTACACAGAAAGATACAAAATGTGTGGGTATTTATATATTTAGATATGTTTTGTAAGTTGCCTCCGATCACAGCTATAAGCTGCTTGGGCCATTCACAATAATAGCCAGTGAGAATGCAAGAGGAAATAATAACAGAATCCATTCACCACTTAAGCGTTTTGCATTTTTCTCATTCAGGATTATGCTTTCAACAGTCTAGTCCACTTCAGTTCATGAAAGATTATACCATAATATATTGTTTAGTGTTTAAGATGATGTAAAACTATCATCTTAAAGTAGTGTCCTGTTTGCTGATGGCTAGAGTGGGATGGGAACCCCGTGTCCTTTCAAATGTTATTAAAATACTATTTCCAGCATACAGATAATTGAACTACTCATTCAACTACAGTTTGAAGTTATAACGGTGCTGAATGAGTGGTGGTTATGACCAGTCCTCAAAGTTCCAGCCATCTCAGAACCCCTGCAGTCACGTGATTGCAAGTTGGATGCTTGGCAATCAGCTGTCACAATGGTTGCAGCATCCTGTAGTCACATGACCACATTTGTGACTTCCCTGTCCACTTCCCACAAGCAAAGTCAATGATCCCCACAATCCTGGGGATCTCATGCCTTGTAGGATGCGTCGGCCTGCACTGTCATGCAAGTGTGGCTGGCTGTTATGCTTGTGCAGTGCCGCAGCACCCACCTGTGCCCTCTCCTTCATCTGGAAGTAGCCATCTCTGTGCTCACGCTGCACTGACCATCTGCATACCATCCCATGCCCGGCAGCAGTGATACCCCCCCTCCCAACCTGGCCATGCCTGTACTATGGCCTGCACTTAGCTGCCTGCTAATCTGCTTGAAAGCCACCCTGGAATTGCAACTTCTGCTAGCTTTCCCATTGATTTTTCTCATTGGAAGCCAGCAAGAAGTTGCGAGGAGGTCCTCTCTTAACAACCATGATCCTTGCTTAACAATGACAATGGAGAGTGCTAGGATTGCTTTCGCTAAGTGATGGGGTTACGTGATGTCACACTTTACAATTGCATCGCTTAGCAGTGGAAATTCTGGTCCCAGTTACCATTGTTATGTGAGGACCACCTGTACCTCAGTTTTGATCTTGCTGATTCGGGTTGTTGGAATCTGAAGGGCTTGCCACTGAACAAGAGCTAAGCCAACTACTAGTGCTAAATATATTTGTAAGTCAACAGCTGCTACGCATCGCTGGTTGGAATGAAAACCCTACTGGCCAAACAGATTTTATGTAGTATGTTATTCTGCCTGATTTTTTTTTAGCCTATATAGTTTTACTATCTTAATTAGTTCTATTTCAAAATCTTAGAAATATTTGTATTTACATTTTATGTTTCAAATTTGTATGCCATTCTTAAAAGCATAGTTTAGTAATTGAGTCCGGTCATTAAAAATAAAATGATGTGTTATCTTCATCAAACTGAATTATAACATGTGTGTAATTATACACATTGAATTGTGCTTTGAACATAAACAAGAATCATAATAGTTGCTGAAGAATTGGCATACAGTAATGTGACCCTAGTGCTTCATTTCTGCCAAGTGACAATGCTGCTCTTTTCTGTCTATATCCGTGATGGCGAACCTATGGCACACGTGCCACAGATGGCACGCAGAGCCCTCTCTGCGGGCACGCCAGCCGTCGCCCCAGCCCAGCTCCACCTTGCATGCGTGCACGCCTCCCGCCGGCCAGCTGGTCTTTGGGTCTCTGCCGCGCATGCGCAGGGGGTGGGGCCTTCCCTGATCTCCGCAGTTTCCCCCCCCAGCGCACCCTACCTTTTTACTCCATTTCTGCCACCCACACCAACCTGGAAGCCAAAATGGGGCGCGGGGGCACCGTGCAAGCCCCCCCACCCCTTTTTGGGCCTGGAAAGCCTCCTGCACCAATCTGGAAGCCAAAAAGGAGGTGCGGGGGGAACGCATGCTTGGGGGGGCATATGCATGAGGGGCACGTGCATGTGTGGGGGTGGGGTGCATGCACGGGGGGCACTCGCATTGCATTTTGGGGATTGGGGCATGCGTGCGTGCATTTGCGCGCGTGTGTGCATTCACGCACGTGCGCATGCGCTTTGGGCACTCGGCACCAAAAAGGTTAACCATCACTGGTCTATATGGTACTAAAACTCGTGTGTGAAGCCGTGCATCACACGGCAAAACTTTTTCAACCCAGATACCTCAAACGGGCTTGCTTACGGAGTGTGTCCAAAATCTGGGGACCCGTGACTCCCGTTGGAATTGAAATTTGATAAATTAAAAAAAAGACATTTTATGACATAGAATTATCATTAAGCATTTTATGACATAATACAAAAGTCATAAAACATTTCTTGTAGTTAACTCCTGATGTTTGACTGTGATCTATAGTTCAACATGGTCTACTTTCAAGGCAGACTCATCTTGGAAATATCTCCTTGAATTTTGAAGAATTTTTCCAGTACATTAGCAGCTCTGTCATTGTGGAAGGCATTGAGGAATCTGATAATTCTGAAATGATGACCCAATGGGTCACGGGTCGTCTAATAACAGCTAAACTTGTTACACTCTAATGCAGGGGTCCCCAAACTTGGGAACTTTAAGACTTGTGGACTTCAACTCCCAGAATTCTCCAGCCAGCATAGCTGGCTGGAGAATTCTGGGAGTTGAAGTCCACAAGTCTTAAAGTTGCCAGGTTTGAAGACCTCTGCTCTAATGAATGCAGCCCTAGAGTATATATTCATAAGTTTTGCTCTTGATTTATGAGGGCATAAATCCAAAACCTGTGGAAAGGCTCAGATTTTTATTTATTTATTTGTATCTCATTTTTATTATTGTTACAAATAACTTTTAGCCAAATGATAATAGTGAAGAGTATCAAAGAATATTCTCGAAAACCTGAAGATGCAAGACATAGAAATGGAGTCAGGAAACACCTGAAAATTGCAAACTTGGGTGAGAAGCAAAGGCTGACCATCAGTGACTTCAAGAGTTTCCTTCCCTGCCATTATTATTCCTTCCTAGCACTCATTATTACTTCTGTCTTCCCTGGGGTCATGTTTATAATGGCTTGATATTAGAAAAGCACAGAGGTAAAATCCAGCAGGTTCTGACAGGTTCTGGAGAACCGGTAGCGGAAATTTTGAGTAGTTCGGAGAACCGGCAAATACCACCTCTGGCTGGCCCCAGAGTGGGGTGGGAATGGAGATTTTGCAATATCTTTCCCCCAGGAGTGGGGTAGGAATGGAGATTTTGCAGTATCCTTCCCCTGCCACGCCCACCAAGCCACGCCCACCAAGCCACACCAAGCCACGCCCACAGAACCGGTAGTAAAAAAAAATGGATTTCACTACTGGAAAAGCATCAGAATTGCATACTTAATGTCAAAAACACAAAAGAGACATAAAGATCTTCCAAATTCCCTAATTATTTTTCTTGGGATCACATAAGGTTACTAATAAATTAAAATTGTGTTCAGTATCAATATATTTATAGCTCTGGATACCGAACTATTGAAACCACTGTCTTTTCCAACTACTTGTACAGACACAAAGAAGAATTTAAATGTAGTATTCAGCCCTAAACAGTCCTCTCTGTGATCTGTATTTAGAGCTGGATTATAAAATATCCTTTTATATGTTATGTTGCCCTGTGAATGAATAGATTATAAGCAAAAAGATGAGGATCTAATCTGCCTACAGCTGTTCCTGGTATCTAAGGCTTTTATATAGAGACAGCCTGTCCCAAATAACGTACCAAATCTGGTAGGTGATGATATCTGGATGCTTAATTGATTCAAATTTAGGATATATTCCCAAGTTTTGGAATGTGGTTTCTATTCCAGAAGTCAACATGTCTATCAAATCCCTGAGAATACAGGTTGTCCTTGATTTAAGACTGGTGGCTTACTGACTATTCAGTTACGATGGACCTCCCTGGAGATACTTATGACCCAGTTCCGAAGTTCCAACAGTAGTCCCTCCCTCCTAGTCATATGACCGCATGTTAGGTGCTCAGCAGTCAGCCCATGTTTAATGGCCATTTGCAGCGTCTCATGATCATGTGATCACAATTCACAACAGTTTTGCTGAAAATCAGTATTTATTTCCAGTTTTCAGCAAAACTGGCCCATAATGAACAATGGATTGACTTTATGACTACAGTGTTTGCTTAACGACCATCACAAAAAAGGTCATAAAATCAGGTTGGTGATGTGGGTGAGCCACTTTATAATCATCATGCCTAACGACCATGATGGATAGACTCCATTCTGGTCATAAGTGGAGGACTCCCTGCAGTAAGTAGCTATGTAATTTCCCTTTTTCATTCTTTTGATTTTTATTGGCCAGTTTGAATTACTTGTATTTTGCTGTGGGATTGCAAATAAGACCTACCAAGTGTATTTTAGATTTTATTATTACCCATTTCAATTTGCCCTTTTGGCCTATTTATTCTTATAGTAATGTTTGGTCTTTGGGATGTTTGGTTGGAGGACACAACCATGTTTAAATACACCAAGAATTGCTTGGTTGGAAAAGTTAATTTATACGTCCTGTGTGTGGATGCTGGCTGCATCTGTAATAGCAGCCTGGTAGTTTTGTCTCCACCCAAGGCATGGGTAGAGACAGATGTCTTGGATGGAGACAGAATTACTAGACTTGCTTTCTGAATGCAAAGATTGTGCTATTACAATGCTGCATGCCATTTTAATTATTTATTTGTTTGTAGCATTTTTGCAAAAAAAAATTGCTACAAAATAAGGTAATGATAAAAATGTACATTAAATACAATTGCATTTTCCATTTTTAAAGAAAATTTGGTGCTGTATATTTTGTGGAAATAATAACTTTAATTTTCTTGTATGTGACAGTATCTCCCTATCCATCTCTGATACGTTTATAGTATTAGCAATTGAATTGAAGTTGATATAATGCTTCTGCTGTCAATTATATCATTTTTAGATTGGAGTGAAATTAACAATGTATTTTTTCTCTTTTTGGTCCTTGAGCATAAGCAATATAATAATAGAGAATTGTAGGAAAAGGACATAGCAAAGATAACACAATATGTTTTCTTCCAGATCTCTATAAAAATGGGCTCCAGAGAGTTAACTTTGTACCATTTATTGCTGTACTAAAGGTAATAAATATATTTTTAAATAAATATATTTTAAAAAGTTATTAAGCATTAGGGAAGATATATAAGCAAGCATGAAAAACCCAGAAGAAGGAATAAAAAGTAAAATATAGATGAATAAACGAGGAGCTATAATAGAGATAAAATTTTCAAGTATAACATTACTAGTAAATAATTGAATGTATTATATCACTTTAGCAGAGTAAAAATCACTATTAAACTTTAAACCAAAAATGAATATCAAGAATTGTGTATGTATGAATCATAATTTCAATCCATATCTGTTCTATTTTTGATATCTTGTAAAATGAAAATATAAATTCTATACATTGAGAAATCCACATTTTTTGATGTGGTATAAGTCCGTGTATTACTTTTAAAAGGGGACGTTAATTTAGACATCAATGTGCATTTCCATAACTTAGTGAGCCATTCTTCCTTTGATGGGATCAGATGATCTTTCTGGTAAAAATAATATAATACCCTTGAAGCATTTATTTTTGTTAACATGGCATTGTTTTTGCTTTTTCATTTTTTTGTTGGAGAATTAACTTTTAAAAAGTTACTATAGTGAATATGGTTCCCTAAATCCATGTTTTCTTGTTAAATGCAAAAGAAGCAAGGGGGAAAAAATTTATATAACTGTGGGGTTGATTTGATGCATGGCTAGATTGTGGCTTCCCAAATTTCATTGGCTACTTCTATGTTTAAAAAGACTGCCAGGAATGAGAAGGGGGAACTTACACCAGAACAGGTACAGATAGTCCTCACCTTACAACCATTTGTTTTAGTGACCATTAGGACCATTGCAGCATCCCCATGGTCATGTGATCAAAATCTGGAAGCTTGGCAACTGGCATGTATTTATGACGGTTGCAGTGTCCTGGTGTCATGTGACTACCTTTTGTGACCTGACAAGCAAAGCCAGTGTGGAAGCTAGATTCACTTAAAAATCATGTTTCTAACTTTAGCAACTCAAGTGATTCGCTTAACAACTGTGTTAAGAAAGGTAAAATGGGACAAAACTCACTTGAGAACAGAAATTTTGGGTTCAGTTGTGGTCGCAAGTCAAGAACTACCTACATTCAGTTCCAATTCATTTAAATGAGGCCTCATAAAAATTCAATGTAAACTCAACAGGGTCTCACAGAAGTTTTAAGAGACCTTGCATTGGATTCTTTTGTTACTGATTGCTGGTACCTATTATAATAATCTAGTATTTCAGTACAGTAGGGGGGAAATTGTTTTCCCCCACTTCTGATATTCAGTAATGTGCCTATGAAATATGTATACTGTATGTATGTATGTATGTATGTATGTATGTATGTATGTATGTATGTATGTATGTATGTATTTATTTATTTATTTATTTATTTATTTATATGTGTACAATGATTTTGATCAATACAAAAAATATCAGTAAATACTATTATATAGGAAATGGCATTGCATTTATATATTTAAATCCTTTCTTTGAAAATTAATGAGATTTTAAAATGCTTTATTTGGTTGGATCATCTCCATATAAAGTAAGTGATTAAAGGGATAATATTTTTAAATAAGTGCGTAGCTTTTCCTACAGTTGAAGTAATCAGCAGCACATGATTTCTATGGATGATATAAATTCATGAAATTGTGTAGAAGATGCTAAAGTCTGTAAACATGCAACCACTTTTGTATTAACTGAAATCAGTGGGGCATCTATTTTCTGAGTTAGCATATTACGTCAATTGTCATCTTTCATTTGTGGGACCCAAAGAAACCATCTCTGTTTTTTCCCCTTTAAATTTCATGTTTTGTGGTCTGTATAGTGACCTAATCTCACTTGAGCTCTGGCTATTCTTGAACTTCTACATTTCTTATTATCGTTTAAGTAGTAGTAATGCAGCTGCATATTTCCCTGGAAATCAGTTGTGTTTCATTTTATGAAACTTGTCTTTGAATACATTTTAGATTAGGTTATTGGCTTGTTTACAACAGTGCTGGCTTTATCCCTACTAAATTATTATTTTTATGGTCTCAAACTTGTTAGTGATAATAAAGTATATTTAACTACTATTCTGTTGGGTCAAGAATGGTTCTCTCTACAGCCTGGCAAATTCTGAGCCATTTGAGGGCAAAATCGCCTCTTTTAGCACCAGTGAGAAAATATAAAATGTTTCTGATTATGTGTTCTGCCTTTGTCGGGCCACCTGTGTAAGGCTGAACAAATTTGTTTCTTCTGATTTCTTTAAAAAAAAGTCATTCTGGTGATTAAACTGATTTGTCAGTTAATTCTGTTCTAAGGCGGCGATAGCCTAGTAGCTTTCAGTACACTGAATAGTTTAAAGTTGCTTTTGTGGTCAGTGTCAGCACCCTGACCTCTGCTAAGCTGTCACCTGAGTCAGAATTCCTGGGATTAAGTCTTTGATATTGTGATGTCTTCACTTATCTATTGACTTTTTCAGTGCTGAAGATGTTAGGCCTTTTGATTTCTTTCTTAGTGAGAAGCCAAGCAAGTCTTCAATAGAAGTCTTTCTTTCCCAAGCTGTGGCAGTTGTAGACTCTGCCTTTCTCTTTTCTCTGTATTAATTAAATGGATTACTTCTGGGATATACAATGCAGTTCCGTTGTTGGGAATCACCGGGCTTAATATAATAAAAAAAAGGGGGCTCTGTGTTTCTATACACATGCAGGCATACACTCATGAATATAATAAAATGCTAAAATAGGTTTTGACTTAGATCCACGTTCACTACATAGACCTGATTCTGTGACTGCTTTTAATGTGATCTCATCTTAAACATTTTGTCTGAAAGCATCTATGCTTTAGCCTACAAAATTAGAACTCAAGACTTTCGTTTGCTCCTCTGATAGGTTTCCTATAGAATGGGAATCAAGAGCACACAATGCATTTATTCATTTTGTCTCTTCTAGAACCACAATACAAATTAAATATTCAAGAACCAGGCAACAGTTTTTAAAACATTTGGATTCAATGAAGTTATTTTGAAACTATAGAAAAGTAAATTGCATCTGTATGTAAGTATGTATGTAAATGCCAATTATTTTTCCCGGGCCATTGTTTGACCATTCTTCATTTTTCAAAACAAATTATCACCTAATGTTAAAATAATTGCGGCAAACTCTTAACATTCTCTTCCCTTTTTATTTTAATATTAATGACTCCTTTAATCCTGCTTCAGCAAATTAACTCTTTGGTTCAAACAAGTTACGCACATTTTGGAACAGCTACCTAATAGTGTTTTCTTCAGGTATTGGGATGTGTTTGCTTAATTAGCATATGGCACTTTTCTTTGCTTGTTGTACAATGTGAAATAAAGCTGAGCCCCATCTTTCTGTATAGCCCATTCCCCAAAGTCTCAGCCAGTTAATAAAGTTTGTAAGGGCTTTATCACAGGCTCCAGGAAGGTCCACAGAGAAGAACATTAATCCAATAAACATTTCATTGAGCTCATGAAAAGAAAGCATCAGGAGAAGAGAAGCTCCTGAAGAAGAAAAGCATATCATTGGCAATTTTCTTCATGCAGAATTGTTAGAAATTTGCCAGATTAAGAAAAAGAGTCTTCAAATTTAGCAGCTAAATTGTGTTAAGAATAATGGGAATAGTTTGAACCTTACGTGGTGAATATTCAAAAAAGCCACAACTGTTTTCTTCAAAGACTTACTGTGGAGCTGGATGGACAGGGCAAGAGGAGGTTGTGAGAAACCCAAATAGCAAATAACGGTGGTTGAAAGTTGAGGGAGGGGGGGGGAGGAATAGATAATTAGGTATAATTAGTGTGTATGAATTGTTGTCTCCCTGCCCTTGGCTTGAATAAATTTGGAAGGAACAAATCCAAGTGGCAAAACTGCTTTGATGTAAGAGGAGTCATTGTGGCTTGGCAGCATAAAGGCAGTGTTTTATACTTCTTTCATAATGGTTGTGATACAGAAAGGCTGAATGCACTGTGCACCCCCCAACACCCCCCCCCCCAGTCTGCTTTACAGCAAGGACTTTTGGATTCCCTTGAAACAAAATGCAAAAGTTTTCAGTTGTGGGTAATGAGGTACTGGACCTCATCAGAGTTAGGCATAAGCCATCCTTAGCCTTTGCTTAGATCTTAATCACTTTTGTATTGTGGGAAAGCTAGTTTCCAAAATCAACATGTCTTTCTTCATTTTTTTCCACCCTTCCTATTTGAATCTTTGGCAAAAGGAAAGACCAATGCAGAAAAGTGCAAATCCAAGTTTAAAGAGTGGAAATCTAGTGATAATATTTCATTCTAAGTAGAAGTACATCAGAATAGTGTATTTACATACCAGTATTTATATCTTTTAATGTCTGACGGTTTTATTCTAACATATGCTATTTATCATATTCACTTCTACTTATTTGAATAATGTTAAGAAATCTGAAAATAGATTTCTGTTTGCTCCTTGTGTGAAAAATTTGAATACCTTTATGGATAATTAAAAATATCCCATCAAAGATCCAAGATTTGATTTACATGTTGTACCTGAACAAAAAAAAAGTCCCAAGAAATCTTGAAAAAACAAACTACCTTATAGTTGCATTTTTTTGTTTTTTTACATTGCAAATTTTACAATTTTTGTCAATATATTAATTGCTATTAATATATGCTTCTATGTAGGAACAATTAGCAAAATATCCAATTAGAATTAGAAACTAATTCAGAAGCTAAATGTATTCAGCTGAGATTCCAGAGAACAATACTGTTTTGGAAAATAAACCTTTTTCATTCTGTACAGAGCTGTATTATTTTAATATATAAGGAATAAATCAATTGATGGTTTAAACAATAGTTCAAGCAATTTGAAAACTTTCTGCAAATATCAAGAAATGCCAATATGATTTAATTAGCCCATAGAGGACTCATTCTTTTTCATTTTGTCATCAAACTCAGCAACTTAGCAAACAGAATCATCAGATTGCTGTGTATCTTAGCTTACATATTTAATCCATTTAGGATGTCTTTTTAGATTTCTGGTATTCAAAAATATAGAACTAAACAATTACGTTAAGGAATGCCATGAGTTTTTCAGCATGAGCTTGCCATGCTTTAGAGTTGCTGTTATTAGGAAAAGGAAACGAGTGTTTAATTTAACCCTTTGAGGGTTTATTATATAGAACAAGTAGCCTTTTGTACTTGAAGTTGTACACTCTGAAAAAAGCAACACCTGAATATCTCTGAAGCTTGGATAATTATGCCCAATTGTGTTTTTGCTGGTATAGGTCACAGGAAATTCACTTGGGGTAGAGTCTGTACAAAGCTAAGATATATGCAGATTTTCTGTTGTTGGATTGTGTAAAAATTATTTACTGTTAATACTTGCATAAAGGTTAGAAAGGTTGATGAAGTGATATTTAGTATTGCTTTACTATTCACTGTGTGTCAGGATGTAATTATGACTGATTCATGGAACTGTCTTCGGAACGAACCATCTTTATTAAAATGCTGATCAAGATAAGAGCTGACAGTAATAAAGAATAGAACATTTTAGTCTTGTTGCTTTTCAGTGATTGCTAATTACCCTAGAGGTCATGTATAGTGCCTGGGAGGATTCATTGACATTATTTTCTTTTAAGTCTGCTGTTTGAACAACATCAGAACATGAAGACAAAGACTAAGTGCACATTGAACAATAGTTTGACCAAGTTTTTTATTTCACAAAATGCTGATAAAGAATTTTATTTAAAAAAATGCTGGATGATTCTTCTTTTTCTTTTTCTGGTTTTTTTTTTTTTTTTTTTTGTTACAGAGATGTATGTTCTCCTGAGAAGGGAAAAATCTTTATTTTAAAGAACTTTTACCTTAATTATATCCATCACAGTTATCACAAGGTCAAATGCATGAGGAGGAAACAATATACTGCTACTCTCCTATTGTTTGCTATGAGCAAAGCATAACATAATCTTTTTCCTGTGACTTTGGTTATCACATAAATCAGAATCTTTGGTCTTTTGATTAGATTAAAAGATGCATTTTACCTCATAACATACACTCAGGCTGAGCATTTGCACAGCGTATGCTATGTGTAGAATTGAAGTGTGTGACCACCAGTTATATTTTAAGTCCAAAAGAAAGAGAAGACTTAAGAAAGATTCTCAGGAGTTAGATTAATTGGTAAAAGATATGAAGGGCAGGCAATGAGGCAAACAGTGGATTAGATTAGCTAGCACAAAACATGAAGGGAAACAGAAGGAATCAACTGGATCTAGAGTCTTATTGAACTGTGGAAATTATCGTACTTAATAGTTTACTCAGGATGTACTACTTAGCGAAAGAGAGGGAGGAACAGTATTTGTAAGTCCCACTTCCTTCAGCAGTCCTCCATTCCAAGGCTTACATGATTTAAACAATTCTAGTGATAGAAGAAACTCTTTTGTTTGCAATAGAATTTTGTTGGATTTTATCCAATTTGTTTGGTCAGAAATACTTAAAAAGTATAATAGGATGTGGTTTGAATCAGCTTACTTGAATGTTTGCATGTTATTTTTATGCAATAATCCATATTCAAGACAATGTATAGTGTCAGAAAATAAACAGATTTTTCTCTACCCAAAACTACACTAAGAATCTGGGAATGGTTGGTTATCAGAGGAAAATTTATCTCTTGACAATCATATGGCCACTAACTTTCAGTCACATACTAGTCAAACAACATCAATAAAGATACTTTTTTCAGGATTTCCCTGTTCCAAAAATCTAGCTGCTGGAGCAAAAATGAAGTATCTGAGCTCTGTGTCTAATCCAGTCATCAAGCTGACCCTTTATAGGGCCTATGAAATTTTTTCTAAAATTATATAAAAATAATTGAGCTCAAGATAGTTTCCAAGAGCACAATCTTATAACTAGAGCTACAACAGTAAATCCTGGAAATTTGAACAAGAATTTCTTAAATATCAGCCATTTATAATATAAAAATCGAATGCATTTGAAATTTAATAGCTATTTGAATCACAATTGAGCATAATGTCTTTTCTAACGCTATTACTGTATGTATATTGTTACTTACCAAAATTTCTGGAACCAACGTCTTGCTCTCTCTTAAGATTCAGGTAGTTGTTTACATTTTCTGCTATATATTTTCATCCATTTTAATCTATAGTGTTTGTACATTATACAAACTATAATCAAGGGTATTTTGTCAACTCCTCAATGGAAATAGTTTTCCCTATACTCTGTTTTCCCCAAAATAAGACATCCCCTGATAATAAGCCCAATCGGGCTTTTGAGTGCATGGCAATAAGGCCAAGCGCTTATTTCAGGGTTCAAAAAAATATAAGACAGGGTCTTATTTTCGGGAAAACACGGTAGTAGAGTGGAGACAAGGAAGAAGAAATGCCATCATAGGAGCGAACGCCCATCTACATCAATAGGATTTCATGTGTTGCCACTTCTTTAGATTAACTCCCAAAATGCTGTTTTTCCAACCAGAACCAAAACTATACTTGTTGGCTTACAGGATAGTAAATTCAGTAAATTTTATTTATTCCCATGGCATTTGATTCCAGTGTTTCCCATATATTCTGAACCTTCTTGATGTGTTGATTTGCATCTTACATTAAGTTCAAGTTAACATTGCCCATGATCAGAAGTTAGGGGAACTCTAGGCCAGTCTAAAATGTCCATAGAGGAGTAGGTTCCCTCTCCTTTTCTTTTAATGAAGTTTGACAAATCTGATTAATATATTTAATGGAAAAATGTACTGCAAGATGTAAATTAAATTCTTATTTTATTTATATTATCTATACTTTCTGTTACTACTTTTAGAAATCAATTATCACTGGCCACCAAGTTTTCTAGTCTTCTTTGGAGGGTGTTTGAAAAACTGTAAAAACATTATTGATTTTTTTCTTGAAATACAGTAGATCAGAGGTGGGTTCCTACTGGTTCTAACCGGTTCTTTAGAACCGTTAATAAACCGGTGATGATGTCACGGAACCGGTTCTTTCAACGTCTCCGTGGGTGCCGCCATCTTGGATTTTGCTTCTGCACATGCGCAGAAGAGAATTTTTGCTTCTGCGCATGCGCAGAAGCTATTTTTTATTGCTGCGGGCACGCGCGCAAAGCGCGCCCATGCCCGCGCCCGCAGCGCAACCCTGAGCAAACCGGCAGCAACAGGATCCACAACCCACCCCTGCAGTAGATGTGCTACTGCTGTGCTAGCAATGTTATCGTGTGCTGGTTCACTTCTGGAAAACTTGACTCTGCCCACATATTTAGAGTTGCCAAGTTGGAAAAACATTGACATAGAGAATATTTATCGCAGAGTCTCGGGGACACAATTTAGAGACTAACAAGAGCAAGTCTGTTCATTGTAGTTTTGGAAGGAATGCTATTGGATCCTTCAGGAGAAGACCAAAAGTCTTCTTTCCCTTGATGAATCAAGACATTATACCACAGCACTGCTATATCTGATATATTGCAACATAAAGGAAAAGCTTTCTGTTGATATATTTGAAAGATGTTTGTGTTTCTGCATGGTTAGTGTAACCAGGAATGTGGATTTTGTGATGGGACTTAACTCATTTTCTACTAATGTCCCAACACATTTAAAATAAATAGTCCATTGAGAGCCACTGTTATTTTATGGAGAAAAAATTCATTCAATAGCAATATTAGCAATATTAACTTGCTATAACAACAACAAACTGCTGTGTTTGCTACTCATATAACACTATTTCTACCTTTTTTAAGCTGAGGGGAAAGTTTATAAATATGTTTTGTCTTTCAAAAGAAAAGGCAAGATTTTTTGGGGTATGCTTGGTGTGTGCGAGAGAACTTTTTTAACCATCCTAATTAAATTTTAGAATATGATTGAACGATACACATGCACATACTATGCTATGTAGAAGTAATAAACCAACACCCAATAATTTGACTAGCTGAATAATTCATAGCCTTGAGGCTAAATGAGGTAAGAAGTCACAGTTCATATCTGTGAAACTGAAATTGTTTCTTTGGCATTACATGCAGCTCTACCATTTGACTATGCTACCAATTCAGAGGGAACAAGAGTGGGCTTTTAAACACTATCAGATAAAATACAATCATACCAAGATTTTAATGTAAACCAACTGTGTTAGGATTGTAGCTTTGAAAATTAAGGGCGAAAAATACAAAGACTCCCGTTAAAAGTTCTTTAGCTGCTGATTAGGAATCCCTGATGGTGATTAGTGAGTATGGAATGCAATCATGCCTGTAGGCTTTAATCAGTCCTACGATGGAGAAGTCAGTTACCCAAAGAGAGACCCAATTAATACATGTGTTGTTTCTGTTGGATGTATTATTTTTAAAAGTTAAAAAAAGAATAGATGGCAGGAAGATATACAACAAAGTACAAATCCGGGCAAATTTTTGAAGAAAATATCAGCTTTTTATTTAGAAAATAATGTTTGATATTGCACTTCTTTTATTGTTTTGGTAATAAACGTAGAGCCCCGGTGTCAGCTGTTATTTTAAAAAGCATAAGAATTCCATATATGCTTTTGTGAGCAAGTTTCCGATATGTAAGTTTTATTTATACAGGTTATTTGCCTCAGATGCGCCTTTTTTTTTTTTTTGCCAGTACAGTTACGTAAGTGCTTGTTGTTGTTGTTGTTGTTGGGAGAACCACAAACGCAAAGTTACGTCTGCAGCATCTGATTAAGAGAAGCAATGCCACCTTTCTTTTGTTTCTCTGCTCAGAAACACTGCAACACCATCCAACTGGATTCTGGAATCGACTACAGGAAGCGTGCACTGCCTGCTGCAGGAAAGCTGTACTACCTGTAGGTAGAAACTAAGACTGTGCATTTTATTACAACTTTTAGATGGGGAGGAAAACTGAACAAAGTCGGTCCTATAGTCAACTGCTATAAACCCTGGCCTAAAGACATTGCTCATACCATCAGATAATATTTCCAGTATCTCCAGTAACATCTTTTTCAAATCTGTGACTGAATTAAGACTAATTAGAAGTGGGGGGGGGAGGTGTGGTGCCTGCAGAATGGAAGTGACAGATGGTTATAAAGCAATGAATATCCTCTTGCAAAGAGTGTTCAATTCCCTGGTAAATAAACGAGCATCCTTATTGTAGTAAAGTAATTATTTATACAAATAGGGGCTCATTTACTATTTGGTGTTAACATTTGGGGATTCAAAACTTGGTCTTATTTTGACAGATGATCTGCTTTGTATTTAGGATGTTGATTGACTTCAGAATTCTGTATTTCTGATAATGATAAAAATGAAGCTATAATACAACTATCAGTACAATTTATCTGTATAGCTCTGATTTCTTCTTTCCCTAATGATAGTTTACCCTCAGAGCAATTTAGGAATACAAGTATATGTGATATAAAGTTGTTCCAACATCTGAAATGGAAAGTGGTTTTAATCAAGCCAATAGAAAAATAAATCTTCTTCTGGCTTTTATTATGGTATTGTTTTGTACGACTTTAAGGATTTAAAAATGTTGTTCTCCACTAGTAAAAAGAGCAGCCCTAATCCAACTCTATTCTTTCCTTTGGACTATCTATACTACTATTTAAATATCCTACAAATCTGTATTTTTGGTGAGCAATAAATAAGTACCTTTAATACAGGTAGTCCTCGACTTATGACCATTATTGAGTCCAAAATTTGTGTTGCTAAGCGAGACAGTTGTTAAGTGAGTTTTGTCCCATTTGCCCCATTTACAACTTTTCTTGCCATAGCTATTAAGTGAATCACTGCAATTGTTAAGTTAGTAAAATGGTTGTTAAGTGAATCTGGTTTACACATTGACTTTGCTTGTCAGAAGGTTGCAAAAGTGACCATATGACCCCAGGACATGGCAACCATCATAAGTATGAGTCAGTTGCCAAGCGTTTGAATTTTGATCACATGAACATAGGGATGTTGCAATGGTTATAAGTGTGAAAAACGGTCACTTTTTTCCATGCCGTTGTAACTTCAAACAGTCGCTAAACAAACTGTTGTAAGTTGAAGACTACCTGTATTTCCATCTAGCCCACCAATGGATTTCCCATAGCAGATTTTTTGGAAGAAGTCATTTTAAGATATGCTGAGGCTAGATTACATTTTACTACAGTGAAGTATATATACTGTAGATGCTTGGGAGAAAGAATACATAGAACCAGCATTGCATCCCAGTTCATAGACGAGAATTAGAGGATGCTAATTTTAATGTAGCACTCTTAATAAACATATTTCTTATGTGTATTTTGACCCAGTTATGTTGGGATTACAACTCCCAGCAAGCATGAGTTTTATCACCATTAGCCCAATACATCATAGTTCACCAAACATAATTTGTGTGAGCATAGAAGGCTGCAATAGTAAGGAATCATGAACGTGATGCTACCCTTAAGAGCTAGGAACCAATGTGACATTGTGATTAAGGTGTTGGACTAAGACAAGGGATATACACATTCCAGCGTACCCTCAACAATAGAGGCCCCTGGTTGACTTTTGGGCCATTCACTTCCGTTTTATACAGTCAATGTGATTAAGTTTTTGTTTTGGAGAAAAATTAAGGAGGGAGCATCATATACATGCTGCATGAGCTCCTGAATGCAAATCTAACGAAATAAATAAATATTATGCCTCTCAGTATTGGTTATCAGGGAGTGGCCAAGATATTTTGCCATCTAAGGATGAAGAGAAAAGAAGAAAATTGTTCTCTTCTGCCCTTTTCCAAGTGGCAGTGTGAGGGAGTGAACTTGATATATAACTTGAGGTGGCAAACATATCCAATATATTTTCCTCCTCCTATTTTTCCCACAACAATAACCCTGTGAGGTGGATTGGGCTGAGTGACTGGCCCAAGGTTACCCAACCGGCTTTCATGGCTAAGGTGGGACTAGGACTCACTGTTTCTTGCTTTCTACCTGGTGTCTTAATCAGTAGACCAAACTTCCTGTGCTTTGGAAAAGCAGCTGCAGCCAGGAAGAAATGCTTCCCCCCCCCAATAGTCTTGGATTGCACCACAGCCCTGGATCCCACCTCTGCCACCAGTTGTGAGGGTTCTTTGCTCTCCAAGGATTGAACACACCACAGCGTAGCAAATCATAGCTTGTAGTCTTGGCATTTGAATGATTGTCCCCTTGCCTGTTTATAATAGCTGCCAATCGAGGGAGGGGGGGGAGGGAGGGAGGGGGGGGGGGAGGGAGAGAGGGAGAGGGAGAGAGAGAGAGAGAGAGAGAGAGAGAGAGAGAGAGAGAGAGAGAGAAAAGACCCCTCACAGACAGTTGAGGAAATAAAAATTGTGAATACTTCTCTACTTTCAGGAAATAAAAAATACAAGGATGTAATAGTATGTACATTAACATGGCAATTTATTGTCTTTTATCAAAAAGGCTATCCCAGCTCAGGACAGCTGTCTTAAGTTTGCATAATGGGTGACATTGAAACACAACTTCTAGCTCTACCAGTGGATGTCCCAGAGGCATCTGATAGGAAATCTGGCTTGGAAATTTCAACAGCTGCTGTTAACATTTTAAATTTAGAGCACCTTCTAAATTTTAAGCAAAGTATTGCATAATTTATTTATTTTTAATTGGTAAAAAGAACTATAAATATTGGGTGACTTTTTATTAAAAGTAAAAAGACTTCTTTTGATAAACTCCTTGAATATATCAACTAAATTATATTCAGAAGAGTTATACATGCTCTAAAATGTCTTAGGGTTGTAATCTTGATTCTGGACTCCAGTAGCCAGCAGAGGAGAGATCGGTCTTACTCCAATCTATTTCAAGTGTTGTGTGTGTTATGAATACACATAATTCCAAAAGGTTCCCCCTCAGATATCAGACAGCTTTTACCTTTTTTGTAAGATATAGACAGGACTCTGCCTGTCTCATTGTGTGCATATATCGCATGGATGGCCTTGCTTGCATTGTCATATTAATGGAGACAGCTTGAAATGTAGAAATCTTTCAATGAATGTAAATAAAATGAAATTATCTACCTGAGAGTTAATGTTCTCTGCTTTTTAAGTGAATTCTAAATCTAATGTTTGTATTTACAACATAACATCCTGTTCGTTCTCTCTCTCTCTCTGTCTGTCTCTCTCTCTTATATGGGCAGAAAGCTAAGCAAGCTCAGGCAGCTGTTTGATGTTGGCTTCAAGTGTTATTAATTTCATATTCTATTATTCTTTTCACTGTAGCACAAGTGAAGCTGATGTGGAGGCTGTCATGGATAAGTTGTTTGATGAGCTGGCTCAAAAACAAAATGATTGTACGTAAGTTAATTTCTCTTGAAAGAGAATACATTTAGAACACAATGCCCAATCTCCACTGACCAATTAATAAGTTCTACTGCTGTATATGGGTTGATGCCACACTCAAGTGGCAGTCATTGTATCAGCATTTTGTCTAATTTATGTGTTGAATCATGTGCTATTATTCATCAAGCTATGCATTTCCTATCTGTAAGAGATGAGTTTTATAGTAATTATCCAGACAAGATTGAGTCTTTGTTCATGTTCCCATAGTAACTAGACCAAGGATTTTAAAAGTACAAGGCAGAGGACTGAGAGTGAATAAAGCATGTGGAACCATTGCAGACTTCACATTTGAAGAGCTGTGTGACAAAGTGAGTACACCATCAAGCCTGGTTGGGCTTTTCAGGTCTGTTTTGATCATATCCCTGCTCCAAATAAGCCTTCAGATCTCCTTTGAGTTTATAGCAACCACCACAACTGAATTGCAAAGTAGAACTATAAACACTAACAAGATGAAAAAGCAGGTACAGGATGTATTCTCTTCAAAGTAATCTGTGATATTTAATGTCAGTGCCTTTTTTTAGAAAAGAGTCTGTTGATGTATTAATACCTCAGACTTAGCTGTTTTTACGAATCAGACCAAAAGATCTCCTAAACATTTGGTTTTCAGCAATGGACAATATTTTGCAAGAAGAAGGAAGGCTCTTGAACCTTTTTTGGTTTATGAAAACATCTGGCTTTGTGAACAATATGTACTGGTTGTCAAAGTGAGTGGGCAGTCACAAAATGCTACAACAAAACCTCTTTGAAAGCCAAATTGGTGAAGTTAAAGGCAGAAACATCATTTGAACATACAGAATAGTTTAATGTTTTCACGAAACAGCCAAAGGACAAAAAAAAATTAATAATTTATATTCATACTGAGCCCTGCCGATACAAATAATGCCCCTTCTTCCCACCTGCACATCATGCTAGGCAGATTGTGTGGTTTAATGAACCTAGCAATTATGATTTGTAAACCATGGCTTATTCAGTAAAACCACCTGACTTAGTTTGAACCCAGCCATATCTCTCTCTGGCTGACTTCTAAACTCCTAAACTCATCTCACTTCCGAGCTTCCTAAAGTTGCTTCCAACTCACTTTCACATATCTTAGTCTCCCTTCAGACTGCCCAAATCATTTTGTGCTACCGAACCAGTACATTTACTGGAGATCAGGTTTTTACTTTTCTTTACCCCCTCTTTTTTAATGACGTTTAGGAGGGTTAGCTGGAACATAGCAATTTCAATTGCCCACCTTTCCTTCCTTCCTTCCTTCCTTCCTTCCTTCCTTCCTTCCTTCCTTCCTTCCTCCCTCCCTCCCTCCCTCCGTCCGTTCTTTCTTTCTTTCTTTCTTTCTTTCTTTCTTTCTTTCTTTCTTTCTTTCTTTCTTTCTTTCTTTCTTTCTTTCTTTCTTTCTTTCTTCTCTGAAGAAGGCTCTGGACATGCAGAGAAAGGGCATGTCTGCTTCCTTGCTGCCCATGATATACAAGTTGCTTTGACTGAAAAATAGGTACTGGGCAAGTAGCCTTGATGAGCACTGAGACTGTGAGAGATGTTAGGGACAATCAACAGGCAGGAGTCATATCTCCCAGTCCTGCTTTTGACATTTAAGATCCTACACATAAAAGAGGCTATATCTTGGGACTTTCAACACCGCATAGGGTATGGTCAAAATACATGTTTAAATTGATATAAAAGATAACAAAACACACAGAAAAAAAAGTATCAAAATACTATAACAATGTAGAGGTTATCCTTAACTTACAACCATAATTGATCCTGGCAGTTAAGTTTTGACGGTCGTGAAGCAGCTCACCATGTGACTAGACCCATTTTATGACTTTTTTGTGGTGGCCGTTAAACCCATTGTTCACTATGGACCAGATTTTGCCAGAAACTAGAAGTAAACACTGAGTTCTGGCAAAGACATCATAAATCGCAGTCATGTAACCATGGGATGCTGCAAACAGTTGTAAATATGGATGGGTTGCTGAGCACCCAAAATGCTGTCATGTGACGGCAGGGAGGCGACATCGGTACTTCAAAAACGGGTCGTAAATACCTTTGGGAGGGAGTCCATTGTAACTTTGAATAGTTGGTGAAGCAAATGTAGATAGTCAACTGGACATAAGTTGACTATCTGTATGCCTTCAGTACTACCTCATTGTTTAGGGGGGGAAATCCTTATGACATTAGTTCCTTTCATCTGTTTCGAAGACTGGTTCAGAAAGATTTTTCTTTAAAAAAAGAGTAATTCCTTTAAGATTTTTCTTTATGAGGTCCATTGCATAAAGGGCAGCATGTCTCTAAGCTCAGAAATAGAGGCTGACTTTTTCTTTAAAATATCATAAACACACTATTTTTAATAAAAGTGTTAGAAAATGTAAATATTGAAAGTACTACCGTGTTTCCCCGAAACTAGGACCTGTCCGGATAATAAGCCTAATTGGGCTTTCGAGTATATGCGCTAAAATAAGCCCCCCTGTAAATAAGCCCCCCCAAATACTTAGACGCATGTGCAGCTGCCGCACAAACAACACGATGTGAGGAGGCGAGGCCAGAGAGGGGGGGAAAGGGAGGGGGAACATGCCCCACGTACCCCACACGCACCTGCCATCCACGCGGAACGGCCTCGCAGAGGCCGCTCCTGCAAACCCTAGCTCGCGCGCCCCTTCTCTTAGTGGTGGCCGCAAAAAGAGCAGCCGCAAAAAAAACTCTTGCCAGCCCTAGGCCTGTCGACCTGGGACTGGGGGGGAGGGGGACTGGCGACGGACTGTGGTCCTTTCCCCTAAGTCTGCTGATATTCAGTTTCTGCTATTTTTTTACTTCATAATTATATTTGGAAACTTATGCTGTTAATACAATTGAGACTCTTGCCAATCTGTAGTTTAGTGTAAATTAACTGGACATATATGAACAAACTGGAACAGGCTTCAATCTTTTTGCGTTTATATGCCAGAAGGACTATGAAAACATCCACTTTTAAAATCTCAATTCTATCCACCAAATTCTGATCTGGAATATTTCTTTATAAGGGCTTGTCAGAGCGGCAGTTCCATGTTTGTTTGTTTCTTTCTTTCTTTCTTTTAGTCATAGTTACAGCTAATCACAGTTACTTAAATTAAAATTACAAATCTCTGATAGGGGAGAGTTTTTTAATCTTTCTCCGGGTTTCATAGAAAAAAATTGAATGTAAAAGGCCAAAGCTGACAGTGGCTTGACATAATTAGTCATGGAGTTCCAAATAATTATGTAGGAAACGATGACTGAATGTGGCTGCTACATATATTTATTATAATAATAAATGTTTATTTGCCCATAACTACATTTTTTGCAACAACTTAACAGCTAAGTTATTATGGTCACTAAAAACTAGTGTTTTCATATCAAACCCATTGATTTAAGGTTTTCTTCTGTATGTGTAATTTAATTTAAAAGCTATTAATCTATGTTTATTACAAGTTTATCATAATCTGAAATATAAATGAAGCCTACATCTGAGATTTTTAAAGAAGAAGCCCGGAAAAATTGATAATAACATCCTTTTCTATACTTCTGTGGCTACTTCTTTAAACAACAAAACCCTTGAAACTGTAGTCTGTGTAGCAAATACTGCCCTCTGATGGCAGCAATAACTTTTTAATATAATTACGTTTGAGCAGAGATTACTGTTTCCCAGTAAAAACAGGGTGAACTTATTGATGCAGACTTAGTAATGAGGGAATAGTATAAGGGAACCAATACCTCTTCATTTCCTTTTTTCCATTTATAGACGCTTCTTCTAACAGTACTACTCCAAGCAAGTGTACAGTTTTTTTTTTTAAAACAACACCACAAACATTAGATATGCAAAACCAATCAGAACACAAAATACAAACTAGATGATCATGACCTTGTTGATGATCCTCACTCAGCAAAGGACCTTGGAATACTCATCTCTAAGGATCTAAGTGCCAGAGCCCACTGCAACAGCATTGCCAAGAAGGCATTAAGAGTGGTAAACCTAATCTTGCGTAGCTTCTTCTCCGGTAATATTGTACTTTTAACCAGAGCTTACAAAACATTTACTAGCGAGCTCACAATAGATACAAACTTAATGTAAACCGCTCCAAACTTGATTGCAAAAAATTCGACTTCAGCAACAGAGGGGGCAATGCCTGGAATACATTACCCGACTCTGTAGTTTCTTCCCCAAACCCCCAGAACTTTAACCTTAGACTGTCCACCGTCGACCTCACCCCATTCCTAAGAGGTCTGTAAGGGGCGTGCATAAGCGCACCAGCGTGCCTACCATCCCTGTCCTAATGTACCCATATATTTGTAAAATTTCTTGTACTCATAACCATGCTTGTACTTATATATTCACAAACATGTTTATACTCTGTTTATACTTTGTTCTTAATCATATATACGCTTGACAAATAAATAAATAAAATAAAAATAAATAAATAAAATATGCACGTGTGTGTGTGTGTGTGTGTGTGTGTGTGTGTGTGTAATTTATATCTATAAGTCATAGGTCAGGAATAGGATGGAAAAGAGATGGTTGTTTATGGTGGAGAGCATTAGCTAATAGTAGCCAATATCAACCCCAGCCAAATGTAGGCTCCTCTTCAGTGGATAAGGTTTTTTTTAAAGTTTATGCCTGTCAGTCATCTATCATTTTTATTTATTTATTTATTTGTCAAACATGTACAAGATAGCAGGTATAGGTATAAACATAAACAAAGGAAGTAAGTTTAGATAAATGGGGACAGTAAGACAGGGACGGTAGGCCCGCTGGTGCGCTTATGCACGCCCCCTTTATGGACCTCTTAGGAATGGGGTGAGGTCCACGGTAGACAGTTTGAGGTTGAAGCTGTGAGGGTTTGAGGATGTAACAACGGAGTCAGGTAGAGCATTCCAGGCGTTGACCACTCTGTTGCTGAAGTCGTATTTTCTGCAATCGAGTTTGGAGCGGTTTACCTTAAGTTTGTATCGATTGTTTGTCCGTGTATTATTGTGGTTGAAGCTGAAGAAGTCATTGACAGGTAAGACATTGTAGCAGACAATTTTGTGCACTATGCTTAGATCGGACTGTAGGCAGCGCATTTCCAGATTGTCCAAGCCCAGAATTTCAAATCTGGTGGCATAAGGGATTCTATTGTGAGTTAGAGGAGTGGAGTACTCTTCTCGTGAAATACCTCTGGACCCGCTCAATAGTGTTAATATCCGATATACAGTTTGGATTCCAGGCGGATGAGCTGTATTCAAGAATTGGTCTGGCAAAGGTTTTGTATGCCCTAGTTAGCAATACAATGTTACCGGAGAAGAAGCTTCGCAAGATTAGGTTAACAATTCTTAATGCCTTTTTGACAATGCTGTTACAGTGAGCTCTGGGGCTTAGATTGTTTGAGATGAGTACCCCTAGGTCCTTGACAGAGTGAGGGTCGTCTACGAGATCGTTTCCGCCCAGCTTGTATTTGGTGTTCTGATTTTTTTTGCCAATGTGTAGCACAGAGCATTTATTTGTTGAGATTTGGAGTTGCCAATTACGCGACCATTCAGACACATAGTCAAGGTCGCTTTGTAGGGCAGCAGCATTTACATATATCAGGGATGCTTTAATCTGGATTCCCAAATTGTGCAGGAAATTGGACTTTGTGGCCTGAATGAATCCCTCCAAGGTTATGATTCTAAAATAGGACATGCATATGTTATAAGTGAAGGTTATAATTCTGGAGTTCTGTATTTTATTGATTTGTTTGCTGTTTTATTGGTATTGAAGAGGGGGAATAATCTGAAAACTGAGGGCTTGTTCACCAGCTACCTTAAGAAATACATCTAGAGCCCTCTAGTTATGCTGGTGCTTAAAGTAAATTTAAAAAAATGGATTCTACAATTACAGGAATGTTTTTATCATTGACAATAATTGTGAAATGTTTATGATTGCAAAATCAACACAACTGCCTCCCTGGTTATATTCTCTGTCCAAACGATGATGCCGGAGATGCTTCTTACAAAATTAGTTTGCAATATTCAAATTAACCCTTATTCTTGCCATCTTAACAGAAGTAATCAATTCTAAATAAAATAGAGATCCATTCTAAATAAAATGGAGGTACTTCAGAGTGCCAAAACCAATAATTGCCTTGCCTATTAGAACAATAAGTAAGTCTGGATGTACATTTTCTTATCTCTAAATAAATAGCACAGGACAGATTTAAGAAATAGTAGTACTTCCCTCAGTTTTCTGTTCTTTTATAATGATTTTTTAAGCTGATGGTGCTGTTGATGAATAATTCCACTGCAAAGGAGAAGGCTGTCGCTTTCTTCAGATGTAAAAACACTCAAAGCTATCACCATCCCAATATGGCACTAATAGAAAAATATCTATTGCTCATTATTTCCAAGAATGCTTTAATATATACCTCTAAAAATAAGTTGAACGGAGATAATGACAGTTGTACTTTTGTTAACTTGGCAGTTAAATTGAAAAAGGAATCACTTGGATTGTAGGCTAAAATGGGCTAATTGATGAGGCTGAATTGCCATAAATGAATTTGGAGTTAGCCTAATGTTAATAAAACCCTACTCCTCCATAATAAGGATTATCAGGAGAAATAGCTACAGCAGACTCTCCCATCATCCATCTTTTCTATGGTAGCAAAAAGATGGAAAACCAACTTGTAAATCACAAACGATGCAGGAAAGTCAGCAATTTCTTTTCTCTATTAACATCTGAAAAAGTTAAAATGTCATAAAATTAATTTAAGTGTGAAATATAAATAGGGGCTGGCTGGTGAGTGCTCTCCAAATTTGATCAGAGAATTGCAAGGAAGGACTGGGAAGGATGAGCATAATGATTCAAAAGTCTAATATCAATTATGATTCCTATAATTGTTATCTTTTTTAAAGAGTACACGTACATTCATTTTCTACAGTGTGTTACAGACATAAGGCTTGGGAACCAGTCAAATTCCAAATATTAGTAAAGTAAAACTCACTGTGTTAGTCAATGTAGCTATTGCTGCGTAAGGTTGCTGGTTTTATAACTTTGCCGCATCCAGAGGCCCACAGTTGTTGGTCTCTCAAATGATTATAAGAAGGTGGAACAATGTGTCATGCAATCTCCTCTGAAACTTGAATTGGAAATTTACGTTCAAAGAAGGTACCTGAATTGCACTGAGCATTCAGGTCAAAAGCATTGGCTATTTACGGAGCAAATTACATGACTTAAGAAATATTTTCTCAAACGTAGGCTATTAAAAGAGAACAGCATGTTCTTCAAAGAGGTGATATTTTCATAATAAAGCACACCACCATTACAAGCTCTATGCAGCCTACAATACTGGGCTAATCCTTCATAGAAAACAAAGTCCTGGATTCCAGGTAGCTTCAGTAACTTGTCTGGCTCTTTCAAGAAAATTGCAATGCTTTTCAAAAACATATACCCATAGAATATAAAATTATACAGCTTTTCCACAACTGCTGAATAAGGATTGTTTCAGTATATTCACTGCACTGTGAAGAGTCAGAGCATCAGTGTTCCAGATTTAAGCCTTTTTCACTGTCAGTTAAAAAATTCTCTGAGTGTGTAGTTGAGAAGGACACCTGGCTAAAACTTTGCAAACTGCTTGAAGTTAAATAGACAGTATTAAGCAAACTGGTGGTGGTGCAGTGGTTAGAATGCAGAATTGCAGGCTAACTCACTGGTCATTGTCAGGCATTCGATCCTGACCGGCTCAAGGTTGACTCGGCCTTCCATCCTTCCAAGGTAAGTAAAATGAGGCCCCAGATTGTTGGCAATATGCTGACTCTGTAAGCCGCTTAAAACCCCACAGGGCTGTAAAGCACTGTGAAGCGGTATATAAGTCTAAGTGCTATTGTCATATAAAGCACCTTCCTATATCTTCAGTATCAGGCTATACGCTAGACTTCTGTCAACTCCACCTTTTTTCAAGTTGAAGATTTGTTTCCCTTTCACAGAGCTTTTGGATTTGGATTTTATGTGCTTGTATTCTTTGTTTTGTTTTTAAGAATAGAAGTGGTTTGGTTTGTTGATACAATTCAAAGGCAGATCTTACTAAGAGATATATATATCTTTGTGAAGACACCTAAGCTCTGCTGCACATGTCATGTACTCTATGACTGGTTCTATTTCTTCTCCCCAGATGTGCTCAGCACTCTCCCAATGGCTGTGAGAGGCAGTTGACAAGAATGATGCTTTTGAGAAACTCTTGAGAAGCACCTGAGGGCAGGACAAGAAGCAATGGATGGAAACTAATCAAAGAGAGAAGCAACCAAGAACTAAGGAGAAATTTCCTGACAGAACAATTAATCAGTGGAACGACTTGCCTCCAGAAGTTGTGAATGCTCCAACACTGGAAGTTTTTATGAAGAGATTGGACAACCATTTTTCTGAAATGGTATAGGGTTTCCTGCCTGAGCAGGGGGTTTGACTAGAAGACCTCCAAGGTCCCTTCCAACTCTATTATTCTATAGTCTTGTGACAAGCTTTCTTCAGTGGAGGCTCTAATTCAATGGCATTGTACTGTATATTCTCCAAAAGTAATGATTGCAAGATCTCTGGACACAGGGCTTCTGTACTTCTGCAGAGATGAAATTATCTGGTCATAAACTAGTTGCAACTTAAAAACATATTATGACCAAAGACTAGAACAATGCAATATAAAAAGTAAAGAAATCAAATCAGGAAGAGGGGAAAACCATACAAACCCAACCAAGGTATAATCAAAATTACCACAGGTGCTAAAAACCAAAATAGCAATACAAAAGTCAAAGCTATAAGAATATATGATAGGCAAGCTGATGTTATTTTAGAGATGAAATGGATAAAATCAAGATAAAATTAGAGTTATTGTAAATTACCCTATAAAAATACACTAGATAATGTAAAACAGGAAAAACAGTGAATAAAAGAAGTGGAACTAAAAAACCCTGGCCAAAAACAGCAAGCGTACATATAAAAAGTGTTTAATTCAAAAATGTCATTATAAAGCTTAGGACAAAAATGGAGGGAAAAAAAAGAAATAGAAAACCCCCCACTAGTATGAACATAGAAGATAGAACATAGAATAATAGAGTTAGAAGGGACCCCAGAGGTCCTCCAATTCAACCCCCCTCCTCCTCAAGCAGAAGACCCTATAATATAAGGCCTATACCATTTCAGATAAATGGTTGCCCAATCTCTTGTTAACACCCACAAATTCTGGAGGCAAGCCATTCCACTGGTTAATTGTTTTTACTGTCAGGAAATTTCTCTTTAGTTCTAGGTTGCTTCTCTCCTTGATTAGTTTCCATCCATTGTTTTTTCTCTTGCCTTCAGGTACTTTGGAGAATAGGTTGACCCACTCTTTGTGGCAGCCCTTCAAATATTGGAACGCTGCTATCATGTCACCCCTAGTCCTGCTTTTCAGTAGACTAGACCAGGGGTGGATTCCTCCCTGTTCGGACCAGTTCTCCTGAACTGGTAGCGGCCCGCTGGTGACGTCACAATGACGTCACCGAACCGGATCGGTCGGTGCCGGTCCGTGGGGGCCGCCATCTTTTTTTTTTTTTTTGACATTTTTTTTGACTTTTTTTTTTTGAATTTTTTTTCCCCTTCTGAGCATGCGCGGAAACCGACTTCCGGCACTGTGCATGCGGTCGCCATCTTTTTTTCGGCTTTGTTTTTGTTTTTTTATTTTTGATTTTTTTCACGATGCACCCATGTGGCGCGGGAGGGAGAAAACCGGCAGCGAGGTAAGTTGGAACTCACCCCTGGACTAGACATACCCAATTCCTGCAACCATTCTTCATATGTTTTAGCCTCTATCCCCCTAATCAGCTTTGTTGCTCTTCTCTGCACTCTTTCCAGAGATTCAACATCTTTTTTATATTGTGTTGACCAAAACTGGATGCAATATTCCAAGTGTTATCTTACCAAGACATTATAAAGTGGTACTAACAGTTCACATGATCTTGATTTTGTCTCTCTGTTGATGCAGCCTAGGACTGCATTGGCTTTTTTGGGCACACTGCTGGCTCATATTTAAGTGATTGTCCACTAGGACCTGTAGATTCCTCTTGCAGTTACTGCTATTGAGTCAAGTTCCACCTATTCTATATCTGTCCATTTCGGTTTTCTTGCCTTAAGTGTAAAAACTTACTTTTCTCTACATTTTGGCTATTCCTACCAGCTTGGTGTCATTTGCAAATTTGATTAATTCCCCTTCTGGGCAAACTTTGTCAGCAACAGGAGGAAGATGGTGAAGGTCAGCTGTGGCTGACAGGGCCAGTGGAGCACAGGGCTGTGGGAATGCCTGGGGCTTTATCTTATGGCACTGGGGTGGCTGGCCACAGCACAGGTCTTCAGGTGACACTCAGTGACTCTGGAGCTGAAGTAGTGGCCCATGGGTGATAGCAGCTGGCTGACACTGCTGAAAGCTCTGGACCAGAGGTGGGTTCCTACCTGTTCTAACCAGTTCTTTAGAACCGTTAGTAAATCAGTGATGATGTCACGGAGCCGGTTCTGTCGGTGTCTCCGTGGGTGCCGCCATCTTGGATTTTGCTTCTGCGCATGCGCAGAAGCTAATTTTTGTTTCTGCGCATGCGCAGAAGCTATTTTTTTATTGCTGTGGGCATGCATGATGCGCACACGTGCACCCGACACGACCCTGAGCGAACCGGCAGCAAAAGGATCCAGAACCCACCCCTGCTCTGGACCTCTACTTCAGCTGTGGAACTGCCAACGATGCCACTGGGCAGGGCAGCCAAAAGGGCAGAGATGGGGAGGAGGCTGGTGAGGGGAGTTCAAGCTCACTGGCAGTTGTAATTGTGAGCTGGCTTCCAGGCAGCCAAATGTTTATCATATGATCATGGGATGATGCAACAGCCTTCAGGGACCAGACATACCTTTTCTTCATTGCTGCCACCACTTCAAACAGTCACTAAATGAATAGTCGTTAACCGAGGACTACCTATATACATGTTTACCTTTTGCTTCAGAAACGGTTGTAGAAGGCCAGCTGTGTTAGTCCAGGGTTGTCCAAATAAGATTCTGGTGAGGTAAATGATGTTTTGCTATCCTTACACCTTTATTTTTCTTTCAGCCTTATCCTACTTTATTACAGTATAGATATGGGAATAAAGGAAAAACATGCTCTTAATCAATTAGAACAAAATATGCATGTTTATTAAAATCCATATATTTAATTTCCCCCCTCCTTTTCTGAGGGGGAAGCAAAATGGTAAAGCATTTGATTGATTCGGACAAGAAAAGCCAATTTTAAACAGAAAACAGCATTTTTGTTGCCTTTTGAAATGCAGCTGTCAATCTATTAGTTTCCCGCTTCTTATTTCTCATTTCAGCCTCTTGGAGCCAGTGATTACTTGGAAATATCTAAGAATTTTGATCTGGTTTTTGTTCATAATATACCTCTCCTTACAATGGCAAAAAGAACCCAAGCTCGACGCTTCATCACTCTCATTGATACTTTTTATGAAAAAAAGGTAAGCATTTGGTTTACAGGTTCTTATAAGATGAATGCATCTTGAATTATTTTGGAAATGCTGAATGTTAATTAATAAATTAATGCCTGGCAAAAAGCATCAGCATATATTCATTGATCACACTGAATTGCCATGTGAGCTATTAAAGCCTTGACTGTTAAGATTAATGTGTTGTCTAATTGAATTT
Source organism: Thermophis baileyi (assembly GCA_003457575.1). Taxonomy (NCBI): domain Eukaryota; kingdom Metazoa; phylum Chordata; class Lepidosauria; order Squamata; family Dipsadidae; genus Thermophis; species Thermophis baileyi. The sequence goes on along the minus strand of QLTV01003764.1, from coordinate 4,310,202 downwards.
CAATTACTGCATTTTCTCCTTTAACTGCCAGCTGCATTAAAATTTACAATGGCTCAGCAGTTAAAGACACCGAGCTTGTCAGCTGGAGAGCTGACAGCCCAGGTTTGGGAACCGAGCTTTGCAGAATGGGGTTAGCTCCCATTACTTGCTCCAGCTCCTGCCCACCTAGCAGTTCTAAAGCATGCAAATGCAAGTAGATAAATAGGTACCACTTTGGTGGGGAGGTAACAGCATTCCGTGCATTTTTGATAGCACCCATGCTGGCCACATGACCATGGAAATTGTCTTTGGACAACTCTGGCTGCCTCAGCCAAGAAACGGAGATGAGCATCGCACCCTAGATTGGGTATGACTGACAGGGAAACTTTTACCTTTTTTTTTACTGCTAGATGAAGTCACTAAAGCAGCAACGTTATCAGTGGCTAGTAAAGATTAGAATTAAGATAACCAAACAGATGTCACTGAATTAGCAACATAGTGGTTTTTATTCAACAAATGGGCAAATTTAGGATTTGTAAGCAAAATGTATTGTGTAAGTCTTACGTGGTCACTTTGTAAAATTGCACCTTCGCAGAAAGGAAAACAAAACTGGGCACTCAAACAGTCTAAAAGGCAGTGATTTGTATCATAGGAAGTTAGAAAATACAGAGCAGTTCAACCTTCTATGGGAGAAAAATATGCCACGAAATTCTTTTATTGGTTTTGCTGCAAAACAAAACAAAACCCTTACAATAGCAACCTCTAGGGTTGATGAAGGAAACTAAAAACAGAAGGTACGTTACAAATCAAAACTTTCAAACAAACATTTTTGCAGATGCACTTGCCTCCAAAATTCCTACAAGTTTGTATGAAAGACTATAGAGTAAAAAAATAAAAAAAATAAAGCAGGCAGATCAGCCCAGGAAAGGGCAGATCTATGTTCTTCTCCTGAGGAAATAGGAATACCTCAAATAACTTTGCACACTAGAAACACAGTGTTTCCCCCTCTGAGTGGAGAAGAGTCCACCCGGACACTTCTTCTTCATCACTTTTTAAAGATGACAAGGTTTGGAGTTTTAGGATGACTGAAAGAGGCAGTGAATTTGCTTCCAGCCTTTCATCACCTAGGCTGCTTCTGAGGTGTCCATGATATTTGGGCCTTTTCAGGCTTTTTCTTTGGATTTATGTGGAAAAGGGTAGTAAGGACATTATGCTGATGGAAGGAAATCATGATGTTCATCTGGCTGGCGTTCTGCAGTGGGAAACCCTACCTACATAAACTCTTGCTTGTTTTCAGGGTATATCAAAAATGTAGATAACTACCATCTACACACACACACACACACACACACACACACAGAGACACAGAGACACAGACACACACACATTTGTCATTGCTGCCTGCTTCCTAAGGCTGAGAAAGAGTGACTGTCCTAAAATCACCCACAGCCTATCGCTTTGCACCTAAGGTGAGACTTGAATTAACTGTCTCCCTGTATTTGCCACCTTGAGTTGATCAAATATAAAAAAGATAGGATAAATTGTTTAATTTGGCCTTTGATTTTTTCTTTCTTTCTTGGATCTCCTGCTAAACATTATGACCCTGAATCATAATATGAGATGTGGGGAGCACTTTATCTGTCTTCTTCAGAATAAGAGAGCGAAAGCATTGCTATCTATTGAATACTTTTCTAAATAATTTCAAGATAAAGAAAACATTCAGTCTATTTTGCTGCTGCCTATCGTGTCAAATTCATCCGATTAAATTGTTTTAACTGCTTTTGCTGAGAAATTGCACAGTGTTTTGACTCCAGACAATAGTTCTGTTCAAACCACTTACAGACTTTTGTTGGGTAGCTATTCCAGATTATTTTGCATGTGTGTGTATGTGTTGATTTATTTTCCAAAATGCAGAGATGAGTAAAATGTTAATGAATTCGCCCCAAAGTGATACTCAATTTAGAATAAACAACTACTCTTACTTTTAGTCTGAGTTGTGGATCCTCTAATGAAATAGTAATGATAAATGCGGCACTTAGATTTACGAAGGTTTCAATCATGGAAGGAAAATCAGTAATATTAAAACAACTTAAAGGTTCTTTGTATTTAAGCTGATGTTTTAAAATGTAATGGAAGATATTAAGCTTCACCTTATGTGTGATTATAGACATGCACTTAAATATTTATGCAATCAGGACATATCGATTGAGAATAAATTCTTTTTCAAAAATGTACTGGGAAAGTAATGCACACACACGGGCACAGAAGCACATCCCATCTAGTTCAGCAAGAAATGTGGGCCATTTCCAGAAAATACATTTTCTGCCGACTAAATGCCACTCACTGGTTTTAGAAGAACCTTAGCTCCTTGAGCAGCATAGCACTTCTGTATGAACAGATGTTAGAGAGATGTTTTTTTATTAGCAGAACAAAGTGGGATTACTTCTTTCCTCTAATGCTACATGTGTAACGTGTTTGGATTTTCCCACAAGCATTGTTTCCCAAGTACCACACAACCTCAGAGCTCCTGGTTTTGACTTCCCAGAGAAGGAACACCAATGTTTCTATCCTTTTTGTGAATTTTAAGCAGCATTGTACTGTTCTGTGGCCATGGTTTTTTAAGGTAGATCACTGTCCCCTTCTAGCTCTCAAGTCTGTCCTTTCTGCCTTCCTCAATGGACTTCTGTTGTATGATCCCTTGGGCTTCTTACGTGTCGTATTTCATTTGCTATATCCTGACATGCTGCTTTTGTAAGCATACAGTTCCCATACCAGTGATCGCCCTTACATGGATACTTTCCTGAAGGATTTACCTTCCTTTCAGTACGCTAACTTTGTTCACTTCTGCAATCCCTTTCATTCCAGGATCATGTTCTGTTCTTTTGACTAAATCTTCTCCAGGAAAAGAAAAAGGGAACCTAATTGTCCCCTCAAATACATAGTGACAGTTTAAACTATACCTCTGCAGCTGCAGCACTGGGGAAGATTAACCCATTGGGTGATGCTTCTTTCTACTATACCAGAGAATCTGCATGATAGTAAAAACTAGAATAGAGATTTCTTATCGTTCAGAGAGAGAGAAAGAGAGAGGGAGGGAGGGAAGGAGAGAGGGAGGAAGAGGGAGGGAGGGAGGGAGTTTTGACATTCCCTACTAGCTGCCCACAAAGAAAGAAGGAGGGAGAAGGAGAGAGGGAGGGAGGGAGGGAGGGAGAAGGAGAGAGGAGAGAGAGAGAGAGAGAGAAGGAGAGAGACAGACAGACAGACAGACATACGATGGGAGAGATCAGACTGTTTCTGTTCCATGTCAGTTTTCTGTTTTTAAAGTGCATTCATACGATTATTTTCTCCTGTTTCCAGGTGAATCTACAGGTTTTTTAAAAATGGTTGTGCAAAATTGTGTATTTAAATGTGTGTCTTTAAATGTATTTTCTCCCAAAATAGTATGTTTAATTATATTTCATTTGAAATATATATATGCATTTTAATTTTTAATTTCATATGGGTTGAGAATTACTTTGAAATGGGGAGATGGTCTGATTATGTTTTTATCCATACATGACCCCCAAAATGCAAATGAGTTCTGTTTAGGTCAGAATAAAATTCCCAACATCCTGGCTTCTATTAATAATTCCCCCTCAGCAGAGAGCAGTACACAAGTATAACCTTTTCCTATTGAACAAAGTAGGAGCATCTGAAAGGAAGCAAGTTTTGCTTCTCCGAAATCCAACAAGTGCATCCATAGTGAAACTGCAATTAAAGGAGAGGGTGCTTAATGACTGTGTCTTTCAGAGGCTTGACATATTTATTACAATACCTCGCAAGAGCTAAGAGAAAGAAACTAGTAAACTATTTCCATTCTGAGGTAAATCTCATAAAGATAAATAATGTTAGTTGTGTAAAAGAATCCATAATGATATCATTGTCCTCAAGTATTGCCTAATTAGCATTTATTCTCATCTCAAAATTTTAAAAAAGAGTTACCTCTCTGTTTTAAATTAACAAGATCACCTGGAGCTATATTTAAGACATCTAGATCATCTACGAAAGTCCCAATCTCTTTGCAAAGGGATTTCTTCTTTCTATGTCCCTTCCTGGAAGGACAGCAGAATAGCACGTCATTGTCATATATTGTAGTCATTTCAGAAGTCCTGAAGGAAAAAAAAAGTGTGCTTTCCAAACATTGTTATTAGCCTGCTGTGATTTTTCAAAGTTTAAAGCTGAAAAGATTCCTTGACTGCTACTTGCACATTAGGAAAAAAAAATGCAATTGCTCTGCATCTCTATCCTGCCAGGCAAGTATTTTCTCAGGAATTTTTGCTTTAATTGACTGAAAAATGCTGCACCTGTACGATGTCATGCCAAAATGGATAGTAGAACGAAGCAGGCATTTAAGAATCTATGCAACCCTAGTGAGGAGATTCTAAAGAGAACTGGTTTGCTTTCCAGTGTTGTGGAGCTCTTGGCAGCTGGATCTAAAAGTTTTCATATTTGAAGGAAACATAATGTCTGGATGTCTGGCATTACTGGATGAAGAAGTGTGTGTGTGTGTGTGTGTGTGTGTGTGTGTGTGTGTGTATTTTAGACCTATATTTCAACAGCTGTCCACAGAAGTTGACAGGGACCATACATACTTCCCTGCTTTCTTGGTTTTATCCCTGGGCTGAAAGGTTTTGGAATCCCTCATCTGATTTTTCCTGCATCTTAATAATGTATAAGGCAAACATATTTTTAAAAACTGAATGAAAACAGATTGCCATCTAAATTTGATTTAGTGACGATTTAGAGTGATGGCCTGATGTATAAATAAAATAAGTACCTTTTTGATCGAGTTTGAAATAGCAATTCAGCATCTAGTATATTTTTGTTTCTTTATTTTAAAAGCTATTACAGAAGTAAGATAAATAATAAAAATATTTTAATATTAAAAGTTATTTGTAACTGAATGATAGGGCCACCTCTACCACCCTTCTGCATTATTAAGGAGTGCAACGTGTACCACCAGCATCAGAAATTCGTTATTATAAATGAACTTTCAAAAGTATTCCATTTACAAAGAAAATAAAATAAAGAGGGTTGAGAGATTCAATGGAGAAATAAGAACTCTAAGTTATGAACTTCAGCCATTTTTCTTTGTTCCAGGTGCGTCTTATTTGCTCTGCATCAGCTCCCCTCCAGAATATATTTATTCAAGCGGACCATGATAGTGGACAGGATGAGAAAAGGGTACTGATGGATGATTTGGGGTTGAGCCAGGTAAGCACTATGAATATCAGTGCCTTTGTTGCAAGAGAACATAATTGGTTTGGGTCTATGTGCTGGCATTATTGTAAAACAAAAAAGCATTTAGAGGGTCATTCTGTAGCTTTCCTGCAGGTTCAGTGTAGCATTTTTTCCTCTGCCGTAATTTAAGGTAATGTTATTTATTCATGGATTAGGATCCATAAATGTTCACAAATCTAAGAATATATTTCTAATGCATTGAAAATATTGAGTCAGCTGTTACAAGTTCCTCAAATGCAATTCATTGTACTTGTTTTACTCAAGACATTAAGCTGTGTATCAGTTAGAAGCTCTATTAGAATAGGGAGCATCTATAAGTGTCTTTTTTCTTTAGATTCACATGGAAGAAAGCTGATACATACCACCTCCTACAATATGCATACAAAACAAAACAAAAACCCACTGCAAACATTCATAAATATTCATTAATGCGCAATATCTTTTTGTGAATCTTTTATCATTCCCCCCCCCCACATATTAATTGCAGAGTGAGAATTCTTGAGTTAACTGCTGCATACGAAAAATTACTACCAGCATTTCCCAATGAAAATAGATTTCATGGGCAGTAAGTACTGTGTTTGCTAAGCTGCTAAAAGGTTACAAAAGGATTGTTCCTGTCACTCACCTGTGCCTTTCTTGGTAAAGGTCATCAGGGCCACAGAACTCCAAAATGATACCTATACAGTTGGCTTTCTTCAAGAGAGCCTGGACCCTTATCTCTATAAAGCCTTATGTTGACTTTGCACCCAAATCCTGGAGTTTGTGGGTGCCATCAAGCTATTGAATCTAACCCCTTGCTCAGAGGAGGAATTCAAATGGAAACATTCCCAACCGATGGCTGTCTAGCCGCCATTTGAAATCTCCAGGGATGGTTTGTGGAGGAAAAATCCTTTTTTTTCCTGAAAAACAAAGGTAGGTCAATTGCTATTATATGCATTTTTGAAACATTGGTATGATAAAAATGCCAGACTTACTAGCTCAGAGGATTTTTAAAAAGTGACATACACAGTAACTTACTGACAAAAATTGACTCTCGGTATCATTCAGAACCAATGTAATCAATGTACATTTCAATTTACAAATAGCAAAGCTATTTCTAATCAAGGTTGATAATTTAACAGATTAACAGAGTTGGAAGGGACCTTGCAGGTCATCTAGTCCAACCCCCTGCCCAAGCAGGAGACCCTACATCTGCCTCTACCTAGGATCAAACTCACAACCTCCTGATTGTGAGGCAAGAGCTCCACCTCTAGGCCACAGGAGCTGGGTTCAGATTTATTCTTAGATATTATCTAATTGCTTCTAATAGAAATTTTGGATATTAATGTTTAAAATATTTGCATGTCTCCTTAAAATCTCATCTCCCTTCATATGCCATATTCAATGTTTTTGTTTATTTTCCAATGTAATTTTAAAAGTTTTCATCTTGATGTTTTGTTGATTTAATGAAAATGCAAAAGGAAGACAAAAGGGCTCAGATGCTATTGCTATTAGGGCTGTGTTCCAATTTGGTGGGGACCTTAACCCTGACACGGAATAAGGCAATTCTGAATACTTTCCAGACAGGACAAAGGCATTTAAGATGTCCTTAAACTTCTTCATGTATCTCCATTTCTATATATACTTTTTCTAACTTCCTCATTCTCTTTCTCACTTATTCTTACTTCAGCTTATATTCTTCATCTCTTTCTACCCTTTCCTCAAAATGTATTACTGGGAATGCAACAAAAATGGTCTGGACAGGTAGTTAAAGAAGTTTAAAAAACCCTAATATCTGATACCCTCTCCACTGTTTCCTGTGAAATTTGGGATTTGGCCCTTCTAACCATCCTGCTTACCTGAAAGGTAATTCCATTCCAGTGAAGTGTAAAAAACAAAGGCATGGATACATTTTTTATATTTCTGCCCTCCCTACACTCCATGTTAGGTAATGGTAGTTTTATTTATTTATTTAGCCTATGGCATCTACAGAGGTCCTGCAATCACAGATATACAACACTGATAAAACACATTATACATACAAACACAAATAAAGCATCAACAAATACATGTATATAAAGTTTGGGAGTGTTTATAAAATAATGGGAGTTGGAGCTCCATTTCCTGTTAATATTTCAGAAACCAGAGTAAGTAGAGATGAGCTGGATACAAGTGAAGCTGCCCTTTGAGCCAAAGATCCAGTTGCAAAGTGGTTTGGTGGCCTATATGTGTTCCTCTTCATTATAGGTTGTCCTCATTTAGTGATCACAATTGGGACCGGCAACTTGATTGTTAAGTAAAGTGGTTACTAAGTTCTTTACACACCTGTAAAGGTCATAAATGCAGGGAGTGACCATAAAGCTGTTTTTTCATCACCATCCTAATTGCAAAACAAGTTTGGTTGCTAAACAAGGGCAATCTGTACTAAAGAGTTCATTGTCTTGTGCAGTGGAATTTCATTACTGAGGACCAGTGGTGGGCTGCAACCTGTTTAACAACCGGTTCGGTGATTGCGCACTTTGCATGCGCACGTGCCTAATGCACACGCACGCGCCTAACACGCTTGCGCGCAGCGTTCAAAATACAGCAATTTGAAGCTCAGCTGCTTACCTTCTAAGGCAGCCCCAGTAAGTAGAACAGCGGAGGCGTGGAAATCAGCTGTGCAGCGCGCATCAGCTGAGCCAGAAAGAAGGAAATATAGGACAGGATAGTGCAGGGGTGGGTGGGCGGGGCCATCTGATCGTCGGAACTACCGGCTCGCCTGAACAGGTCCTAACCGGCAGCAGCCCACCACTGCTGAGGACCCATGCAAGAAGTCCACAATGGCTTTTTTCCCCCCAAAATTCTTGTATTTTTCTTTTTACTTGTTTCTAGGATTCAGCTGAAGCACTTTCTATGTTTACGGGAGAGGAAGAGATATTTGCCTTTCAACGGACTATCTCGCGACTTACTGAAATGCAGACAGAGCAATACTGGAAAGATGGAGATCGGAGCAAAAAAAAGTTGCAGCCGGAAGGTTAAAAATAAACAGTAATTAAAAAGAAAAAGGGCTTCAAGCACATTAACTAACTTGACACTTTATGTATCATGTTAATGTTAAAAACTACAGCATTATTTACTGGCCCCCTTTAATGCCAATCTATAGATATAATTTTATTCAGTCTAGCAGGAAAATTTTATTGACCAAATAGAACATTTCCTTTTAAATGATGATGACTGGAAAAATAGGTAAAACATTTACTATTGGCCATATCACATTGCGGTTTGCACAAATAAAAGATACAAGATAGAAACATTAAATGCATATTTTGAATCTATCAATCTCTGTTCTATTGTTAAAAAATAAAATATACAAATGTATCTGGAGTAGCCTTGATTTTTAAAAATCATTTTCTTTTAGACAGCAATTGAAAATTTCATATATATTCACAAAGTCCCCTGTGTAACAGCAATTTACAGTATTCCACTTGCCACTTGGTGTGTTTTTCCACTGTCAGAGTATGTTCAAGTGATACAGTTTCCTATATTATTTATTTATTCTTCATATTTACTGTATATAGCCATCCATCTCTCAGATAAGTGACTCTAAAAACAATATATACAAACAAATATTAATATTATGATCCTCTCCGCGGAATGGGCAGATGTAATCCAGAGAATGGATGATCCCTCAAATAACCCTCAGATGCATATGAATTTGTATCACATTTTTCCTATTCCTTTTCCTCACCCTCCCATACTCCGATATACCGTCTCTCTGTTGAAAGACAAAGTTATCTTTCAAATAATTCAAGCTGGCTTAGCTCTTGACAGATGCATTTACTGTCAATGCATTCCCCATGACAGGGAATTGAGCAGCACACTGATACCACTCAACTCCAATAGTGGAGAGATGCTACCAGGTTTTTTTTCCTCCACATCTGGAATTTTTATGCCCATGGCCTCCCAACCGGACAAAAACAATACTTACATTCTATTGAAATATAAGCATTCAAAGCGTGACATTCGTAGCAAGCAAATGACAGGAAGGGATTAAGCGTGATTAGCATGCTGTAGATTGGCACGACATTACAGGTAGTTGCTCTGCAGCTTTGCACCCTCTGAATAAAGCAACTCTTTCTGAGCCCTTTTACACATTCCTGTGGAGCAATCAGTCCAGACCTGGGAGTGTGCAGCTGTTGCAGAAGGCTAACCCAGGCTTAGTACTTTGTGAGAGAAGGTATTTAATTATTGCTATAATTATTGTGATTGCAAATATTGAAAAATTAGGGACACACCTGTAATATTTGAGATTTATGGCAGCCATTGCACAAAACACCTCTATCCCAAGATTAAAATAATGATTTATCTTCATACAGTTATAAAAGGTTTTTTTATTTAATGAGTGAAAGTAGTAATATATTACTTTAAAAGTGTTTTTCTTTAGAAATCACGGCCTTTAATGTATTATATTTTGGTACTACATTAAACTTACTAAAATATAATTTGGTGGGTATAAATTTAATAACTAAAGAGCAATTTATTTCCCAAATATAGTAACCATCTCAACATTCATCTCAAGCATTCTTGATCCCAATTATCAGAATCTAAAAATATCTGATTCCATTATTTCAAAATTAGTACCTATCTTTTTGTTTCTATTATGTGAGAATTCATATCTTTTTTTTTTCAGAAACGCTTTGGAACAATTTAGGACCTTGTTATAACTAAAAACTACATGCAATCATAATAATCACATCTAGGGCATTGTTGCACCTTAAAATCCAACCTAATCAGATGCATGAAGTTTAATCCTAATTTGGTGTACTGTGCAATTTCTGTTTTCATTGCAATACATTGACAAGGCAAGTTCTCTGAAAGTTTCAATATTATTTTTCTGTTCATCTTTATTACTCTTTCTTTTTGCTTTTCTTTGTGCTTTAGATTATAAGATACTTGGAGCAGGGACCTTCTGAATGTATTGTTTGTGAAACGCTATGTATAGAAGCTGTGCTATATAAAAATGCTATTAATCCCACCCTGCAATGAATACTAAGCAGCAAGTCATATGGTCAAGTATTGTTTTGTTACCAATAATGGAATTATGACAGTAGGAGTGGCTTGATCGTATTGACACATAGTGCACTTAGTGGCACATCTTATCTTTCTTCATTGTTACCAAGTTGCAGTATAAACATTTGAGGTGATTGTTGATTTATTGCCAAAAGAACCAAAAATATGATTATATGTAGGATTAATATAACCTGACTTCTGATCAGTCTCTTGGACAAGAAATCATCTCTTATTCAGTCTTGGAGACCTTACATTTCCTTCTTATCAACAACTTTTTTTACTCTGAGGTTTCATACAATGTGGAGAAATAAATGGTTCATTTTATATTCTGGTCTTGATAGAGATTAGCAAGATTTTGAAGCAGTGGTGAAATCCAAATTTTTTTACTACCAGTTCTGTGGGCGTGGCTTGGTGGGCGTGGTGTGGCTTGGTGGGCGTAGTTTGGTGGGCATGGCAGGGGAAGGATACTGCAAAATCCCCATTCCCTCCCCACTCCTGGGGGAAGGATATTGCAAAATCCCCATTCCCTCCCCACTCCTGGGGGAAGGATATTGCAAAATCCCCATTCCCTCCCCACTCCTGGGGGAAGGATATTGCAAAATCTCCATTCCCACCCCACTCTGGGGCCAGCCAGAGGTGGTATTTGCCAGTTCTCCGAACTACTCAAAATTTCCGCTACCGGTTCTCCAGAACCTGACAGAACCTGCTGGATTTCACCCCTGTTTTGAAGGTATCCTCTGATTTTGAGGATAAAAAGGATGGTTCAGTCAGGAGTTGATCTTTATAAAGATAAAGGAATGGAAGAATAAGAAGCTAAAATATATTAATTATATTATGATTGTAATTTGTATAAAGTAAATTACGCCCAGCATTTTAAAAGGTTGTGAAACTATTTAATAGAAGGAGGAATGATGGCTAATGCATGACACTGAGAATTCAGCATTTTGTTTTGCAAAAGCTCTGAGTCTGTTTCTGGATGGAGATTATCCATAGAACTGCAATGAACAGAGGAAGAATATTCAAACATCCTTTATTTGAATCTGGGTTGTTTTTTTTCCTGTTCCAGTTACATTTTTTCATAGGAGTGAAAGAATCATCTTCTTTTTCCATGTCTAGATTAAACTTTAAAATGCCAGAATAAAGCCGCCTTTTTGGTTTTGTCGTTGGCCAAAAATAAGTCATTATTGGCACATGTTTCTGATAGTAGCTGACATACCAGCAGATGGGCCGGGCTCCGTGTCTCTCTACATTCACATAGCATGTTGTTATCCACTAAGAGCCTCAACTTGAGCATATTGGTTTTACATTTATCAATGATTTGGACGAGGGGATAGATGGGGAACTCATCAAATTTGCACCAAGCTAGCAGGAATAGCCAACACTCCAGAAGATAGGCTTAAGATACAGAAGCATCTTGACAGACTTGAACATTGGGCGCTATCTAACAAAATGAAATTCAATGGTGAAAAAAGTAAGGTTCTACATTTAGGCAAGAAAAACAAAATGCACAGGTACAGTATATGTGGTACCTTGCTCAATAGTAGTAACTGTGAGAGGGATCTTGGAGTCCTAGTGGACAGTCACTTAAATATGAGCCAGCAGTGTACTGCAGCTGCCAAAAAAGCCAACATGGTTCTAGGCTGCATAAACAGGGATAAAATCAAGATCATATGAAGTATTAATACCACTTTATAATGCCTTGGTAAGGCCACACGTGGAGTACTGCATCCAGTTTTGGTTGCCACGATGTAAAAAAGATGTTGAGACTCTAGAAAGAGTGCAGAGAAGAGCAATGAAGATGGTTATGGGACTGGAGGCTAAAACATAAAGAATGGTTGCTGGAACAGGGTATGTCTAGTCTGATGAAAAGAAGGACTAGGGGTGACATGATAGCAGTGTTCTAATATCTCAGGGGCTGCCACAAAGAAGAGGGGGTCAAGCTATTCTCCAAAGCACCTGAGGGTAGGACAAGAAGCAATGAGTGGAAACTAATCAAGGAGAGAAGCAAGGTAGAACTAAGGAGAAATTTCCTGACAGTTAGAACAATTAATCAGTGGAACAACTTTCCTCCAGAAGTTGTAAATGTTCCAACACTGGAAGTTTTAAAGAAAAGATTAGATAACCATTTGTCTGAAGTGCTGTAGGATATCCTGCCTAAACAGGGGGTTGGAGTTGAAGACCTCCAAGGTGCCTTCCAACTCTATTATTCTATTCTATTCTATTCTATTTAGGCACTCCAACTCTCAACCTATTCAGGGTCCTCCAAATAGTATAAGGGAGGTCAGATCCTTCAGCCATATCCTCCTTTAATGTTATTCCTTACTCAATGGTCTCCTTCCATCTTTTAATTCAATTTTGTTCTTGTGTGTCCTCAAGAATGCTTGCTCATGCCATAAAGCTGTTCCTAAATCTGAGTCATTTTTATTATCTTTTTTCAAAGTTAATATTTTAACCAGTGCTAATTACTTTGCTATTTATTTATTTGATTTTTATTCCACCTTTATTTTGATAGCTCAAGGTGGCATATATACTTAATGTACCCACCTCCAAATTTCACCACAATGGGGTGTGAGGGCTGAGGGTGATTGGCCCTAAGTAACCCAGATGGCTTTAAATGTGCCAAAGTAATACTTCAGTTGTCAGGGTTTGACTTAGTGTGATGTGTGAGCCCTGCCAGTATGATTTATAGCTGAAAATTATGTGATTCAAACCACTCTGGCTGGTTCAAACCATGGCTCTGTGAATCAGCCAATGAGTTTTTCTATATTGTATCTCTATAATATAATGATGCTACTTAAAACTAATTTAAAAAAAAACCCTTTGCAATCCCCCTATTTTAACAAAGTGGTTAATAAAATTACTAATAAAGTGTTTTCAATGATTTTCTGTGAACTTGCAAGCATTTATTATTTGCTGATCATGCCATACTATGATCCCTATGGCCTACAGTTGAACCTTGGAAAAAAGGTCCAGCATTTACATTAGAAAATGACATTGACATTGATGGCAAAGGTTTATAGGATGTTGACATCCATGTAGGCTAGCATCAATATTAAAAGATAATACTGGTCTTTTATTAATTATTTAACAGGAATGTTTTCTTTCTTAAGTCTCCTCAGTTCTCCTCAGAAGAGAGCACTTTTCAAATATTTTATTTACTAGTAATCATGTTAGAGGTGAATTTGAAATTCCCTGCCCAGAAGCTCTAATACAGAGTTGAAGAAATTGTGGCTTCCCAGATGTTGGATTGCAATGTCCATTCTGTAACCACTGGCCATCCTGACTAGATCTAATGAGAGTTGCCTTCTTGCAGCACTCAGACAGGTATAGGTTGCCCACTCCTGCTGTATCAATGTAGAGTTTTACATCTCGTTCTCTTTATGGTTTCTGGAGTGCAGTAGAAAAAGACATTTGGGGTACACTTCCATATCATCCCACTCTGAGAGAAAAATTCCATACCATCCCACTCTGAGAGAGAACTTGGCATTTTTTTGGTTACACTAGAATTGGGCTTCTTAAATCCGGGTGGATAATAAAATTATTTCTCCTGTGGCGAGGATACACCTCAGCCTCCCTGAGAGTAAGAATCATTAGGGAATGTTAGACTCAGTACCTGTTGAGCTTAAACACTGCACTGAAAAGGGAGGGAAAAACGAGTGTGATGGCTGAGGGAAAGTTGAAGGCCATGGCAATGGCTGTTGAACCTTCCTGTATAAACTCCTTCAACTAGCTCACTGGCCAGGCAGAAAATGGAATACCAGGAGAGAGAAAAGGGAGTTAGCTGCTCTAAAGGGGAAGGGGCTGCCTAAACCCCTTGGCTGAAACTGCCAGCCTAACCTGTCTGTTTAAAGGAAGATCAAATGCCATTAACTGCTGACAGAGCTTATCTTTTTGGTTGGACATTTTAATTTGATATGATAGTTTGAAAGCTCCAAACTTCACGGGAGACTGTTTTAAAGCCATGTCCTTAAAAGCTTCAGGCACTGGAATGAATAAATGTAATTGAACCCTCTACACCTTGGTGTGTCCAATTTTTGCTTTCTGGCACCTGCAACTAGTACTGTAGTTCATCCCTTTCTGCCTAAAGCAGTCATGTATGCATCTATCTTGATTGATGCTGCAACTTATCTGCCCTTCCATCATGTCTGAACAAATATTTAAAAAAATCAATAACCTGCAGCAAATTGACATAGATTACCTGGATGCTCTGTACCAAGTGTATAAAGAAAGGAAGTTTCTTCCCAGGAAAATGTGGAAGTATCTGTGGTCTGAACTGTCATCTCACTACATTGAAGCCATTTCAATATATCATCATATATATGGTCAATCAGATTTATTCACAGTTAACAAACGAAATCTAAAAAAGCCCTGCATTTATGATTTAGACAGAGCTGCATAAAATACTGAAATAATATCATCCTGAAATATTTTAAAGTTATATATATTTAAGTTAATGTTCTTAAACTGTTATTCTATTATAATCTCTGATCCAATTTGTAGAATAGTATACTAAACATTGGGGATATCTAGGTGCATAGGCATATGTCGGCATCTAGCACCACCCAGTGTTCATTGTCTACAATAGAGTTCTTTTACACCTCTGCTGATACTATATTTTGCTTGAGGCACAATCCAGTTAATATTTGAATAAAAAGATCAGCCTTGAACATTGTAATATTTAACTATGATTGTTCTACACTAATGGTTGCCTAACATGACAATCTTGAGACTCCTCCTTTGTGCCTGTTGTTGTCTTCACTAGTGGTGGTGTGGTATCTATGGCAGGGATTTTAGCAACTTTAAAATGTGCTGGCTGGGAAATTTTGGGACTTGAAGTCCACATGTTTTAAAGTTGCCAAAGCTGAGAAACATTGATCAATAGGCACAAAAGCTATGGAAAAAAACAGGGATGGCAATCAATGCCTTCAAGGCAAAAGCTGACCATTTCTTGTGAAAGTACATAACTCGTGCCAATGCAGCTATGTCACCAACTACATCATAGTGGCTCCAAAAAGAGTCTTACTGTTGCCACCATCAATGCTGCAATGCTGCTGCAATTCCTTGTTGTCTACAGCAACACCATCAATGTTGCTGTAGACAATAAGGAACTAATACAACTAATTTCTTGACATCTCTGTCAGCAAACATAGGAGGTAGACTTCAACAGGATGAATTTCCTGGGTTCACATATGATAAGAGTTGTTTGCCAGGTCCAAAACTATCAAGATGGTAGCCACAATGGTGTGATGTGTAACATACATTAAAAACAGGCGAAGCTTCAATCATATTATCACAATCACAAATTTGACATTTTTGACATTGCTCTCTGTTGGGATATTCAGCAGGAAGAGTCATGTGGTAACTCAGTCAGCCAATGTGAGTAAAGTGCTACTGAGTCTGTGCAAAAGGAATTAAGCCAGAAGCTGAAAGTGTTTTTTTCCAGTCTCAGGTCTGTCTCTGTATCTCTCTGTGTGAAGACTTCATTATGATATGTTGCTGTAAAGAAGAATGTATGGTACTGTAAATATTTTGATATGATTATAAAGAAGTTATTTGATTCAGCAAAATGCAGTCAACTGTGAGAGCTTCTGATTTATTTTTCTACAACAGAAAAAAAAATTCTCTAACAGGTTATGGGCCCAAAGCTGACTAAGGACTGCATTGTAA
>QLTV01003764.1:4238156-4262297 GCA_003457575.1 Thermophis baileyi | reverse complement strand
CGTGGAAAGGAAAAGCACTGCTCACTTTACTCAGCATCTCTTGGTGTCTAAAGGCAGATCAGGTTTACACAGCTGAAAATCAGACTGAGTGGCAAGAGGAAGAATCCAGTCATGCATGCATTTCACTTCTGTTGCATTAAAAATTATAATCGGGGGTTGGGGGGCGGGGGGGGGGGGGGGGGGGGGGCCGGGGGGGGGGGGGGGGGGGGCCCGGGGGGTGGGGGGGGAGGGAGGCGGGGAGGAGGAGGAGAATCGGAGGCGCGCGAGGCGGGGCTTTGAGCGAATGGGGTTGGCTCGCGAGTCGCTTTCCCGCGCTCTCTCTCTCTCGCGCCCGCGGGCGCGTGGGTTGGAAACCTTCCGCTGTGGGGGGGGGGCTGGAGGGGACTCGCTTGGCGAAGTCCCCCCCTGCAAAGCCTCGGAGGGGGGTGAGCGCGAGAAGCGCGTGTCTCCCCCCCCCCAAGACCCGTGTCTGAGGACCTTCCCGCCCAATTCCTCAGAAGGCGAGTGCCCTTGATAAAGCCTGCGAGACCGGACTCTCGGAGCCGTCCAGACGGGCGTCTCTTCCCCCTCTTCTGTCTCTGCCTGGGAACCACCAGCGGAAGAAAGTTAGAGGCTAGTAACAAGAGGGGGAGGCGCCGGTAGCGCCAGATTGGCCCTTCAAATTAAGTCTTCCGCCAATGATAGCTTCCCCAGCCCATCGCTTGCCTGACCCAAGCGCGAAGGAGTTGCATGGATGATATTATTGGGGTGTGGGGGTTTTTTTGTTTTGTTTTGTTTTGTTTTTTGCGAGGGTTTCAGTATCCTGGGGCGTCTGTCTTGCTTGGCTTTTGCCGAAGCTTTAACTTCGCTGCTTCAAAGCGCCAAAGCAAAACGGAGCGCCTTCTGATTGCTGCGTGAAATACTTGGATTATGCTAATGGTTAATAATCATGCCGTAATCGGATATTCATCAAAGATGATTATTCCTATTTTAAGTGTGAGCAAACTGAGGCCGGAACTGGTTTGGTCACTTGTGCAAGGTCACATAAGTGGTATTGCACAAAGCGACGCACGCATAATATAGTACAGTATGCGTTTCCTCAAAGAGGCCATCTAGGTCCAAATTGAACAGCCCTCTCTCAACAGAGGGGGAGGGATATGACATCATCTATCTCCGGTCTACAACACAGTCCTTTCAACAGTTCAAAGAAGGCTCCACACCCATTTGCACTACTCAGGTGACCCTGAGGACACAGATAAACCTCCAGGCGGCCTCAACGACACTCTAAAAGAATGCAAATGACCAGCTTGTCTGCAAGGAGTATAAATCCTTCCATTCTCCACCAGCAGGTCAGAGCTGAAGAAGCTTCTTGGATAAGAAGCGAAAATGTCTTCAAAGAAAAACCAGAAAGTCCAGTTGCCTCTTGAAAAAGCACCTTTGGGACAACCATGACCTGGATGACTAAGAATCTCCATAGACAGGTCAATTACATACTAAAAGCTCTGGCTACAGACACTCTCCCATCTTTTCTTCTACCATAAGCGCTGTTAGAATAAGGTAATTAGAATAATCAAAAAAGGAGGCTCTCAGTGATTTTAAAAGGCCATTAATATAACCTCCCATACTTCAGATGAATATAGCGAGTGCTACAAATACAACAGATCTAAAAGCTCAAGTATGTAAGCTCATCCACAAGTTGCACTTCAACACAAAATATATGTGGAATGAAATATTGGTAAAATGAATATTTTTCAGTAAATCTTAGATGAAAGGCTAGCCAAATCATAACCATTCTCTCTATGGATTGCAGAAGTGAAATGTAATGTTTTAAGTACTCATTGCTGTGTTTTTATCTGAATGAATTAAAGATTAAATATTGAAATCTTAAAATGAATTGTGAAAGGAGATCCCTGTAACTGAATTCCATCCCTCATCATCTAGACCAGGGGTGTCAAACTGGTGGCCCATGGGCCAGATGCGTCACGCGCAGGCCACGCCCACCCCAGCTCCACGAATGGGAAAAACATTGGGAAACAGCAACGTGACGCGGCAAGTTTGACATCCGTAATCTAGACTATATTGTATCTAATCATAGCTGTAGCTGTAATCAATGAGCTACAATAAGAAACAACGTATGTGCAATTGTGATAGAAAACAATTCCTTTCAGTAATTGGCCAACAGCACTATTGTGAATAATTTTTAAAAATCATTACTTGGGAATTTTACTGGTGCAACTTCCTTGGAGATTGCAAACCTACTCAGCCTTTCCCAGCCATCTTCTAACTAAAGTTGTAAAGCTTATCAGAAAAACTGGGTCAGTCCATAATATCAGGCTGTCAAATATTTGAGTGATTTAAAATAGGAAAACTTCTGAAGGGCAATTAGCCAACACTGTCATATTGACCTCAGGACATGAGATGAAAGTACTGTACTAGGGTTTGCCTTCCTGTTTCCCTCCCTCATGCCATTCTTGCTTTTATTTCTATGTCACTTAATGATTGCCACATGTTATATTTAGCCATAGTATGTTTAGCCCTGATTTACTGAATAAACTACATTTGGTTATTCAAGCAAACCACATTATGCTTGGATGATTCAGGCTTCTGTATGTACAATCCATCTCTTCTGGGCCTGTCCCATCATTGCATTACAGTGCTCTTCACCCATTCTTGAATTGCTACAAAATAATGCCATTGTAAAATCTGCTCTTCCTGTTGCCAATCCCTAGACCGGGTGTCGGCAACCCGTGGCTCCTGAGCCACATGTGGCTCTTTGACCCCTCTCCTGTGGCTCCCTGCCGACCCAGTTGTGCAACCTACTCTCCGTCCCGAGACACTGGCCCAACCTGACCGTGGCCGACGCCAACCTCGCTAACACGACGGCTGGTGGGGTGGGAATGGGATCCGGGAGGAGGGTATGACGGAAAGGGGGACAGGCCCGCAGCTGAGGAGTGAGCACGAGCTGTGGCAGCGGCTTCCTCCTCCCCATGTGACCCCCTGGCTGCCTGGTGCGGGGCCGGGAGGGTGCGCATGAGCGGGGGATACCCTCAAGCGAGTGGCCAGGCTCGGCCAAAGTGCAGCTGGCGGGTTCACCAGCTGACGGGTGAGCGTCTTTGGTGAGGGAGCTATGAGGGAGCTACGGTTTTCTCCGAGCCTGATCCCTGGGGTGGACGTGCGAGGTTCGACGGGGCCAGCCCCCTTTTCCCGCTGCCCTGCTCGGAGAAAGCCGTAGCGCCCTCACCAAAGACGCTTGCCCATCAGCCGGTCAACCTGCCAGCTCCGGCCGCTCGAGGAGCCAGCCGGCCAGGGGGTTGCGTGAGGAGGAGGAGGAAGCCACCGCCACGGTTTGAGCTCACTCCTCAGCCAGCCCGGATTTCTGAAAAGTTGCCAAGAAGAAAGAAAAGGAGTAGCGAAGAGCCCCAAGGAGAGCTTGCCAGGTCAGCCCAGCCTCGGCTTTCCGAGAGAGAGAGAGAAGAGACAGAGAAATAGAGGAGAGAGAGAGAGAGAGAGATGAGAGAGAGAGAAAAGGGGAGAAAAAGAGAGAAAGAAATGAGAAAATGATGGAGAGAATGAGGAAAAAGATGAGAGAAGGGATAGAAAAAGAAAAAGAGGGAGAGGGAGGGAGAAGAAAAAGAAAAACATGAGAGAGAAAGAAATGAGAGAAAAGGAGAGAAATGAGAAAATGATGGAGAGAATGAGAAAAAAACAAATGAGAGAGAGAAGGAGAGAGAGAAATGAGAGAGCTGGAGGGAGAGAAAGAGGGAAGAGGGAAACAAATGAGAGACAAGGGGAGAGAAAGGGAGAGAGGGAGAGACCCATTTCCCGCAGAAAACACTGGGAGCCACAAAACCTGGATAGGAGTGGCTGGGGGGTCATGTGATTGGGTGGGAGTGACATTGAGTTGGCTACACCCACCCAGGTTTTGTGGCTCCCAGTGTTTTCTGTGGGAAACTGGTCCAAATGGCTCTTCGACTGTTTAAGGTTGCAGACCCAGGCCCTAGACTACCCTTTATCTCCCTTTATTCCCTGCCCACTTGGGAGATACGGTTAAAATAGTGTGAAATAAAGAAAGACACCAAAAGACAGCAGAACAGAAATAACTCCAGACAAGGAGGAGACAGACTCTGCCATCATTATTTAACTAGTTGAACCCCGCAAAGTTGAAAAATGTAATTGAACACGATGGAGGAGGGATAGTATGTAAATGTAACAAAAACAGGGAAACTAGCAGATAAGAAAAAAAAAAGTTCAGTAGAATTTCACAGTTTCTGGACCTTACAGTCAGGTAAAGTGGGGTGGCTAGTTCATTAAAAAGTAAAATGCTCACAAATGCCCATTTCAGAATACTGTTAGAATGTGCCATCTCCCCCTCCACCCCCGCCAACCAAAAGGATGGATCTCGTGTTCCTCCTGGAGAGAAATTGATTTGAAAAATGGCATTTCAAAAATTCCCAGACAGAAAGTGGTAACAGAATAGAAGAGGAAGGACTGTGGTGGAAATTGGCTAGTGGCCAGAGGAGAAGAACCAGCATATTCCCAAAAAGACACTTGTCAAACATGCCCATAACAATAAAACTGATGTTACTTCTAAGAAAATGGGTTCCAGATGAAATGATACAGATTCTACACATATTGAAGCTTGGTGGAGTAATGTTGGTTTAAAGGGGGAAATGCCACTTATATATTGTTACATAGAGAAGACGTCTATGGCCAGTGTCTAATTAATCAGGAAAACAGATTGATAAGGGCCTCGTAGTTACATTGCAGATAGGACCAAAACCATCCCATATTTCAATTTTCATCCCCTCTCTCAAAGAGTTGTAGATTCCCCTCTTGCGCAGAAATACAATAGCTGTCTTACTGAACACACATTTCTTAGGCATTGGATAAAATTTGTCTAGTAATTGAATTGTGTTTGATTGCAGACAAATACCTCTGCACCAGTTTTATCTGAAGAGCATTGAGTGCTGCGATTTAAGGTGCATATTTTTGACTTTTCATATTTGGCACTCATCCAGGTTAATTGTTCATGCCATTGTTTTGCAGCACAGAACTGTGAGCAGGTTCACTTACCTATCTTGTTGACCCTTCGTTATTTGTATATCTATGTCATATATCCTGTTATTGATCTGTTTGAAGATCACTAATCTAGTCTTTTCAATCCTTTCTAGTGGAACAGTCTTATTGAAGTCATTTTTTGGGGGGTGTTCAGAAGTTCTTTATATTTCCCTCTTTGTCCCGTTAGGGATATGTGCGTGTGTGTGCAAGGACACATATTCTATTTTGGTTTTTTGTTTTGGCTAATGTATAACCTTTCTTCAAGAAGGCACTAGAGGTGGCCCCTGGCTCCAAATTTAACCAGTTGGTTTAATGCTCCCATCACAGTAATGACATACTTTATCTCAGTGGAACAAACACCTTGTCCAAGACCTTGAATAAGATAGTTCTGCGTTGTATAGCTGGAAAATTCTTGATCCCATCACCCAGCTGCCACTTCCTTTGGAATTGTTCCAGTTTTTCCCCCAATTCTTTGGAAGATGCTGTGGGAGACAATGAACAAAACCAATATAAGATTATTGTAAAAGAATATTTTTTTGCAATTTTAAAAGGGCTGTTGGTTTTTAGTATTCCTCGGATTAGGTCTAATTTTGAAAGATAAAGGGCGAGGAGAAAAGTATTAAATTGTACCTTCAACAGATGAAGAGATTGTAGAACATAGAATAGTGTAGAATAGTGGAAAGCTCATGCAGGTCACTGTTTAGGTTTATAGTATATTCCATCCAAGAGCTGAAAGCAGCAAAAATACTGTTTCCTCCTTCCTCAGTATAACAGCTCTGTGGGATAGGTTGGGGTGGGACAATGCTGCTGGACCAAAGGGAACTTCTATGGCCAAGGGTGGACCTGAACTGGGCCTCCCCTCTGCCAATACAACATCTTAATCACTACACCACACTGGTGTATTTATAACATCACCTCTGTTTATTATTTGCATTAATTATTTGGACTGTGATGCAATCAGCGCTTACTCAAGATAGCTACATTATTTGTTTCCTATGCACATGAAATTTAACCAACCTCTTAAACTCCCGTTTTATGTCAATAAAGCAGATAGTTCTGAACACACATTAATTTACAAGTAAATTATCAGCAGTCGATGGGGATTTTGATGAAAGAAATGCATATCTATGGGATTTTTTTATTACATAATACCCTGAGAACGACAAGTCTAATGGGAACCTGCGAAAACCTTATCAGCTTTTAAAAACTTACAGTAGTAATAGCTATACAAAATGTCAATTAAAGTTGGCACGTATATGCAATCCCATGAAAGGTAGTACCTGCTGCCATCTGGATACTTGGCATATTTTAACAGACAAAGCTAACTCTGGACCTTTTCCCTTCTGTAAAATGATCTCCACCAATCCGCGAGTGGTCAGAACAATTTCCTAACATGAAATTTAACTGTCCGCTTTACTAGTCCTGCCTATAGTCTCTCATTTATGTCACTGAATTTCCTCCAGAGTAACATGTGGGACAAAGCTGGGACAAAGCTAAGATTTTATACTGTGTGTGTTGAAACTGCCTTCAGACAACAGCAGTGATGGGCAAAGGGAAAAAAATGGCTTTAGCCTCAATACCAATAAGAATACCTCATGGATGAAATAGGGAAGAGGCAGAGGTTCTATCATGGGGACACAGTAAAAAAAAAAAGAGTTGCCAGGACATATTTTCCCTGTGGATAGGTATAAGAAAAAGTAGGGAAAGTGTCTTTTTCAGGATTTCACTGTTGTATTCATGAAGCATTGTTTAAACTATCCTTTCACAGCCAAGTGTGGCCCAGATGCATTGAAAACTTCCATAATCCTTATCTAACATCTGAAATCCAGCACATCTGGAGCAGGGGTGGGTTTTAACTTACCTCGCTGCCGGTTCGCTTCCTCCCATGCCACATGGCCATGTCTCATGTGCAGTGACAAAAAATCAGAAAAACATTAAAAAAAAGCTGAAAACAAGATGGCAACGCATGCGCAGTGCCGGAAACTCGGCTTCTGCGCATGTGCAGGAAAAAAAAAACCGGAAAAAAATTCAAAAAATAAATTTCAAAAAAAAAAAAAACAACCAACAGTTGGCGGCGCCCACAGACCGGCACCGACCGAACCAGATCCGTGATGTCACTGTGATGTCACCAGTGGGTTGCTACCGGTTCGGGCGATCCGGTCCGAACCGGGAGGAACCCACCTCTTATCTGGAGGTATTATATTGGGGAAAGCTACTTTAAAAAGAGAATTTTCTGAAAGAAACAATCCCCTGGGAAGGGAGTTTAATCTTTAAAAATAATAAAAACAAGAAAAACATTTTATTGTTTTAAGAAAGTCAAAATTAAAACGTTTTAAGAAACGTTTATTTAAAAAATATCAGGAAGCAGACAAAATTAACTATGTTTTACCTTAGGGTAGTCTCCAATAGGATCTTCGAATGATAAACTCTACTGGAGATATGCAGCTCAGTTGGGTGCATCTATTCAGAGATAAGAAGTAAACATCTCTGGTATGTCCAAAATCTAGAGTTTGTCTCAATTATTACTAAAAATTACATATGAGTTCATGTTCTTGAAAATATCTTAGATTTTTGGTGATCTAAAATACATGGTGAAAAACTTTCATCTAGAAACTTCACCAGAACACACACTAGTAATATTGTGATGTAGTGTTCTTAATTGATGAAATATTCTAATGAAATCTAAGGTCCAGCTTTTAGTGGCTGAAAGATTGAACTGATGTGATTGCCAAAATAAAGTGTGTTCATACGTTTTTGTAGGAGATGTGATAATGTGTAATATTTACCCACTAAAAGTAATGATACATCATGGTTATGCAAAATGTAATTGCCTAGCCAGTTATATTTACACATATTTCATGACCTGATGATGTTCTAAAGTTTTCGTACTGAGTTTGATTTTATAGTGATTTGGTATTTGGCAATTAACCTCCCCCACCCCAGGCATTCTAAGTGTAATTGTTTAAGAAAAATATGCAGAGGAATAGGTAGAATAGCATTTTACTATAAGAAAACCTTCCCTACCTGGGGCCTTCTGTATGTTAAGATTTTACTGCCAGCATAGTCTTAGCAGAAAATCTTGCCTGGCTCCACATTTGAACAGTCACATCATTCTCTAGTAATTTTGAACTTCTAGACCAGCGTTTGTTATAGGAGCAATTAAATCAAGACATCTGATTAAAAAGTGGAAATAGAAAATGCATGTCTAAACTTAATCTACCAATGAACAAAGACAATGTTACAATTTCCAAGTTAAAAGTGGCCTAGTCCTTGTGATTGGCTACATATATGCCTTAACACATCTTAGAAATGGCTCAATAGAATACACAGTAGTGGAAAGATCTAAGAGTTGTCAATTTCCAAAAGAAAAGGCACGTTTTTCCAACCCACCCATGCTTCCTATAAAACGAGAGAACTGCAGAATTTTGCTCTCTATGGTAATATAGGACAGAGTGGTCAACATGGCCCTGCAGGTTCTATGTATTCTAAAAGTCTCTGCTAAAGTCAGGGGTCAATAAAAAAAAGTAAAAAAAAAAAAAAAGCGAAATATAATGCCGAAGAACCGTAGAGGTACATCATCGTGTGTGGGGTTTTTTTTAACTGCAATCGAGAAAATTGATTTTCAGAATATATTTTTTAAACGCGTTCCTCTTTATGCCCAGGTTTCTGGTTGAAACATCGTACACGGCTAGTTCAATATTAACAGCGATTTGCTGGCGGCGGAGGAATTAAAGAAAGATGCGGCGAGAAGGGCGCCAGGTTGGCTGACGGACCCTCAGCTATAGCCGGGCGGGTGTGTATTATGTAGTACTGAGAGCCGGAGCTCTCGCCTCTTCGCCCGCCTCCTTTGTGGGCGGGGATCAGCTGCGACGGGGTTAGGTTGCGTCTCCCTGCGTGTGTCTATAACTTTGTGTTGCCGCTCCTGGTTGTTAGGAGAAGGAATGTGGAAGTCGGCGGAGGGGAGGGCGACAGGTTGCTTCAGGGAACGGCGGCAGCTCCAGGGTTTCTCTTCCGCCGCTGGTCCGTCGCTTGCTTTCTCTCCGGGGAGGGAGCGTGCTGCCAACGGTGGGGGTTTTCCCCTCATTTTAATGCTTCTTCTGCTACTTAAAGTGGAACGGCTCGGGAACGGCTCCAAAATCAAGAATCCTGCAGCAGCAGCAGCAGCAGCGGTAGAATCGGCGCCTCGTTTTCCTCCCGTGCATTTGGAGCTGGATTTTCCGCCTGCCCAACGGGTCCGGCTTTAAGCTTCGCCTCCGAGACCGCTGCTTCTCGCTTGCTCCTTTCGTTCGCCTGCCTGCTTGACCTCTCGCCCTGCCTTTTTTTTTTTTTTTTTTAGACGCTTTTTTTTTTTTANGGAGTGGAGGGGGAGGGGGGGAACTGTCAAGATGGCAGCGGCGGCGGCGGCGGCGGCAGGAGCGAGGAGGTTATGAATGTGGTGGTGCCGCCGATGCTGGAACGAAACCTCGGGAGCCCGCGGAGGACTTGGGTTTCCGGACCTGTTGGAAGATCGGCGATTTAACTTGTTTGAATTCTCCGCGTCACTTTCTTTTACGCCGAGGGAGAGGATTTAAAAGAAGGAGAAGGGAGAAGGACGGGGGTTTAAGTTTTCCTCTCCTTGTTCAAAAAAAAAAAAAAAAAAAAGAGAGAGAGAGAGAGAGAGAGAGACTGGCTTCTCTTCCCTACCGCCCTTCACCGCTTTTGGATTTCTTTTCTTTTCTTTTTTTCGGAGGAAAGGAAAAAAAGAACGATCACAAATGGGGCAGCCGCGATCGGATGGGTGTTAAGGCTTCGGTGCTTTCCGTGAAGGCGTTGGGAAGTCGGTGAGAAGACGGACTTGTAAGACCGAAGGCTTCCATCAAACCAGCAACAGAGAGACTCGCGAACATCTCTTTTTTAAAAAAAAAAAAATAATAATGATGCGGGGGGTCGCGTGAATGGAGGGGTCTCTTTAATAGCTACAGAGCGATGCTATTGGAGGACTCCGGCGCGTAGCGAAAGATAAACAAACGCGCGGGCGCAGAGCCGCGATTTGATTCCAGCTCCGCCGTCTTTGGAAATGCTTCCAAAATCGCTCAGCCTCAAAAGGCAGCGGAAAGAGACCTGACCTGGAACCAGGAGACCCCCGGATCGTTTGCGGATCGCCTTAGAACTTTTCCTTTCTCCGGCGGGGGAGACGAGAGAGAGAGAGAGAGAGAGAGGTGGCGGGCAGGAAGGAGGCGGCCGGACCTTGAATGGAGAGCGGCGTGCTTGCTCGAGCTCGCTAATCTCTAGCAGGGAGCTGGGCGAGGAGAAGGGACCGGAGCGTGGATCGGGTTCCCGTCTGACAGCGGGAAGGACAGAAGGGATCTCCTCAAAAGCGGGGGGAGGCCAAGATGGCTGAAGTGTCTCCCCCCGCGCCCTTGTCCCCTCTGGACGTGGAGCTGGATCCGGAGTTCGAGCCCCAGAGCCGTCCTCGCTCCTGTACGTGGCCCCTGCAAAGGCCCGAGCTCCAAACGAGCCCGGCCAAGCCTTCGGGAGACGCGGCCGCCGACGCCGCCTCCATGATTCCCGAGGAGGACGACGACGCTGACGACGAGGAGCAAGGGGGCACCTCAGCCGCCGCCGTCTCCGGCGAGGCTCTTGCTTCGGAAGACACGGCCCGTCTGCTGGTTCCCTTCTCCGGACTGCCCGGGGAGGGATCTGGCGCCTCTGCGTTGAGCGGCGGGCAGCAGCCTCAGCCAGTGGCGGCGGGAACAGCGGCCGCACCGCGAAAATGTTCGTCCCGGAGAAACGCGTGGGGGAACTTATCGTACGCGGACCTGATCACTCGCGCCATTCAGAGCTCGCCGGAGAAGCGCCTCACCCTGTCCCAAATCTACGAGTGGATGGTGCGCTGCGTGCCCTACTTCAAGGATAAGGGCGACAGCAACAGCTCGGCTGGCTGGAAGGTAAGCGGGGACTGCGAAAAAACCCACACACCAAAACTTGGTGTGTGTGTGTGGGGGGGGGGGGGAAGCGCATGAAAGGGTGGCCGGAGTTTAGCGAAGCGAATGGACGCGTGGATTGTCCAGCCACGGGTGGACTCTTGCCAGCCTCGCATATTCCCGGTTCCCAATTAGTGCTGGGATGAATGGAAGACTCGCTTTCCCGTGGTGGAGTACGGTACATGCGGCATCTGCCGGTGCCTTTCTCCGAGGTTTTGGGTGCAGCCTCAGAATTACATTCGGTCGCGGTTTTTCCAAAGGGCGGGAAAAATACCCTCTTTTTTATAATCATTTTTTTTTAAACTATGATTTTCATGGAGAATAAAGTGATGCAAGTCTGTTAAAAATATCCCATTTTGGTCCATTCAACTGACCAGCTAAGACTGGTTGAACTCATATAATAAATGAAAGATGAGTTGTAATGATCACTCAGACCACTTTTTGACACAATTAGACCGAGAAAGCTTTTTTTTTTTTTAAAGTGGATGTTTCTATAACAAGAGGCGCTTTCCT
The DNA here is from genome assembly GCA_003457575.1 of Thermophis baileyi. Taxonomy (NCBI): domain Eukaryota; kingdom Metazoa; phylum Chordata; class Lepidosauria; order Squamata; family Dipsadidae; genus Thermophis; species Thermophis baileyi. The sequence continues at coordinate 4,250,784 of QLTV01003764.1, read as the reverse complement.
CCTCCTGCAGTGCACAACAAATAAACTAAAGACTGTTTCCATTATTAGTTCAGGCTGGTTGTAAAATGTGAGTTTAAAAAGTGTTTATTACTGAATGAAAGATGCATGGTGATGATCAGACAGCTCCCTGTATGTAGCACTTTGTCCATGCCCTGCCAAAGGATTTAGTTCAGTCTTATGCCACGCAACCACTGCAGGACCAGTGAAGACAACACAGGGTGCACAACGGTTGCTCTGTTATCAGCCCAGAAGGAAGATCAGGTCCTTCCCAAGAAGTGGGGTGCATCGGGTCCTCCGTGGATATTTCCAGAGAGGCACCTTCTTTAACAATGCCTTAGGTTTGCTCCTAATTTCTAGGAGTGAAGTCAAATTCATCTTATTCTGCCTAGTGCATTTTCTCAGACAGAGATTGAGTGTTAGTGACATTGGTAAAGACAAAACGCCATGTAGTTGGAGGTATGGTGAAAAGAATAATTCTGTGATGTAATTCCCTCTTCTCCATTGCTATGTGCTCTCTAAGTCTCAGCTGCTGTTCCCTGGTCTTAGCTGAGCTGAATATAATCTGCAACTGTCAGCAGTGAAGTAGGTAGCTTCTAACTTGCTATATCAACAATGAGCGTGTTAGGTAGTCTCGATAAAATTTCAAAGCTTGCTCCCGGTGTTGCTTTGCATTAAAAAAAAAAAAAGGGGATAGAAGGTATATTATAATATCTGTCAAGTTTAGATGGTAGTTAAGGCATGCATGTACATTTTGTAAGTTATTTGGCTACATAGGGAATTGATCCCCCCTCCCACACACACATTTTAATTGCTACATGAGGACAGCCTCTCCTTTGTCATTATATGCACACTCAGGTTCTGAAGTTATTCACACCTGAAATATTTTCTTCTTCTTGTTGTTAAAAGGACTTTAAGTTGCTGATATTTTCTCTGACATTCTTTGACATTAAGAGGTCCTGTATATGTTTAGCCTATAGAAGAGATGATTGAGTGGGATATGATAGCCGTGTTCAGTATCTGAGGGGTTGTAATGTAGGAGTGGGTTTTATTTTTCTGTTGCCCAAGGTGCAAAATTAGAACAGGTATGTTGAAACTGTTGACTTACAACAGTTCGTTTAGTAACAGTTCAAAGTTGCAAAGGGACTGAAAAAAGTGACTTAGGACCGTTTTTCAGAGTTACGAACTTTGCAGCATCCCCATGAACATGTGATCAAAATTCAGATGCTTGGCCACTGGTTCATATTTATGACGGTTGCAATGTCCCAAGGTCATGTGATTACCTTTTGCGACCTTCTGGCCAGCAAAGTCAATGGGGAAGCCAGATTCACTTAATGACCAGGTTACTAATCTGCAGTGATTCACTTAACAACTGAGGAAAGAAAAGTTGTCTAATGAGGCAAAACTCACTTAACAAATGTCTCACTTAACAACATAAATTTTGGGCTCACTTGTGGTCATAATTTGAGGACTACCTGTACAAAGGAGTTGGTTTATTCTAGACATCAGGAGGATATTCATAACTACAAGCAATCAGCCAGTAGACCAGGCTGTTACATGAAGTGGTGAGTTCTCCCTTACTGGGATCTTCAAGATTGGCTAGATGGTCATCTTCAGAGATGCTCTAGCACACTGATGGCGAACCTTTTTTTGCTTGGGTGCCAAAAGGGGGCGCACGCGCATGTGCCCACACCGATAATGCAATGCCCTCCCCCCGTGCATGTGTGCACAACCCCCCCCACGCTGCCCCCCCTGCGCATGCACGCAGGACTCACTGAAGCCTCCGGAACCTGTGTATGGTGAAAAACGGATTCCAGCTGATTTTCAGCCTTCCGGATGGCGGGGGAAGGTCATTTTCCCCTCCCCCAGGCTTCAGGAAAGCCTCCAGAGCCTGTGGATGGCGAAAAACGGACCCAACAGCCCAACCGGAAGTTTGGAAATGAACTTCCAGTTGAGCCATTGGGTCCGTTTTTCGCCATACACAGGCTCCGGAACCTTTCCTGAAGCCTGGGGAAGGCGAAAACCACCTCCCCCCGTCCTCCGGAAGGCTGAAAATCAGCTGGCCAGCGCGCTGGAGCTGACATAGGGCAATGCCTCATGTGCCCTCAGATATGGCTCCGTGTGCCACCTGTGGCACGCGTGCCATATGTTCGCCATCACTGCTCTAGCGGATCCTGCTCTGTAGCAGGGGTTGGATTGGATGACCTCCAAGATTACCTTTTGATATATAGAATGCTGTATCCGTCGTTTATTTCAGAATTTAAATTCACTGTTGGGTAAAAAAAGAAACAAACATAAGAAATTAAATAGAGATGCTTTTTTAAAAAAAGTGATAAATACAGCCACAGGTGTTGCAAATTGTAATAGTAATCAATTTAAAAATCTAAGAGCAAAGTATTTTGCTTGGTTATTACAGGGAAACATTGGTAGCTATCTAAGAATGAGAGAGGTTCTCTTATATGGTCATATTATACGTTAGATATTTTTATTTATTTTATTGATTTGTATCCCACCTTTATTATTTTTACAAATAACTCAAGGCAGCAAACATACTCAGTACGCTTCCTCTTCCTATTTTCCCCAGCGCAACAACCCTGTGAGGTGAGTTGAGCAAAGAGAAAACGACTGGCCCAAAGTCACCCAGCTGGCTTTCATGGCTAAGACCAGAAACTCACAGTCTCTTGCTTTCTAGCCTGGTGCCTTAACCATTAGACCACACAACCTCTATATTCTTGTATAAACTATATACTTGTTTCTGTCAGAGAAAGGAATTTACTATTTTAAAATAACAATGTAAAAAAAGTTGAACTTGCAACATAACTCTGTAACAAATAGTTGGTACACACCTCTTTTTCTGGTAACAGTTTACTGGTGAATTGGTATTGGGAATGGAACACTGGCATGGTTTTATTTTTTTATTTTAAATCCATGTACTGCTCTTGCAGAGCATGCTCTTTTACATATGTGGCATTGCAGGTCGCTGTTTGTACCAAAGATAGTTTAATTTCACTCAGCCCAAAATGACATTGAGTGGGATTCTGATTTGATCCCTGCTGCTTTGGAAACAAATTCATTTTCGGGAAGGCCTTATGAGACATGATAGATTATATGTTCCATTGACTTATATAGTAGCTTCATAATGCATAGGTCAGGCTATAGTTGAAAAGTGTGTGTGTATTTGCTGTTTGAGCCAGGGGTGGGTTGTGGATCCTGTTGCTGCCGGTTTGCTCAGGGTTGCGCTGCGCGCGCGCGTGCACAGCAATTAAAAATAGCTTCTCCACATGCGCAGAAGCAAAAATTCACTTCTGCGCATGCGCAGAAGCAAAATCCAAGATGGCGGTACCCACGGAGACTGGCGAAAGAACCGGTTCTGTGACATCATCACCGGTTTACTGACTGTTCTAAAGAACCAGTTAGAACCAGTAGGAATCCACCTCTGGTTTGAGCATATCCTTCACATGAACAAATGGAGTACTAAGATTCCTATCGCAATTTGTGTGGGGTTTTTTTTAAGGAAAATTGTTTTAGACACAGCAACGTACAGCCCGTCTCTTGCCCGCTATTTCTCTTTTTGAAACATACATGGCCTTTTTCAAGTTCAAATGTTTGTTTTAAGTACTATAGCTAAAATGCTGCTGATTTCAAGAAGAAACCTAGGATTATTAAGTGCCTTACTTTCTGTGCCATTCCTGTGCTCAAGGTTACAACTTTTGAAAGCGGTTTTTCTAAAGTAGATGGTGAAACAGCTCACTGTTTTTTAAAAGTGTTTGCCCTTTAAGGCATGTCTATATGTGGTTCCGTGTTAAAATAAATCTTAAATGCGCTCATCTAATACATCCCTCTCCTCCCACAGCTCATATCCCACTCTTACATCAGTCCAATCATTCTGGGGCACATACGTGGTGGAAAGAAAGAACCACTAACATAGGGCTCTACTGGGGAATTGTTCAGCAGATACTGCTGAACAACAATATCCCATATTTTTTCCCCTTTGAATGTAATTGCTAGGACTGCAGAGAGCTATACTTCACCAATATCCCATTAGCTCTGCACCTTTGTCAAAGAGGAACAATATTGTGGGGTAGCAAGAAGTCTGATGAGATTTACGTTCAAATCTCACATAGTCACAAAACTTGCTGTGTGATCTTTTCTTCCTTATTTTTTTATTTTTTTATTTTTTTGCCTGACCTCACAGGTTTGTTGTGAAGTTAAACTGCATAGAGTAACAGAAGTGTGCTTCAAGGTGCTTATGGCCCATTCCACTTCACACCACTCAGCCATTATTTTCATGGATTAGAAATGATGTAATTCCACTTTTCGAAGAAGTACGGAATGAAATCATAATGCTGTGATAAATGCTCTGTACTCCTCTGTCTAACTATACTTCCTCTTTTTGTTATCTAGGCACTGGCTTTCGTTATAATAAAGATAAAAGCTGTGGTTTACTTGAGCCTCCATGCACAGAACTTGCTTGCATGGACATTGTACTGTAATATGCCTCAAGTATGAAAGCCAAATATATCATTTTGCCATTGGTCTTGGTCAAAATCTATGGGGGACCATGACATTTGAGAAATCAGTATATTGGTCTTATTTCTTGTCTTGATAAGCCTTGACGATTTTGTATTCTATGGTGAAATTGTCTGTTTTTCCATAACATTCATTTTAAAAAAGAAGAAGCAAGGACATTGTTTTGATTTGTGCTTTATATTTTCACATTTGTGATATTTGAGGATACTTTATTTTAAAAAGAGTTAGCATATAGAAACTTGGAAGGAAAACATAATAATGCTATAAGATAAATTTCACTGCAATATTAAATGAAGAATAATGTCATTACTCAATCATGATTTTACTGGCCCGATAGAGATCTTCTGTTCCAAAAATGGAAACAGCTAAATATTGGGACACATGTAGCACCTACTACTAAAAGTGCAATGAAACCATACGTTAATTGCATAGGTTGTGTGTTCCTTTTGAGGACCTTCACTTTATGGGACTAAAGAAGACTTTAGATTTACACAGTGGAAACAAGTAATTTGGAAATTTGCTACAGATCATATTTCTATTACTAACCTATATGAGTCTCAATTTTTTAATTGGGTACCCAAAAGAAATTCAAGTGTAAATGAAACATTTCTATAGTCCCAAAAATGTGCATAATTTCTGTAGTCAGAGAGGTGTACATAATTTGTTGTATCATTTTAATTCAGTGGGAACATGTTAAAAAAAATATATTTTTCTGTTTTTATACTCATTACCATGTAGAAGAGTGGTTTGTGCAGGTAATAAGAATCATAAATGTGACCCAAAAATCCTCTTAGAGTTTAGGTCCAGGTTGGGAAAAATGCTTTTCTAGTTGGTATTATTCTAAAAATGTCAGTTGTGGAGTAATAGGTTGGAGCCTTATCTGTAATAACAAACTTAGCCTTAAACTTCTGGTTAAAAATTCTGGGAATTAATCCCAATACATCTGGAGAACACTAGGCTCAAAATACTAACATTAATTAGATAATTGAATATAACTGAAAAATAACAGTCAGTTTAAAGTTTTAAAGTGATATTGATTTCATCAATGGGTGTCCAAACTAATTAAAATGTCTCGAAGTCCAATCTTTAAACTCATGTTAGTTCCGAAATTTCTCATACGACTTCACATATGCTCATACTTGAAGATGAAATCAAGTGATAAATGCAAACAACTCTTCCTCCTTCCACCCTGTTCCAGTTTTTATGTGTTTTGGTAGTCTCAAGCTGAATTTAATCCATTTTGCAAAACCAGCATTTTCTAAGCAATAAAAATGAATGCAAACTCCTTTGGGCTAAAGTCAAGATAAAGACTAATTTGAATTGCATTCAACTCCTGGTAATTTTAATGGACTTGTCCATGTGCTTTTCTTGGCAACAGCAACACACATTTACCATTCTTTTTCAATTTTCTAGTTAGCTGCAACCATGTAATTTTATGTCTCCCATCCAAGTACTAACCATGTCCAACCCTACTTAGTTTCTTTTAAGATCAGCCAAAGCTAGCTAGATTTTGCATCTATCTGGTCTTTCTCCATTGCTTTTGGGAGAAACAAATGGCTGGGCAATCAAAATAATATTTAAAGCAATTTACTAGATTCATATGTAAGTGTTAGCAGTAAGTCAGCAGAAACAATCTTGATTCTTCTGCTATCAGCAACAAGCCCTTTTAACACACATACAAATATACACACATACTCGCAAACATATATATCCCTCATACCCCATATAGAATGATGCAAATGGAATAGGTTTAGGTTTTAGGATAAAGGAAAATACTCAGAAATTGAGCTGCAGTAGCTTCTAGCACTCTATGTTCATCTGTTGACTTTTTTTTAATACATAGGAAATAATTAAATAGTAACATTGAACTGATAATAGCAATAGCACTTAGACTTATATACCGCTTCATAGTGCTTTACAGCCCTCTCTAAGCGGTTTATAGAGTTAGCATATTGCCCCCAACAATCTGGGTCCTCATTTTACCCACCTCGGAAGGATGGAAAGCTGAGTCAACCTTGAGCCGGTGAGATTTGAACTGCCGAACTGCAGCTAGCAGTCAGCTGAAGTAGCCTGCAGTGCTACACTCTAACCACTGTACCACCTCGGCTCAGATAAATCTGATGGGCTATTTTGAAAGGGGTCTTGCAGTTGAGTTTTGTATAATCGTTCATTTAGANCACCAGGGGCGAAATGCTCCGGGTTCGGGCTTGCCTGCGGGTCGGCGGACAGCTGATAGCGTGGAGACTTCGCCCGGACGCCGCCATTTGCGTTCTTTTACCCTCTGCGCATGCGCAAAGCATTCTGTGCATGCGCAGAGGGTAGAAGAACCCAAATGGCGACGTCCGGGCTACCAGCTGTCCGGCGACCCGCAGGCACGGCCGAACAGGGACCTTTTCACCCCTGCAGTGACGGTGGCACCAAGATGGCGGGCTAACGCGCGCGGCGATCCCTGTGAAATGGTTGTTCAACCCCCAAAGGGTCGCGACCCACAGGTTGAGAACCGCTGATTTAGAATCATTTTACCTGAAAGTGTCTGTAGTTCCTACCCATTCTAGGTTGGCTTTATAAAAATTAAACTTTTATACTTTCTAATGTTGTGTATAAAGCTTTTCAGTGAGGAAGTTATTGCAATATAGAATAATTGCTGATAATCTTTATTATGAATGTGTGAGTAACTGGTTTCAATATTGAAGGTGAATTGGTTTAGGATTATCATTGTTTCTATATACTACTCTGGAAAGCCATTTGTAATCACAAGGGAAAAAAATGGTGCTTAATAGTTTGCTGTATTGATTGCCTCCTAAAATTAATTTCCATCCATCTACTAAATGGCTATATGTAGAGGGTTTGTGGCAGCATCTGACTGGGCTTATCTGGGCTTGAAAACTAAGAAGGGTGGAGTTTAGTTAGTATTGGATGGGATACCTGTAGGAAATCCTATTATTGTGAGATTTAGCAAAAAATTCACACAAGAAGGCAATGGCAAACCACTTCCCTGTGATTGCTGAGCAGACAACAAGAACAGGAGTGTTTGCTTAAAGGCACTAGGGTCAAGCTCAAGTCCAAGGAAGTCTTGTTACTCTTCCAAATAGCATGTTCTTCTGGTTAGCCTTGGTTTCTTTGTATCCATATGGTTTTTCTTTTTATCTGTAAGCTACTTAAAATCATCAATGAATTGGGCGGCTTCAGAATTGGATGGATAAGTAGATAAAGGCATGAGGAGATGTGTGTAGGCTGCTGTCATTTGTACTTTTATCTATTCTGCAATTTAAGAGGTGAATAAAAGAAATAAGTGAATAATGCAAAGAACCAAATGAAAGTAATCGAAGGTAGGTGTTGGAATATACATGTTATGCATAATAGTAACGCATGAGTATTAATGCCTGGTGTAGATTTTTTTTTTTCATATTCCAGAATACATGGATATTTTACTTGAAGTATGTTAATAGAGAAAGAGCACCTTTAGAATTGGATGAGCTGGTTCAATACAGGAAATTGTATGACACTTTATTAACCCACTCATTGTTTTCTTAGTGAGTAATCTAATCCATTGTTATCCCTATAATACTAGATATCCTATGCATCAGGCATTCCTAATTGATGCCATCTTACATAACTGATAGACCTGTAGTATCTAACTGTTGCCTGGCAAATAGGTATTTAGAATAAGGGCATTTAATGCTAATTTGTTACTGCAGACTTTTCAAATGTGGCATCATGGTAAAGATTCCAAAATTATTATTATTTATGCTAATTGCCCACCCTTCATGTCTTTTCAGGTCTGGAGTACCTGTCTGACACCATGCTAGAATTTGAAATGTTCTTAAGCTTAATGTTTTGTGAGTTAATACCCCAACCCCATCTTAATCAGAAACAGGGGAGGGAAAAACTCATATCAGGCGGAAGCTTGTCTATTTCAAATAGAGCTATCATGATGTAAAATATTTTCCCCATATTCTTTGCAACTTGTAGATTGTTTGTGATGGTATCTTCATTCAGTAACCCTGAATACAGTTGTGATTACAGGGATGTAATATTGATATTGTTGGTACCATTATTCTATCAGAGATTCAGGATCAATCAAGGGCTACGGAGCACAACACAATGGGCTATTCAGTTTCCAGGTTCTGTATAAACCTTGAAAAACAGAGCTATTACTTTAAGAGTTATCATAACTTTAATGAAGAGAGGAGCAGTGCTTGAGTGTGGTCCAAAGCACTTCTGGATTATTTCAAAGCATGATAGATCTGTTGCTTATACTGTATTCTTTATTTATACCGTATAAATTTAGTTGGCATGTGGACATAATTAAAATGGGTGCAGCATATTAACTTTTTTTTAATGTGCATTAGAAACATGTTGGCACTTACCTAATTGGCTTGTTGGCTTTGTAATAAGAGAGCAGTAATTATTCATAGTAGGTTGTAAGACATTACTTCTCTTGTAAATGTCCAGTTTATTCACCAACAAGCCAATCCTTCTATGCCCTGTAGAACTTTAGATAACTAATATTGCTTGATGGCTATGCACAGCAAAGCTACCCAGTAAATCTCGCCAAATCTCTCCTGCCATCTGCATTCTACTAAACATATGTGCAAGCTATTTTAACACTCACCTACAGATTTCCAAATCTCCCACAGTGATTTATTTATATGACTCAGTATCTGCACACTCCTCTGAATAGCTGATGAGGGTAAAAGGAGAATGTTTCTTCTTTCCTAAAAACTGCATATGCTGGCCATGTTTTCCTTTTTGTTAATTTCATGTGGTTGGCTTGTTGTTGAACTTTATTTGCACACATTTTTTGTGTGATTGTCAGTGCTATTTTATTCACTCTGGTTTTGCTGATATCATTATTCAGAGTGAGTTTTTGTAATGAGGAAAACAATATTCTCCTTAGAATATTTTACAAATTATTAAAATTAAAACAATTGCCCATGATCACTCTTGCCTAGAAATGAAAACAAAGAGGTAAAATAAAAAAAGTGATCTTATTCTACTTTAAGGAGAACTCAGGAGTAGCAATAAAGATGGCCATCTTTTCACAGACCAATTCAGATTAGTAGATCAAAGAAACATCTTCAGCTGCTGTCTTATTATTGGAATGTACATACACCGCTCGTTCTTCTGTAAGCAAATCCATGCACCAGACAAAATCAGAATAAGAGTGAGATGCTTAAAACTTCTCCAGAACCATTTGATTTTTGTCTGAATTGCCCACTAATGGACATCACCTGGGTAACAGTGCCATCTCTCATTTGATGAAGTGCCATATTTGCTGCATGAACAGGGCTCTATATTTAATTAGCTGTATGAGAAAAATAATTCATTGTTTCAGAACTTAGAAGCAAATTACTTGCTACGTATTTCATTTTTGCATCATAAACTTAACTATTCCACACCAGATACTGTTATCTTTATTATAAGACATAAAGACTAACTGCTGATAATTGTCTTTTAAAATAAAACTTCATTTGTTTTAAAGGATATCATGCCAAGGGCATCTTGTATTTCAGTTCTGATTTGATTCACTGTAATGAGTAACATGGGTGGCTTTGGGTGTTCCTCTATGTATCAGAAAAAAATATATAGATGCTAAGCATAAAGGAAATTCAGAAAAACATTTTGCAGTACAAACACAAACATGTAATTATTTATCCTCTGTAATGAAGATTTGCCTTTGGGCTAATAATGGAGAATCCTTCCAAATGTTTGTGCTCTTCAGTAGATATGAAACATATAGCATTTACGGTAAGTATACATGTATGTTTGGGTATGTAGATAGTAACATGTGAAAATCTGTTTGCGAAGTACACATCACATATAGGTGATTTAAGATCTATCTATCTATCTATCTGTCTGTCTATCTGTCTATCTATCTATCTATCTATCTATCTATCTATCTATCTATCTATCTATCTATCTACCTACCTACCTACCTACCTACCTACCTACCTACCTAAAATTTGATTTATATTTTCTCTTTTATTCTGTTACAAAACTATATTTAAAAGTTAAAATCACAGATGAAAATGAAATTGATCCTAATTTACCAACCGATTTGTTTAGTAACAGTTCAAAGTTACGATGCTATTTAATAAACAGCTGTGCAACCAATCCTCGCTTTTAAAACTATCTCAGCATTGCTTGGTCTTGTAATAGCCATTTGCTTGCTTCCCAGCCAGCTTGCAACAAGCGGAGAGAATGTGGAAGCATAATTGTAAGTTGTGATCATGTGATGTTTTGCTTAATGACCACAGTGACCACAGTGACTTGTTTAACAGCCAAATGGGAAGTGATGTCACAATTCTGCTATGGCCATGTGCTTTTTCCACTTAATAACTGTGCTCCATAGTGACAAAATTACTGGTCCCAATTGTGACAGTTAAGCGAGGACTACCTGTACTGAAATGATTTAAGAAAAGCTTGAGACAGTTTTATAGACTTTTCCCAGAGGCTGGGGGAGGGGGGCTGAAAGCAACTCCTGAAGAATGTATTGCAGAGCCAGGTCCCAGCTGAGGAGAAGGCTCTGTCCTTCGTGCCACAAAGGTGGACCTCTCTTAGGTTGCTCCCAGGCTGTTTAGCATATGCCTGCAGGAATTGCATTTGTAGTTCCTAACAGCTAGCAAGGTTGGCAATGGCAGAAGCAGTTCTTAGTTTCTCCATTACATAACACTCTGATGGTCAGCACGAACAGCTGAAGTTGTCCCTGATATGTAATTGGCAAACGGCAGAACTTTCAGCGCAGGGATCATATGATCCATGTACTTTGTACTGATTAGGAGCCCCATTTTGTTCCAACTTTCAGCTGTTGTTCAAGGATAAATCCCAACTGACAGCACATTACGGCATACGATGGGGTGTAACCAAGGTGTGGGGGGAAAAATCCAAATCCAATTAGCATAAGCAAGGTAGTTGGTAGATGAAACATAATGGTGGAAAGGAAGTTCTCACCACAGTCACCACCAATAACTTCATGAGGGTCAGAAACACTCCCAGGTGGCAAACCTGCTTTTACAGGAAGGGCGCAGCTCTATCCAAAACAGGCTGAACCTCAATCCTCAAGTCCAGTTTTCTCGTTGCCTCCTCTCTTGTCTGGATTTAATTTAAGCTTATTTCCTCATTCAGCTTATTAAATTCAAATGTATCTGTTGTTTCCTTAGAAATGAATGGCAAGGAAAAACAGAACTGGGCATCATTTGCATACCAACCCTAGAACCCTAGTTGAGTTCTCTAAGCAGTTTCATGCAGAGATTGCATTGGGACAAGATGGGATGCCATAGATGGTGTGTGTGCGTGCGTGTGTGTGTCTAGGTGTTGAATATTAGTCCCTCTTGCGTTTGAACCTGACAGTTAAATGACAGAAATTTGGAAACTGCTTTTAAGGTTGCCTTTTTCCAAATTCTGGGTAAGTGTTCTGGGTAAGAGTGCTTCGCAAATTAATAGGAAAGTATATACAGTACATCTATCTCACTTCTGTTCTCTGAATAATCGCATTGGTTCTTATAAAGCCACATGCATGAGCTGAGCTGTGGAAAATCTCTTGGGGCTTCACCTTCACCTAAACTCATGTTTAGGCCAGTGCACTTTCTCACTTAAAGCATGTTGGAATTTGCTATGGTTGCTCATAAAATACCGATAAGCATTCATTTCCAGTATAAAATCCTACTTTTGGGGGGGAGAAACTTGTAAAAGAATTTCCTTGGCTTATTATAACAATATAGAGTAACTTCCAGTTTAAATTTATGATGTTTAAGCTAAAAGAGATACAGTATACCATACAAAGACAATGTTAGGCTTTGAAAATAGAAATGATTATTATTGGGAACAATGTATTCCAACAGTGAAGTTAATTAGATACTAAACTGTATATAAAGACTTGGTGTAAGTCTTTGGCTTGGTGGAAGCAATATATTAATATAATACTTAAAATGCACTCTTAACATTGTACCAGTGTAAAGCTTTCCTTTTTTGAAAAAACAAAGCCTATTCATTGCTAATTTGTATGAGTACATCTTATATAGAGGTGTTCTCTCTCATTCTCTCTCTCTCTCTCTCTCTCTCTCTCTCTCTCTCTCTCTCTCTCTCTCCCCCTCTCTCC
>QLTV01003764.1:4216489-4238124 GCA_003457575.1 Thermophis baileyi | reverse complement strand
TCCCTCCCTCCCTCCCCCCGTAGGTGCAGTTAAAAGATAAAATGTGGCGCAGTGGTTAGAGTGCAGTACTGCAGGCTACTTCAGCTGACTGTTCAGCAGTTCAGCGGTTCAAATCTCACCGGCTCAAGGTTGACTCAGCCTTCCATCCTTCCGAGGTGGGTAAAATGAGGACCCAGATTGTTGGGGGCAATATGCTGACTCTGTGAACCGCTTAGAGAGTGCTGTAAAGCACTGTAAAGCGGTATATAAGTCTAAGTGCTATTGCTAAAATGGTCTTGTATAGTAGGCACTCATACTTCTGAAGGCTCTTAAAGTGTTAATCATGTTTGAATAAAGATGACACTTGGGCAGCATAATGTGAACAGAACCTTAAGATAGGAGTTATCCTCTGTACATTTGTTGGTAGGAGGCACATGTCAAGATTTTGATAAGTACTGAACATATGGAGTGGCTTTTCTGATAAACTGAACTTTGCGAGTCTGGGTTTCTTTGATACAGTTTTAATTTTGCCCCATGATCTCTGTATATTGAAGTGCCTGATCACTTCAGAATTTTTCTTTAAATGTATGTTTAAAGTTTATAATTGGATTGTCAGGTGAAGAGTAGTTTAAAGCAGTATATCTTAACCTTGGCCACTTGAAAATGTGTGGACTTCAATCTGCCAAGTTTGAGAAACTGATTTGAAGAAATGACAACTAATCCTTTTCTTTAAATTTTAAAGAAGACTTTCTTTTAGAAAAACACAAGAAAAATTGCAAAGAAAATCACACATTTTAAAGGGATTCAGTTTTTAAAACTAAGGTGTTCTGCTATGTATTATTGATGTAATGGCAATAGAGATTGGCAATAGAGACAATATAATTCTGTATTGCAATTTACCACAGCCATTCTGCTTTTTAAAAATGCCTTCTGAGTTTCTTTAAAGGAGGGCTTAAAGATATTAAAGATAATAATTTGATTGACAGTAAAAAAAAATACAGTACTCTAAACTCTTTGATGCCTAGTTATTGATCAGCATTTTGCAACCAAGATCTAGAAGTTTTATATAAAGGAGCTTTGCTTTTATTCCTAGACTTCTCCAAAAGTTAACTATAGTATTTATTTTTTTACTGATTTCAATTAAAATGCAAAAAGAAGAAAGGGAATAGATGTATATCATGTTTAAAGCTTTGGTTACAATTTGATGTGTTTTACAGATTTCTTAACAGAGAAGAAATATGTATTGAGTTCAGTGGGATTTGTGTTTAATTTGTATTTATATTGTATTTGTACTGAAATGCATGCTAAAAGAGTATCTTGCAGTTTCTTAACTTAAGAGGAGAATCAGGTTATTTAAGTTTATTTTAATTTAATTCATATTGCAGATAAATCTATAAAAAGGTCTGTTTTGTTTTGTTTGAGTTGTATAAACCAATCCATTATGGTTTGCAGATTAAGCTAGGTTGCTTGTTGTGTCAATACACAACTAGACAACTATGCCTCCTTAAAGAAGGCATAACTTCATACAGCACTGTTAAATATTACACATCTTCTCAGTGTTCTAAACTTTATTTCTTAGTTAGCATTATATGCATTAGATATTAGTGAATCTCCATCTTAAATGGGTAAAAGTACATTAGAAATCAATATTTGCTAAAATATTCCAGGTTTTTTTTAAAACTTGACAACATTTTTGCAAACGGTTAAATATTTTGTACATTTTTTGTGTGTTTCTTGGTATGTAGAACATTTAGGTGTTTTGCCTTGACAAAATGTAAAATAATTGATTGTCAGAAATCTTGGTATTCTGAACTTTTCCACTACTCATTTTAGTCTCGCTTTCTTCTAGTAGTCCTAGTAATCAGAGAAGCTGTGCGGGGGAAGGAAGGAAGGGAGAATCCTATGGAAGTGTGTTCAAGAGCTCCTGCCTCCCCCTCCCACCACTGAGAAAACAATGATAATAGAATAGCTTGTGTCGGAGTGAATCTGGACTGTATTTTGTCTTTGACTCCACCCATTTTTTTTTAAATGCCGCTTTTGGGGAGGGAAATCACACATGCCAATATTAGGGCCATTTTCTCTTTATCGTGAACAGTAAAATAATGCGCCTCTTCCATGATGACCCTGTGAATTTATGCATTTCTTTTGTGCATTCATGCAGTTTTATTTGTGCATCTTTGCCTGGCTGTTACTGACTAATATGCTGTCTCTTCCAGCTTTTTGCCTAGATTAGGAACTGAAATGTGGCAACCAGTTTTGGAAAGGGGTGCATGTTAACTGGACATATTTTCAACAACTCTTTAGAAACTTGAGAAGATACACCTTGGTTCTTAGTAGTCAACCCCTTTTTCCAACTCTGTTGATATACTTGGAAGTGTTTTAAAACTAAAATCCTGAGGTTTTGGAGCATTTGGCAGTTAGATACTTTCCTCCCAATTGGTTTGTGAGGGCAAACCTACAGCTCCAGACTGAATTCTCATGAAGCCATAGTTGTTGGGAAAAAAATTGGATGGACTGACACAACATGCACTGTATGAACAAGAGGAATAACAGAGTTGGAAGGGACCTTGAAGATCTTCTAGTCCAACTCCTGCTCAAGCAGGAAATCCTATACCCATATTTGATCATCATCTTGCTGATTTTGAGTCATGGGATTCAGGAGAAAGAGAATAGATCACAGGATCGGCATTATAGAAATGATTCTGCCAGCTGATTTCAGAAATAGGATTGCAATTGGAAGTTGCCATCTTGCAGTTGTCACTTGGTTGTCTAGAGGCAATTGGCTTGACATTTTCCCCCCTTAAAATCTTTCATATACATGCATATTATGCATATGCCAAACCCCCACCATTTGGAAAACTGCATAAGTTTGCATGAGACATGCAAGCCTCAATTTTTGCAATCTTGTTCTAGAAGATTCCTTCCAACAATAATTAGCTGTTTTCTTTGTAGAAATATATATTTTAATTATATATAATTCTGCACAAGAAAGCTTTTAAAAATTAGTTTCTGTGGATTCCACTTCCTAACTGCAAATTCTACTTTTGACTTAGTGATGAAAAGAGGCACCCAACATAGCTATTCTGAATTACTTTCACAATCCTATGGCTGAATCAGTGTAAAGAACATTATTTTTTTACCCAGCCATTGAAATTCTAATTTCAGGTGTTCATAGATTGAATACACAATTATATGTATTTTCCTTTTTGCAAATCCAATTAAATTTTATTTACTGTACTTAAAAATGATATCTTAGAAAAACTGCTGTTTAAAATGGCAAGCATGTGTGCCTGTTTACTGACTTTAGTATTTGTGGATTAGAGTAATTAGAGCAAACAGTAGAATATCAGCATATGTTGGTTAGCTGCAAGAGGAAATCATGCCATTGTACATATTGAGTGTCCTACATTTGGCTTGATCTCAAAAGCCAGAAATGGGCTAAGAATGCAGAGTTCTCACAGAATTTTGTGGCTCTGTTCATACAGTGTGCTAAACTATATTTTGATCTAATTGGGGGTTGTCAAATAAGCCCTAGTGGCTGGGTTTCACACAACCTTCTATGTTATAAATCATTCTTCCCTCCCACTATTATTTTCTCCCTCTTTCCTCCAAATAATTCAGTCTGATGCTCTTCATTATAATTTTGGTTTGGAGCATACTGCCATCCCCTTTTGAGGAATAAACTGAAATTCAATATAATGAAGCAAATTCTTTTCACCTTCTTGGAACTCTGAGACCATGTAGTCAAGACTCTGTTCCAAGAAAACTTTTTGTTTTTTTAAGGTTTTTTTTAAGGACTTGAAAGCAACTTGTTCATTTAGGGAATTTACACATAAAAATAGCCTTCTTGGGTTGTTAATTCTATTGGATATGCATCTCATGTATTTTATTGTTTTATTTGCTGCCCTTAATTTTCTACTAATAAAACTGCAAGCTATCAATGATTTAGAAATATATTTCTAAGGATTGGTGTATTTTGCACTTAAGAATAAACATGTGTGAACCTACTCCTAATGATATCACACACACAAACTGTGAACTCCCATTTGCACTTCTACAAATACATAAATAGAAATATCTGTGGTAGTCAGGAAAGAATCCAGTTCCTTTCACTTCATGCTGTCTGTACTTTTTAATCAGCAAAATGTATCTGGATTTATATACATGGACATATGGTATAAACATCTGTACATCATTTACAAAGTATGTATCATAATTCCTTCCCTTTTTTCTGCATTTTGTAGTCAGGTCTACGTAGATTTGTTTGGACCACAGACCCTAACACTAATAAAGTTTGCAGGAAAAACCCAGGAACACAAAATTCAAGTTTCATCAATCAAAAAAATCATTAACTTTATGTTCAATTTTTAAAAATTAGTTTTCCACTTGTTTGAATTGGATTTGTATGTCAGAGTCAACCATAAACGGCTGACTGCAAGTAATATATTGCATTAATGTTCTACTTTAGGCTTTTGACTCCTCCTAAACAGTAAATGGTTTTCAAACTACATATCTATGGTTTGGCAATGTTATGCCATATGAATACAGAATGCACATTATTATTTCCAACTACCACAAACTCCAGAGTCTAACTCTGGCTTTCAGTAGATTGTCTTAAGGTTAACAGATCCATCTAAACCAGCGATTTTCAACCTGTGGGTCGCGACCCCTTTGGAAAACACATATTTCCGATGGTCTTAGGAACCAAGACACCGCTCCTCTATCCATCCACATACGAATACCCGGGAACGGTGCAACGCACGGGCGGCCCTCGAATGCGCAGGCGCCGACGGAAGGGCCGCGCGCACTAGCCCGCCATCTTGGTGCCACACCCCCTTTGTCACCTCATTGTTTCTCGCCTGGCAACGCGCACACGCGGGGCAGGGGCGGGGCGGGGGTCGTGGGGAGGGGGTCGCGGCATTAGGATGGTTGAGAACCACTGGTCTAGAGCCATGACAGATTGTTTGATGAGGCCTAATCTGATGTGCAGTGGTGGCATCAGCACCTTCCGAGAGTCTACCAGTGGTTCGTTTCTCAACCTTTCACAGGGGTCGCCTAAGTGCGCTCTAGCCCGCCATCTTGGTGCCACGCCCCCTTTGTCACCTCATCGCGGCAGGGGCGGGGCGGGGGTCGTGGCGGCGGGGCAGCGGGGCGGGGGTCACGGCATTAGGAAGGTTGAGAACCACTGATCCAAACTAAACCACGAAGAAGGCCATTCTGTATTCAGATAGCGTGCAAGATTTCACTACTTGCAGGTTTTTTTTATAATGAACATCAGAAAAGATAACGCAGTGTAAGTCTTAACAGCTTCATTTCTTCAGGGTCTCAAAAGTATTTAATCCTTTCTTGCAATGACTATCATGGATAGCAAAATGGCATTTGTTGAAACAACACAAAAGAGGCATTACTCTCCTAAAGCGTAGCCAGACAACTGTATTCATATGTTACCCCTCTAGTCCTTGAGTCAGCAGAAAACAGTGCCAACATAAATTGCACTGCCCTGATTGCCAAGCCTGTTCTGATTCAGAAGAAGCTAGTGGTGCTGTCCTCACAGTTTTAATGCAGGAAAAGTTAAGGAAAGCAACCGGTGGATTCACCTGGCTTTGTTTGCCTTCCTACCAAGCACCAGTTGCTGGTGAGAAAAACAACATCAGTAGCTCTCCATAATATGGGGTGGGATAGATGCCAATAAAGGAGAATATTTGTAGCTCAGGGTTTAAATGAGGAGTCCTGAGTGCTCTCTGAGCTTGGGTGTTTTTTTGCAGACGCTTCATTACCCAAACAAGGTAACATCATCAGTGCTAGTCTTGGGATGTTTAGGATGAGGATTTAGCGCCCTTTAAACATTTGCTCAAGTGACAGGTTGCAGGTATGGCTTTCCTTAACTTTTCCTGCATTAAAACTGTGAAGAGAGCACTATTGGCTTCTTCTGAATCAGAAAAGGCTTGGCAGTCAGGGCAGCGCAATTCATGTTGGCACAGTTTTCCACTAACCTGCAACCACTTAGGCCCCCAACCTTTTGGGCACCAGGGACTAGTTCCGTGGAGAGAGATTTTTCCATGGACCGGAGGGGGCGTGGTTTCACATGCTACCTGTATCCCGCAGATGGGGCTTCGCTTGTTTGCGTGGCCTGGTTTCTGGCATACGGCGGCCCAGTGCCGGTCCACGGACCGGGGGTTGGGGACCCCTGTCTTAGATTATTTCTAATATGGGTCTAGTGTTCCTTTGCCCCCAAACTATGTCCCACAGTAACCTAGCTGACAAGTTCTAGAAAACTGGGTAAACCAGGAGCACCCCTCCTTAGTAAATCACCAGCACAGAGGAAGGTGCTGGGATAATAAAAGACGGTTACTAAGACATGTTCATGCATATGTTTGGGGAATAGAGCCGAGGTGGCGCAGTGGTTAGAGTGCAGTACTGCAGGCTACTTCAGCTGACTGCTAGCTGCAGTTCAGCGGTTCAAATCTCACCGGCTCAAGGTTGACTCAGCCTTCCATCCTTCCGAGGTGGGTAAAATGAGGACCCAGATTGTTGGGGGCAATATGCTGACTCTGTGAACCGCTTAGAGAGGGCTGTAAAGCACTGTAAAGCGGTATATAAGTCTAAGTGCTATTGCTATTGCTATTGCTAATAGGAGGATGAGCCACGATTGACTGTTTAATAAAAGTGGTTATGTAGATTTCATACCTATGAGAATATTTAAGAATTGGCAAAGTATGAAATAGCCCTTGGCTTTTACCAGGTAAGTTTTATAATCAAATCTAATGCCCTAGTCTTATGCTATCAGAAACATTAAATAAGTTTTTAAGCTGTATGCATTTTGCATCAAGATGATACCCAGATGAATAGTCCAATAGCATAAGTCTCATTCTGTGCTTTCTTATAGGGAAGTTGGTCAGTAATAGATACATCAAAAGTATGCAAATAGGGAGGAATGGCTTCAAATGTAGTACAGTATTCTTAGAAATTTGGAAAGGGAAAAAAGTGCATGAAAAATATCTGTAATGGTTAAACCACTATCGTCTTGTTTAATCTCTGAGAAGAGACTAAATTCACATCACACCAAGACATGGCTTGCTTGACATGGTTTATTGGATAAACCATAGCTGGCTTCATTTATACCATACACTGACCCATAAACCACATTATGATTTATCTTGCAGTATGGCATTATGGATAAAGTGTGTTAGCAGTTAAAATTGTGAAAGTTTTAGAACACTTATGGTTTAGACAAGAATGTTACTTGGTTCAAGCTTCTGTCCCCACAATGGACAGCCAACTGCTTTTGGGAAGCCCATAAAATAGTATCCTGTTCTCATTTTCTTCAGTTACTGGTGTCAAGAAGATTTTATTCCAGTTTATTCCTCTGATACTATAGTTAGCTACAGCCAAGACTGGAGGCATGGTTTTGAAAGGTTGAAAAGAGATACAGTAGGTAAGGGTTAACAGTTGTATCAGGTTGACCTTCTCTGGTAAGATGTTCTTGTACCAATTTGGGTCATATTGGAACAGGGAGTTCAACAATGTCAAAATGATGGGCACAACCGGGTGGTTGAAACTCAGCTCTTCTTAATGTGTGTCAGATATATATCACACATTTAAAAAGGGGAGGGGCTTAAGTCATTTGGTGTTGAAGCCTTCCCATTGGAACACCTGTTGTAATGGTTGCTATAATAATGATATAAAAAGATGCTATCGTATGACAATGTGATAAGAAAAAATTAGACACTTGTCAAAGAAAAAGTGTTTATTAATAAGTTACTTTTCTATGAAATATAGGGGGGAAACTCTTCAAATGATTAACAGCAGATAAATGCTGTCCCTGATGATCTCATTATTAGAGGTCAGCAGGTTATTAATTACACCTAATTAAGATTAAGAAGCAGGACAATTAAAAACAAGTTCCTAAGATTTGACAACATCATCACATTCTTTGTAGGTTTGGAACACCATGACCTAGAGTATTGGTCATAGCTGGGCAATTCAGAAATATAAATAGTGAAAAGAACATTGAATTGGCTGGGAGAAAAGATTCCTCGGGCTTTTCTGACAGTTGTCTGGAGGCTGCATTATTGACTGAAGCTAAGAATGTGGATTGAGGCAACCAATAGGAGTATATTCATATAAATAACTAATATGTCATTTTAAGTAGTATTCATCCCTCCTGTTTATCATTCTATTGTAAAACTATTGCTTTGACTATATAACTAAGCTTTTATGCTTTTTTAAGCCACGTTCAAACAAAATTGTTTTATGGATAATTACAGTGCAGCCATAGATTTATTTAGTATTGCTAGAACTTATTTTTGAAAAGCTACGGAGCACATGGCAAACATGTACAAGAAATACCTTTTGAGTTGCACAAAATAACTTTATTGGGTAGTGTTGGCTTGTATGCATGATAGCTTGTGTTTCTTAATAAAAGAGCTAATTAATATATGAAAATATATAATTTCCCAATCCAGATTCTTTAATTATGTGGACTAAATATGGCCACTGTTTTATTTGTTTTCTTTTAGGGTGAATTCAAGAGTATTACATAGGAATGTAATATACGTATTTGTAATATATGTACGTGCTCCCCTGCACATATGTCAAACCCAAAGCATATTGCAAAAACGTGATATTTTTGTAAGTTTTCACTAACAAGCAATAAACATAGACTTCATAGTCTTATTTTCTTTGATAATGTATGTCTTATTAGTATGGCTTAAGTCTAAGTCATTGGGGTGAGTTCTGTTAGAAGGCTAATTGAATATACATCCAGTGAAACTACCCCATTGGTCCAGGCTAAGATATCAAGTTGTTGGTTATATCCAGTTGAATATCTCTTATGATTGTGGTGAAATAGAATTCTAATAAATACACAATTAAATATATTCTAGTCCGTGGTCTATCTGGGGGATGTAAGGCATTGGATGGGAACAATCAAGCTTAGATTGAATACCTGCAGGATGCTATTTGTCCAGAAACTATCTGGGTCACTCTCAGCTCCAAGTTGGCTCAGGATGGGGTCACATTGCCCCTGAAAGATCAGCTATGTGAATTGCAGTTTCTCCTGGATTTGGAACTTGTGCTTGCGTAACAAGTGGAACCAGTGGCCAGCTGAGCATTTGCCTGACTTTGGCTGGCGTACCAGTTGAAACTGTTTTTGAAGCAGATGGTCCTGGCAACAGTAAAGTCCTTATTATCTGCAGATCAGATTATTGAAATATGCTGCAGTTGAGAATGTCTGTGAAGATGACTTAAGAACTTCAGGTGGTGCAAAATTCAACAGCCCACTTGCAGCTTGGTAAAAGGCATTTTAGAAGTATTACATCAGTGTTGTGAGTGCTACAGCATTGATTCCCTCCGAGTCCAATTCAAAATGCTGGTCAGATGCTTTAAGACTACATTATTTGATCTAGGCTACCTTAGGGACTTTTCCAAAGGAGAATTTTCCTTCCCTGTGCATTCAGTTCATGACTGGGGGGGAGGGTCTGGGGCAGCGGTGGGTTGCTCCCAGTTCGGCCTGGTTCTGCGAACCGGTAGCAGCAGCGGCGGGTGTCTCCGCCCACCCACCCGGGATGCTCCACCCACCTGCCCAGAACGCTTCTGTGCATGCGCAGAAGAGTCGCGCGCACGCATGAGCGTGAACCGGTAGCAACGGCATTTAGAACCCACTACTGGTCTGGGGGGGGCTGTGGAATCCTATTCTTGGGAAGTTAGAGAGAGGGCAGTGAAGAAACGAGCATATTTGATCATTCACCCAGTCATGTGAGATGACATGTTCCTTGAGGTATGGATGGTTCCCCCCTTCCCTCATCTTGCTTTTAAGAAGGTGAGAGATTAGGCTATTCAGGTGTGATAATTTTGCTGTCTTTTCCAACTTTTGTAATTTTTAATTTATACTCCATTATATTAACTCAATTTTAATGATTGTTTTATTGCTGTGAGATTATTGAAAGCATCTTAAGTCTATCGATTTGGTGGAATATAAATTGTGTAATAAATTAATAAATAAGTATATTAGTATTGCATTTTTGAGACCTTTTTGTTAAAGAATCAAGACTACTCTATACTTTGGAGTTTTGCCTGTGGAAATTCAGAAGCATTCCAATAACCTACAGATCCCAAGAGATTTCTGATAGATGGTCAACCCAGAAACTTAAAAGGTTCCAATCCCATTTTTTCAAGCATGGTAAAGAAAGAATTTCCAGCCCCTTCCAATTTGTCATTTTTTCATTGTTCTTTGTTGAGGTATATGATTTTTAGCTATTATGTTTCTTTTCTATTATCATTTATTTTAGCTGCATGGCATGGTCCATAGAGAATTGTTTTCTTAATCGAATGGGCCAGTTACAAATAATATTTAAATAAACTGTCTAAACATTACGTGTGAATCAGGTCACTAGTCTTAATGCAGCATTTATTTATTCTAATAGTATACCAACTCATCTGGCAAAGCCAACCTACAGCATGAATATATAAGCATAGCATTATATGCTAATTGTGGACATCCTTTTAAATATGGGTATATTGGAATGGACTACTTAATCTCTTATTGAAATATTTTTAAACTATCCAGGAAACAAGATTTAAAATGAAATATGAAACACTAAAATCAAAATCAGGAAAAGAGTGTGCCAAGGTTGTATCCAATTCCCTTAGAGTAGAGCATGTCATGAGAAATGCTCGACTAGAAGAAAGATATACATAGATATACTTCTGGATTTGGAGAATTAAATGGGACAAGACATGCTGTGTAGCTGTATGTAGATTCCAGTCCTGAAGAGATTTACTTCAGAGTAGGTACACTTGCATTTCCTTTGGAGCCAGATGCCTCCAGACCAGGTTTTAATATGCAATCAATCACCATGTCTCATTGATGGAATTTTAGAGATTGGTTCGGACATTCTGGCCTTTCTCTTTCTTGTATTATCTGCTGCAGCTTCCATAGTTTCTCTTTTGGAATAAGGAAGAAAAGACAGAAAAAAAATGCATACTTCCTTATGATTGATACTCAGCTGTAGAGGAGGATTGAATTACACTACCCTTAAATACAGGTAGTCCTCGACTTACAACCACAATTGATCCCAAAATTTCTGTTGTTAAGTGAGACATTTGTTAAGTGAGTTTTGCTCCATTTTATGACCTTTCTGGCCTCAGTTGTTAAGTGAATCACTGCAGTTAATAAGTAAGTAGCCCGTTTGTTAAGTGAATCTGGCTTCCCTGTTGACTTTTGCTTGTCAGAAGGTCACAAAAGGTGATCCCATGACCTCGGGATACAGCAAAGGTCATAGATACGAACCAGTTACCAAGCATGTGAATGCTGATCACATGATGACGGGGGATGCTGCAAAGGTCGTAACTCTGAAAAACGGTCATAAGTCACTTTGTTCAGCCATTGTAACTTTGAATGCTCACCAAATGAACTGTTATAAGTCAAGGACCACCTGTATAAAATGCCCTTTTCCCCTTTAAAAAACAACACCCAGCTTTCTAGCCCCTCTTCTCCCATAGCCAGGAAATGGTATGGTATTGTAGTTAAAAACTCAGAAACATCTGAGGCCTGTGCTTCATAAGTTAGGCTTTTTTTTTTTTAACAAGAGATCATATTTAGTGGTGTGTGTATACATATAAACAAGGAAGAACATTGTTTACTTCCTCTGTAAGTCCTGGGACATTCAGTACTATGAAGTATGATACGATTGCATAAACATAGGACAGATTTATCTCTCTCTCTTATCTTTGCTTTCCAGTCTTGGAAAGTGATTAATCTGCAACCACACATTTTGTTCTTAGATTGCACCATATTATTGTCTCTTCCCCCGCCCCGCCCCCCTATTACAATTGACAGAAAGTTTATGTGTTAGTCAAAGAGGACAGAGGAGAACCTTGATCTGTTCTTAAATGTTGCATTTGAGAGAAAAGCTTCAATCCCACTGTAAGAAAGTTTTGTTTCTGATATTTGTCCTCCAGCTCATCTGTTTCCAGACTCATCATTTGACCTCCTCCCAATTTCTTTTACTCAGAAGTTGCACATTTTTTGAAAACTGAAGTCTTAAAAAAGCTGATATTTATTATGCACAATAAGTTAGTATTTAACATTTTGTATGATTGCACAATTTATAGTTCCTTGTCCTAGAGACTTTCTGGGAATTCCTGAAAGGTATGATATATGCATCTAAGTATACTTGTTTCCTTTCTCTCTAACCCAGGGGTCCCCAAACTTGGCAACTTTAAGACTTGTGGACTTCAACTCCCAGAATTCTCCAGCCAGCATAGCTGGCTGGAGAATTCTGGGAGTTGAAGTCGACAAGTCTTAAAGTTGCCACATTTGAAGACCTCTGCTCTAACCTGTACACTCCATTAATGTCTATGGCCGTTTCCTTTTATAAGGGAATAGCACAGCATTATTTATCTTGAATGTATCATGTTATTAGGCATGGTCTATTTATTTGTATATTGTATATTAATTGTGTATATTAATTTATTATATTAATGGGTGAAAAATATGGGTGATACTTTCGTAAGGCCTTAAAGACATAGTTTTGTCACCTGGTTTGGGTATCTGATTGTGTGGTAGAGCCCATTCAGTGGTTGTGGTAAATGCACTTGGTGGATTTTGTACCTTGACGGTTGAGTTTAATTTGGTGGTTTTTCATATTGTTTCTTGTTTTCCATATAGTTAATTTTGTTAGCTACTCGGAGTCATATAAATTTAAATAATATAAACAAATCAATCCATAATATATATATATGCCACATATTCACAAAGTGTGCATAATTTATACTACTTCCTTTCTGTTGTATAACCCACAATTTGTTGTTATGGAAATTTCATACAAGGCAGAACCCCTTATTCACATTGAGCTGGTAAAGGCATATCATGCAGGTCTACAGTTTCAGTAAGGCAGGAATAGAATATTGGTTTTTCTCAATGTTATAACTCTGTTTTCTTTTTCAAAAATTACACTCATATTGTGTATTTCTTTTCTTTGCCCCCTTAACCATGCACACTTCTGTTTTTAAATCTACCCAACTATTCTGTATGACATTTCTGATTTTCTAACAAGGAAGTTCTATAATTAGCTAGTAGGTTGTGGGGAGAGGAACTTTTTCAAGAAGTAAAAGAGAGTTAAGGGTGTACATGTGTTTGTGAATTTAGTAAGTTTATAATAAGAACTTGTAATTGTAATTCTATTTAGCCTCTGATTGTAGTCCTGCAACCTGAAAGAGATTACAAAACCCATCATGAAAGTAGGCAAACTATTGGCTTGGGATACATTATCAATAAGAATAAGAGAATAACAGAGTTGGAAGGGACCTTGGAGGTCTTCTATTCCAAACCCCTTCTCAGGCAAGAAAACCTATATACCATTTCAGACAAATGGTTGCCCAATCGCTTCTTAAAAACCTCCAGTGTTGGAGTACCCACAACCTCTGGAGGCAAGTCATTCCACCGATTAATTATTCTAACTGTCAGAAAAATTCTCCTTGGTTCTAGGTTGGTGTTCTCCTTTATCAGTTTCTATCCATTGCTTCTTGACCTGCCTTCAGATGCTTTGGAGAATAGGTTGACCCCCTCTTCTTTGTGCCTCTCAAATATTGGAACACTGCTGTCATGTCACCCCTAGTCCTTCTTTTCACTAGACTAGACATAGACATATTAACTTTATTCTCTCTTGCAAATTAAGTAGTAAATCTGGCAAACCTGTGTTCCAGCTAATTCAGTATTACCTACACTAACTGGTTTTAGACAGGGCACTTTCCAAATTCTGCCTGGCATGGCAATCAAGCTGAAGCTTACAAAATAATACATTCATCTACAACAGGGCTGTCAAACTCCTGGCCCGTGGGCCGGATGCATCACACGCTAGCCACGCCCACGCCCAGTTTAGCAAAGGGGGAAAAAGTCCCGATATGTTACATGATGCTGCCGTGACGACATGAGTTTGACACCCCTGATCTACAATTTAAACAGCAGCAATAATCCTAATGTAGCAAGCTGGTTTGTTAGGGAGAAAATTGAATTAAGATCTTGTTTCTGACATTTAGTTTGTTGTATTATGAGATATTTATATTAATGGGAGAACACTTAACCATGTGAGTCTGAAGTGCCACAGTCCAGACACACCTATGGCATTTACCTGAGTGGCCTGCATAGACTTTCTATGATGGCTTGTCATTCTCTGGTTATATGCTAAAGCAGTGATTTCTAATTTATGGCCATGAAGATACTGTGAGCACCAGTATGTATGTATGATACAGTATGTAGGCCACAATACGTGCCAACTCTGCATCAGGGCTGCAGCACATATGGCTAGAATTAGAGGAGAAATTGTGTGCATATGGCACAAGATTTTCATCTTTCTCTTCTTCTCTCACAGTACATTTTGTTACCCAGATTACAAGGTATCAGGCAAAAACAAAACAAAAACATTCTCCTGAAATTTCAGCCAGTGTGGTATTCTTTAAGACTCTGGGGTCTTTCAGATACCACAGGACTTTGTTGCTGAAACTTTGGCTTTATATATTGGTCCTTTTGATGGTGTTGTAGTGGTCTACAGAAAAGAGAAGACTGAGAGTGATTATGCTAAAGAAAGAAAAGAGAGCAGCTTGTATTCAAACACGCCTTAAGTTTTCTTACGAGAAAATAATATGAGAGCATGATTATATTGCCTTTTGTTCAGGTTTAGGAAGAGCAAGTCTAAACTGACATGAAACATGGCTACTGTTACAGTGATTATTTTAGGTAGGCAACTGTTACCAAAAGATGTCAGCTGTGCCTGTCAGTCAAAATTGAGTTATGTCCTTCCTGACATCATAATGAAGATTGATTCTTATGGCACTTTCCTGATCACTGTTTAGCTCCTATCTATGTTTTGAATAGTCTGCTGAATAGGAAGTACAGAATACAATTGTAGCAAAACTAATACTGCATATTGTTTACCAAAAATCTTGATGGGTAACACCAAACTGTAGGGATTAGGATTTACACCCAATTAACAACATTTTAATCTGTGTATCATGTGATTATAGTCCATTGTATCAATTCAAATGTTCAAATAGGTTTTTTTAAAAACCTGAAGCAGAGTGTACACGTTGTTTCAGGGGTGGGTTCTAACTTACCTTGTTGCCGGTTCGCTTCCTCCCACGCCGTGTGGCCATGCCTCATGGGCGCGCGCACGCATGCGCAGTGCAAAAAAAAAAAATTTTTTTTTTAAATGCCGAAAACAAGATGGCGACACATGCGCAGTGCCGGAAACTCGGCTTCTACGTATGTGCAGAAGAAAAAATTTCCCCCCCAAAAAATAAAAAAAAAATAATAAAAAAAGATGGCGGTGCCCACGGACCGGCACCGACCGAACTGGATTGGTGACATCATCGTGACGTCACCAGCGGGTTGCTACCGGTTCGGCCAAACTGGTCCGAACCGGGAGGAACCCACCTCTGCGTTGTTTCATTTTTAAATTGTGTAAAATAAATTTTTAAAAGTCTTTTTGAAAGTTTTCAAAAAAAAAAAATAGTTTGGCCTGAAAACTGCATGTGGTGTTAACCTCTCATTTGAATCTTCTCAATGTGGGGTTGCCTTGAAAACAAGCCAAAGATTACAACTGTTTTAGTGGAACCAGAGCTGTAGTAAGTACAAAAGAAAGACAGTGACCATGAAAGAATTTGAAAGAGGCAGATTTTTTAAATATTTCCTTATGACATTTGGCAACTCGTGGTTGACATTGTGATACTTCGTGAATATTCTGTCCTGCATTGCTGTGGGTCACTCAACTCTTTATATAATCTTAACAACTGAATTAATGTGTGGCTATCTTTGAGTGCAGATAGTTGAACAACTCTCAGATATATGGTAACCTAGAGGAAAAGATTGGGTGAGACCCAATTTTTTGTTTTTTATAGAAAATTTTTAATAATGCCAGGCTGATTAATACCCACAACTGTCATGCATGTCCATAGATCGATTAATGAGCTAAGGAAAAAACCTCAGATTTTCTGGTTGCCGTTTCTTGCTTTGGTGCATTTTCTACTGTTGCTGTTTATTTCCTGTTAATAAACATTACTTTGGATGGCTGTGCAGTCTGGCTTGGCACTAGAGTCTTCTACGCTGAGAGTTAATGTCTTATTTAAGTCTTCCTGAAGATTTCACCCACACTGCTGCTTTTGTTCCTCTATCTGCCTCTTCCATTAGCTCTTGCAGCACGGAAAGTAGACCTGATGATGCTTTGTTGGCTGTTTTCCCACAAGCTTTTATTGGTCCCCTCCCCTTTGCCCCATTGGCCAACAGCTTTTAGCTCAGCTCAGCTGACAGGGAGTTGATATAGGTCAGTATAGCAATGTAGAATTGACTTGTTCTCATTCCAGAATTCAGCTTTGTTTAATCTGGCATCTTTCCAGCTCTATAAAGCCTCTACTCGCTCCTATGCAACAAGAGAACAGCACAGAACAAAGCTTTAGAGATAGGCAACAATTAACTAATAATTCCTTAATATATTGGAGAGAGGAAATTTAGCCATTTTCCCCCCTCTAGGAATGAAGAGTTTAAAAAACAGAAACAACTTAAATTTACACATATATATTTTAGGTTGTTTTGTTCATGTAGCAAAAATGTAAGGATTGCAAAGGGAAGATTGGGTTAGAATTCTTTCTAAATAAGCCTAAGGAAAAATTTAAAGAGTTGGCATAAAAGTTTGATACGTTGGCCAATTCAGCCAACTTTAGGAACTTAAGCTGCTTGCTCCTCCCTCCACCCCAAATATATCTGAAACCAAAATCAGGTCACTAGCTCAAAAGTTCATTTTGGTGCAGTGAGAAAACAAAGCTTTGATCCTTCTGTTTACTGTCAGCACATGCCTTGCAGTTTAAGAGCTGGCCCTCATTTAAACAGGTGAAGTTTTTATTGCTTCCATTACAGGCACAGTCAATTCTATGGACTGGATATAAATATCTTCTAGCTGGGCCTCTGGAATATTGATTTTACCCCACTGAATGTGTGTGGCCAAAAGAGGCTCTAAAGTCAGTATAGTATTATTTGCCCTTTAATTTTTCTTAGAGATGCCGCTGCTTCTGGTAAGATCATTCTGCATTTGAGATGTCGGTTTGAGGGGAAAGGCAGTATTAGTTTAGTTTATTAAATATATATGCTACCTTATGACTCTTTATGGCAGAGGTCTTCAAACCTGGCAACTTTAAGACTTGTGGACTTCAAGTTGAAGTCCACAAGTCTTAAAGTTGCCAAGTTTGGGGACCCCTGCTTTATGGGATGTGTATATTCTCAGGGATAAGTGCTTTTTGTGCCCAGATTTGGGGAGGTGATTATTAATAGTGTGTGAAGAAGAACCTAAATAAAGAATATATGGATACTTCAGAAGGATGCTGGGGAGATTGTTGATCTACTAGAAGACAAGCTCTAAATTCAAAAGGGTCTTTTAGGCTTGAATATTGGGCCCTATCTAACAAAATGATGTTCAGTTTTGAGAAATGTAAGGTTCTGCACTTAGGCAAGAAAAACCTGATGCCAAGGTACAAGATAGGTGGTATCTGGATTAGCAGGAGTTCTTGCAAGAAGGATAGCTAACAGGCATTTGTCTGAGATGGTATCCTGCCTTGGGTAGAGGTTGCCCTAGAACAGGGGTGTCAAACTGGCGGCCCACAGGCTGGATGCCTCACGCATAGGCCATGTCCACCCCAGTTCCGCAAAGGGGAAACATGTTGCGATACATCACGTGATGGCAATGTGACGCCGCGAGTTTGACACCCGTGCCCTAGAAGACTTCAGAAGTTCTCTTCCTATGATTCTGTGATTCTAAAAAGCAAGCCTGCATGGGAGCACTGAGAAGAGCCAGCAAAAAGAATTCAAAAAATCCTTTATACTATTATAGTACCCTGCATCTTTAAACTAGTATATGTATAAAATGTGAATGAAGTACCATGCAACAACCCAACCGTAAGTGATCTTTGTCAAAGTTTTGACGCTGGCTGTTCCTTGGGACTGCACAATCAAAATGCTTCATTACTCATAGTATTATCTAAGCCCATGATGGCGAACCTATGGCACGTGTGCCACAGGTGGCACATGGAGCCATATCTGCTGGCACGCGAGCTGTTGCCCTAGCTCAGCTCCAGCGCGCATGTGCGTGCCGGCCCCCTAATTTTCAGCTCACGCGGAGGCTCTGGGAGGGCGTTTTCGGCCTCCAGAGTGCCTCGGGGGGGAGGGGGAGCGTTTTCACCCTCCCCAGGCTCCAAGAAAGCCTCTGGAGCCTGGGGAGAAAGGCCTACTGGGCCCACCGGAAGTCGGGAAACGGGCCGTTTCCGGCCTCCTGAGGCCTCAGGGAGGCCTGCTAGGCCCAAAACGGGGCGCTGGACGCATGTGCTGGGGTGGGGCAGCGTGGGGGGGGGCACAGGGGGCATTGAATTATGGGTGTTGGCACGCACACGCATGCGATAGCACGCGCGCGCACGTGCTTTCGGCACCCAAGGAAAAAAAGGTTCGCCATCACTGATCTAAGCTAACTCAGGCCATTTCTAAAGTTCCTGTTCTATCATCAACATCTTTTGTTTGCCCCCCCCCCCAAAAGTATATTTTAGTCAACTGATAATTAGTTTATGCTGTATTTGATTAAAAATAATATATTTGATTTGGATTAACTGATGTAGACAGAAATTATCACTCATGGACATTTCTATTTCTTTGTATAAAAAGTGACTGCATTGGGGGGGGTGTTGCCTTTGCATTACAGGCATTGTCTATGGAAAGTGTTTTACTTAACGTTTTCAGGAGTTGTGTACCTCCACGGCATTGTAACAGGATGTCTCCTATGGATTTTTTGTTATAAGATCCTTTTTCCAAGATTTCTCAGGCTGAGCATAGTTGTATGGTTGAAAGTCTACTTGTAGAAATAGTGTAATTATGAGTATTTCCAAATATATATACATTTATTTTAAAATGTTACTATCCAACCCTTGGAAGGTCTCCTCCTTCACAGTGTGCTCATAGTACCCAATGTATATGTAAATATTATATTTAAATATATAAATAACATTTATAGATGAAATAGCTCTAAAGCAGTGCTTCTCAAATGGTTTCATTATCCCAAACTGTTTATCAGAAATTCCTTTTACTGCTTATCAGAAAGAGATTGTCCTCAAAAGTGGGATTAGAATTTTTGTTGGGGAGGTTCTAAAGCAAGTCATCATGTGACTGGTTCCAATTTTACGAACAGAGTCCCTTGGGAGTTGGGCGGCATACAAATTTAATAAATAATAATAAATAAATAATAATAACATTTTTATGGTTTTTAAGTGAATCACGTGGCTGTTAAGTGAATCTGGTTTTCCCAGTTCATTTTGCTTGTTGGAAGCCGGCTGGGAAGGTTGCCAATTGCGATCACGTGACTGCAAGAAGCTGCAACCATCATAAATGTGAGCTGATTGCTAAGTGCCCAAATTGCAATCATGTGACTACAGGAATGGTTGTAACTTGGAAAATGAGTTGTAAGTCACTCCCCCCCCTTTTGTTACCACCATTAAACCAACGGTCCTTAAATCAAGGACTACCTGTATTTAAAATGTTTCTGTTATGATTGGATAATGGCTTTAGTTGTTAACTAAAGAAAACTTAATTTTTACTTGATTTTGGGTAATTTACCAAGTTTGGGAAGCATGCCCTAAAGCAAGCTTAAAATCTGTAAAAGGCAGTCAGACAAAAGTCCTACAGTTTTTTGTAAGAAAGCCCAGAATGGGTGAACACACACATATTTCTGCTGAGAGAAAATGGGGCCACTATAGAATAATCCATATTCTTGATTTTCAGCAGCTAGTAGATGAGAGAGTAGGGCATTCAGTTGCTAGAACTGGAATTTATCATTTACATAAGCTTGTCCTAAGACATTTAGGACTTTTATTGGCTAAAACCAGCACCTTAAACTAAATCTAATCCCCAGCAAGCAGCTAGTGAAACTGAAGCAGTGATGCAGTCTACTACAATATTTACCCAATAGGATTTCTGCGCCCCCCCCCCCCACAAAAAAGAACAATTACCAAAGAATACGGTGAGGGAATCATTTTATATATCCTGATAGGATCACAAGTTGGTGAAAGAAAAGAAATGGGCAGAAGATACATGTTGTAGAATTGCTTCTACAAAGCAGAGGATACCCTTGACGATTAACCTGAAGATTAGCTGCTGCTAGGCATTTATCCTTTTTTTATAAGAACACTTAAATATTGCTTTTCTAGAACATTTAAACCTTGTTTTTCTTTCTGGTCTAGTTACCACTCCATTTCATTTTGTTCCCCACCTTCTCTTGCCACTGCAACTGCAACTGCAACTGCCCCTCATTCTTATTTTATCTCTACCTATTCATTGTTGTTCTCCTCCTCCTCCTCTTACATGGGTCTGTATGTGAAAGTGATTAATGAGTGTGAGGGGAAAATGTGTGTTATACATAGATGGGATCAATCTGTTTTTTGGTTAATTTATTTTGTGAGCAACTAATTTTAATAGGTGATTAATAGGGAGTTATTCTGACCTTGACCTTTTTTGGAATGTGGTTTCTGGCAGGCTATGTATATATGTACAGTATGTCACAGAAGTGAATACACCCCCTCACATTTTATAAATATTTAAGTATATGTTTTCATGTGACAGCACTGAAGAAATGACACTTGGCTACAATGTAAAGTAGTGAGTATACAGCTTGTATAACAGTGTAAATGTGCTGTCCCCTCAAAACAACGCAACACACAGCCATTAAGGTCTAAACTGCTGGCAACAAAAGTGAGTACACCCCTAAGTGATAATGTCCAATGGGGCCCAAGTAGCCGTTTTCCCTCCCTGGTGTCATGTGATTCATTAGTGGTACAAGGTCTCAGGTGTGAAGGGGGAGAGGTGTGTTAAATTTGGTGTTATCGCTCTCACTCTCTCATACTGGTCACTGGAAGTTCAGCATGGCACCTCATGGCAATGAACTCTCTGAGGATCTGAAAAAATGAATTGTTGCTCTACATAAAGATGGCCTAGGCTATAAGAAGATTGCCAAGACCCTGAAACTGAGCTGCAGCATGGTGGCCAAGACCATGCAGCGGTTTAACAGGACAGGTTCCACTCAGAACAGGCCTCGCCATGGTCAATCAAAGAAGTCGAGTGCCTGTGCTCAGTGTCATATCCAGAGGTTGGCTTTGGGAATAAACGTATGAGTGCTGCCAGCATTGCTGCAGAGGTTGAAGGGGGGGGGGGTGTCAGCCTGTCAGTGCTCAGACCATACACCGCACACTGCATCAAATTGGTCTGCAGAGCTGTCGTCCCAGAAGGAAGCCTCTTCTAAAGATGATGCACAAGAAAGCCCGCAAACTGTATCCTGCAGACAAGCAGACTAAGGACATGGATTTCTGGAACCATGTCCTGTGGTCTGATGAGACCAAGATAAACTTATTTGGTTCAGATGGTATCAAGCGTGTGTGGCGGCAACCAGGTGAGGAGTACAAAGACAAGTGTGTCTTGCTTACAGTCAAGCATGGTGGTGGGAATGTCATGGTCTGGGGCTGCATGAGGGCTGCCGGCACTGGGGAGCTACAGTTCATTGAGGGAACCATGAATGCCAACATGTACTGTGACATACTGAAGCAGAGCATGATCCCCTCCCTTCGGAGACTGGGCCGCA
>QLTV01003764.1:4194003-4216484 GCA_003457575.1 Thermophis baileyi | reverse complement strand
CCCACCTCCAAAACGACCACTGCCTTGCGAAAGAAGCTGAGGGTAAAGGTGATGGACTTGCCAAGCATGTCTCCAGACCTAAACGCTATTGAGAATTTGTGGGGCATCCTGAAACAGAAGGTGGAGGTGCGCAAGGTCTCTAACATCCACCAGCTCCGTGATGTCATCAGGGAGGGGTGGAAGAGGACTCCCGTGGCAACCTGTGAAGCTCTGGTGAACTCTATGCCCAAGAGGGTTAAGGCAGTGCTGGAAAATAATGGTGGCCACACAAAATATTGACACTTTGGGCCCCATTTGGACATTATCACTTAGGGGTGTACTCACTTTTGTTGCCAGCAGTTTAGACATTAATGGCTGTGTGTTGCATTATTTTGAGGGGACAGCACATTTACACTGTTATACAAGCTGTATACTCACTACTTTACATTGTAGCCAAGTGTCATTTCTTCAGTGTTGTCACATGAAAAGATATACTTAAATATTTACAAAATGTGAGGGAGTGTACTCACTTCTGTGACATACTGTACATAGGTATATGCACATACCCGAAAATAAGACCCTGTCTTATATTTTTTTGAACCCTGAAATAAGCGCTTGGCCTTATTGCCATGCACTCAAAAGCCCGATTGGGCTTATTATCAGGGGATGTCTTATTTTGGGGGAAACAGGGTACATATACAAGACCACGATTGCTTCACTGGAGTCACCACTTTGTGTTGAGAAGATGGGAGAGCTGGGCAATGCACAGGATTTTAGTATGTATTTTTAGTTTATTTTCTTGATTATGCTTGCTTTGTGGAGTGATCTTAAATTTAGGGTTTTCATCCGTTCAGACAAAAATGTAGTATGGTCAAAATGTCTGGATGGCGCTGGCCAATTTCTGCAACATTTAATCCATTCTTAAGGCAAACCACATATAAAGTGCCTTATAACAACGTCTCTTGCAGGTAAGTAAGGTATGTGGTATACAACCAAAGTTTTTCTTCAATTAACAGTGAAGCCGATGAATACCTGAAAATGGTTTAAAAACAACAACAACAACCTCTTCCCTAGCTACTACAAACAGTTGCATTTCCATAAAAAGCTGGAATTCAGAATGCCCTAAGCTACATGCCTGACCATTTAAGGCCAGAATATCTTACCTAGAACCAACTGTGTGTATCTGAATAGTGGATTTTTCATCTCGTAGCAGTTGCATCCTGCCCAAATTAAATATCTCTTTATTTATTTTTGCAATACCATGTCCCATTAAAAATCGTGAAGCAGTTTGGAATACATTTCATCTTTTTCAACCTTCATGAAATTAGATGAGGTGAGATAGCAAAGCACATGGGATCAGTTTAATTGGTTCTCCAGAGTAATTTATGAACTGCAATTTTATTTGCAGCAGCTGAAAATAGAGGAGGGCAGCAGGACCCCATTTCAGTTTAGCAGAGTGATTCGTTGAATTCTTCCATTCCCAAACTAAGTTTGTATAAAATGTTATTAAGCTATGTTTTAATTAGCTCATTATTCGACTCTTTCATTTTATCTCTTTCACCCATTGTATTGCATTTATGGAATGTAAGACTGATGGAAACTGTTGTATAACACCTGTAGGTACATCACCACTAATGGCCAATAAAGATGATAATGAATAAGCTCCAGATTCTAGGGCTACTACTGCAATTGAACTATAGACACATTCTTGTTTATGCAGCACAGAAAATATATGCACTTTGATGGTTAAGTTTTTCGTTGTATAGATTTAAAGAGAGTAATAATAATAATAAGTAATAAAAAAGTGAAGAAGCAAAAGTGCTCTGGGACTTTAGAATTCAAACAGCAAGCACCTGCCATATAATACCCTAGATCAGGGGTGAAATCCAGCAGGTTCTAACAGGTTCTGGAGAACCGGTAGTGGAAATTTTGAGTAGTTCGGAGAACCAGTAGTGGAAATTTTGAGTAGTTTGGAGAACCGGCAAATACCACCTCTGGCTGGCCCCAGAGTGGGGTGGGAATGGAGATTTTGCAGTATCCTTCCCCTGCCACGCCCACCAAGCCACGCCCACCAAGCCACACCACGCCCACCAAGCCACGCCCACAGAACCGGTAGTAAAAAAAATTGGATTTCACCACTGCCCTAGATGTAATAATTGCCAATAAGAAAGACAAAAAAGTCTGGATAGTGGACGTGGCAGTACCTGGAGACAACAGAATAGAAGAGAAAGAACTGGATAAAGTAACAAAATACAGGCCTGCAAATAGAAATAGAACAACTGTGACAAAAGAAAGCAAAGGTAATACCAATAGTTTATAGGCGCCTTGGGCACAATCCTAAAATATCTGGATCACCACTTGAACATCACCGGTATTGACAAAATCATCGCTGAATTGCAAAAGGCAGCTTTACTTGGAATAGCTAACATCCTACGACGATACCTTTAACACTATCAAACAACAACATCTGCCTATGGAAGGTTATTGGGAAGGACTCAGTAGGTGGATAAAGATGCCAAATCCAGTCTAAACATCTGGCTCAGTAGTGGGATTCAATTTTTTTTACTGCCGGTTCTGTGGGCGTGGCTTGGTGGGCGTGGCAGGGGAAGGATACTGCAAAATCCCCATTTCCTCCCGATCAGCTGGGACTCAGGAGGCAGAGAATAGATGGGGCGGGGCCAGTCAGAGGTGGCATTTACTGGTTCTCCGAACTACTAAAAATTTCCGCTATCAGTTCTCCAGAACTGGTCAGAACCTGCTGAAACCCACCTCTGATCTGGCTGACTGTGCAACCAATCATAATAATAAAGAACTAGAAATTTTTCTGGAAGTTATGTTGTCTCGGAGAGTTTTGAACTGTCTCCAACAGTTTCTTCGTTTAGTTGAACTTTTCTGTGAAGTTAAAAACTACATGTTTAAATAATTGTTAAGCATTAACAGGCTAAATAAGTTAATAACCACAGTCCAGCAGACAAAAAGTGTTTTGGAACTCAATGGCTAGGTTTTAACTCCATACTTATCCATAATTATCTGTAATCTGTATCAACTGTAATTTTTAAACATTATTCAAAGCATTCCACTGTATGTATTTAGACTAATCTAATCTAGAGTTTACCAAGATATAAATGACAAAGGCCAGGACTTTATCTTGTGGAAAAGCTGGTACAGCTGACAGAGCTGAAAAAGACATTCCGTGTGACAAATAGCACGTTTCCATGTGACAACTAGTTATGTCCCAATGCTGTTAGGAGGAAGTTGACTCTTTGGGGGGTATTTATTTGTACAGATTTATATAGTTCATCTTGTTTCAGCATACAGATAGTCCTTGACTTACAACAGTTTGTTTAGTGACCATTCAAAGTTACAGTGGCACTGAAAAATGTGATTTATTTATGATCGTTTTTCAAAGTTACGACCTTTGCAGCATCCCCATGATCATGTGATCAAAATTTAGATGCTTAGCAACTGGTTCATATTTATGACCGTTGCTGTGTCCCAAGGTCATGTGATCACCTTTTGTGACCTTCTGACAAGCAAAGTCAATGGGGAAGACAGATTCACTTAACAACCGGGTTACTAGAGCCGAGGTGGCGCAGTGGTTAGAGTGCAGTACTGCAGGCTACTTCAGCTGATTGCTAGCTGCAGTTTGGCAGATCGAATCTCACCAGGCTCAAGGTTGACTCAGCCTTCCATCCTTCCGAGGTGGGTAAAATGAGGACCCAGACTGTTGGGGGCAATATGCTGACTCTGTAAACCGCTTAGAGAGGGCTGTAAAGCACTGTAAAGCGGTATATAAGTCTAAGTGCTATTGCTATTGCTATTGCTATTACTAATTTATCAACTGCAGTGTTTCACTTAACCAACAGTGGCAAGAAAGGTCGTAAAATGGAGCAAAATTCACTTAACAAATGTCTCACTTAACAAGAAATTTTGGGCTCAATTGTGGTCCTAAACCAAGGCTTAGCTGTAAGCAATTAACCATGAGCACCCTTCATTAAACTTGAAATTATTAATCCCAATCTAATCCATGCTACTTCCAGACACATGATGGAAGCTGCATGGGAGTCATTGTCATTCACATCTTAAAGTATATGCTGCTATAACACAAGAATCTCATCTCATGCATGCTAGGATATAAGCAGGTACATGCTACATATTTCACATTAACCTGTTAAAAAGAGTGAAACAGCACATGGCAGTATCTGACTGACTTTGTCTAGGATTGGAAGCTAAGTAGATTTAGCCTTGATTATAACTTGCCTGAGAGAACTCCAGAGAACGTCAGAGCTACTGGCAAAACTGTCAATTGAAAAGTATTTCAGAGCTAAGGGCAAACCATTTCTATATTGTTCCCAGGAAAACTGCATGGTTATGTCCCTGGAGTTATAAAGCATCCAGCTCAACTTCAAAGATTTTACATTTATTAGTTATTTTAGTGAGAATTGGTGGTTTAAGATGCTAACGTTCCAGGTTTAGTCCTTGAACAGACTGCATCTTCTCTTTGTCTGAGTCCTTAGACAGCAGACAATACTACAGGCTAAATGTGCAAATAATGGGATTTAGCATAATCTAGAATTTACTTCTAGAATTCTAAAAGTAGAATTTCCTTGGACCCCAGCTACACTGCTACATGGTGCAACTGGGGAAGAAGTTAATATTTTTTTCAATGCTTTAGAATATTTGTGAAGCCAGAATCCTGGTTGGAAGAATTTATACTAGTGAGTGAGTGACAGATATTTTTTTTAATAAATTCTAGTATATTAAGCAGTAATACAATTTGGTTTTGACTTGTGTTTATGTGAATACAGCCAATTTTATTCAATAAGCCATAACTAAATATAATGATTTCAACATGTGTGAACTACGCCATAACATGTTAGCTAAACTTTTTTCTTATGACTTTTAAATTGATTCTGCAGAAATTGGGCTCTTTCTCTAGATAAGCTTCTCCACTTGATGAAATCCAGATTAGTTGGACTTTGACCATTCCATTAATATGGCTTTTATCCTTTAACCTTGTTGACCAGTAGGGCATAAGTTGAGGAGAGCTGATTTGGACACTGATAAACTGTGGAAACGGTTTGCAAATATTTATCTTTCAAGTGCAATCCAAGGTGCTAGTTCCAACATGTCTTAAAGACTATTTTCTCCATGTACCTTACATTTCAGTTACTAAATAAATTGATAGATTGCCATCTTTTGATCTGTTTTCTTCCAGTGAATTGTGAGTCAGGACTGATAAAAGGAAGTAGTACTACAGGATGTAGTAATGGTGGCAAAAG
The DNA here is from genome assembly GCA_003457575.1 of Thermophis baileyi. NCBI lineage: Eukaryota > Metazoa > Chordata > Lepidosauria > Squamata > Dipsadidae > Thermophis > Thermophis baileyi. The sequence goes on along the minus strand of QLTV01003764.1, from coordinate 4,211,223 downwards.
GAGAGGGCTTTAAAAGGAAGTACACAGATATAAGGACAAAAGGCTTATGAATGGTTATTAAACAAGATGGCTGCTTGCTACCTCCAGGATCAGGGGCAGTATTGCTGGATAATTGAAGGAATAGTGTTCTCAGGTTCTCAGTGCAGGAATCATCACCTTTAATAATCAGGTTGAGAACAGGATACAGGACAAAGTAATGTTCTTATAATCGGAACTTCTTATGCTTCATTGATATCTCCCAATTATTGAATTTCTTCACCCTGAAATTCACCATAGCCCAAGCATCTGTCTTTTGCATATATAATTTTATGAAGAATTTGATTACACAAAATTAAAAAAAGAAAACAGAATAGAAAGAAGGGGCAAAAAGTGCAAGAAAAAAGCAGAAACGAGAAGAAAAAGTAGGAATATAATGAGAGAAGAAATATATCAAGAAGTTATCTTCATCACAAAAAGTATAAACAAATTTAATGACTCTTCACCCCTTCTAAGGTAACAAACATTTACCACTCCTGGTGTCAGCGGACAAGCCATAAATGGTTATTAGAAGTAACAGAATATCTTGTTTTAACCTTGATTAAGTAAACCAACTTTATACTCCTTCCTGGTACTGCTAACAGTCATTAATTGTAATCAAATACCTGTAATGTCAGAGAACTTGATTTCTGTTCATTTGTTTTTTATCCCATTGCATAGAGTTCTTCAAGGCTTTAACAACCCTCTTTTGTAAATCTAGTAGGGGGAAAATTGTCCAGGCCAACCCCCTTGGTTTGTCATTTGATTTCCTCCTTTAAATTTTAAAATCTCAGCCAGTTTCTTTTGCAGATCCTGTGAAACATTCATTTCTAAGTCATTCTTTTAGCTTGTCAGTTGTAAATCCACTTCTAATACTGTGTATATTTTGTTGGTTAACATTTGTTCTACATCTGTCATTTCTTCAATAATATATTTTTGATATAGTCTATCCATAGAAGAAGACATCATTACTGACATTGTTGATATTGTGACATTGTGATATTTTTATTTCCGTTCTTCAAACAGCTTCTTCAGTATTTTCATTGGTGTAACATTTTGCAACATTTTACAGGCTTGTAAATCTTTCTTCTACCTAAAAACTTTAGTCCCCTCTAGGGTCCAGTTTTTGAAATCATGAAATTGTTTCTCTTTATTTTGTCTTGTAAAAACCAGAACAGAATATATTTCTTACAAGAAGCTGTTTGTTCTTTATAATTAAGTTCAAAATCTTATTGTAAAAATATTAGCATTCCAATTTTATCTATTTACCAGTATAACCTTCTAAGATCAAAATCTTATTTAGCTTTTTTCTGTGTATTTAGTTTTTTTTAAAAAAAATCTTAGCCTAATGATTAAGACTTTTATTTATCTATTTATCTATCTGTTTGTTTGTTTGTTTATGCCACCTATCTCCCCTATAAGGCGACCCTTTTGTTCAGGATTTTCTTTTGTTCAGGACTGGAGATGTTTTCAAACTTGTCCATCTGAATGTTTTTAATAACTTAGAAGTAGTTAATGAGCAATTTTCAAAAGTGAATAGAAAGTGAGGTTTGTAAATTTTAAAAGTCTGTTCTTTAAAAGTTTCTGCTGCAGTTGTGAGAAAGATGGCTAATTATGTTGTCTCCTGGTGCTCAGACCCATGGAAAACTGCTGTCCTGCAGTCTCTTTGTAAGGAGCAAACTTTCTGGAGCCCTTGTGGACAATCTCCTGTCCTCTCCTTATCCAGAGAGGTTAGGGTTTCCAGCAACCTCTTCCAGCGAATGGCACTATTCTGAAGGCTAAAACGCTTGCTAGCTTTCTAGCCCTAGGAAGATTGGAAAGCTAGCTAATGCCATTCTGAAGCCTAGAAAGATTTCTGTCCTTCAGAATGATTGTATTCTTGAAATTGTTCTCATGATTGTTTGAAAGGCCCCTTGGTCTCACATTGGCTGGGCACGCCTGCAGTTACAGGAAAGGCAATAGCAATAGCAATAGCACTTAGACTTATATACCGTTTTACAGTGCTTTACAGCACTCTCTAAGCGGTTTACAGAGTCAGCATATTGCCCCCAACAATCTGGGTCCTCATTTTACCCACCTCGGAAGGATGGAAGTCTGAGTCAACCTTGAGCCTGGTGAGATTCGATCTGCCAAACTGCTGGCAGCCGGTGATCAGCAGAAGTAGCCTGCAGTACTGCACTCTAACCACTGCGCCACCGCGGCTCAGTAAGTGGACCTGGGCAGGGAGAGAGCATGGGCTACCGGGCTTGGTGTGGCAGGGAGAGGGCCCTCTCTCCAGTCTTCTGCTTAATGATTGCAACTGGCATCTTGCTTAACGACCACTTTGCTAAACAACTGAGATTCCGGTTCCGATTGTGGTCATAAGATGAAGACTACCTTTATAATTTTTGTTGTTGTGATATAGTGAGGAGGTGGATTCCCCAGGAGGGAAGGGGTTGCCTTCTAGAGGAATAAGAGGCAACTTAGCACAGAGATCGTGTGTGAAAGAAAGAAGGTGAAGAGAGCCCCTCCCTAATAGTTCATTGAGTATATTCTAGATCAGTGGTTCTCAACCTTCCTAATGCTGCGACCCCTGCTCCGCCGCCGTGACCCCCACCCCGCCCCCTCCCCGCACGCGATGAGGTGACAAAGGGGGCGTGGTGGGCTAGCGCGCGCTTAGGCGACCCCTGTGAAAGGGTCGTTCGACCCCCAAAGGTTGAGAACCGCTATTCTAGATGCTGATAGCAGAACCCTCAATCTGGCAAGATTTTGTCTATAGATGTGAAACAATAAAGAACTCGGCTTGGAAGACTTGCCATGTGTTATTCTTGGTTTGGGGCCTGACAGCTGTTGAATAAAATGCAAAAATTAAGAGTCAGTGCTGTCCCTGACATCCAGGGTTACTAGAATTATATCATGTGAGACAGCAAATGCTACTATGCTATTGGTCTCCAAAATAATTCTGTATTACTGTAGATGCAGAGCTGATAAATATTGGGGCTGGAATTCTTATCTTCTCAGCTGAGAACGATGTTGTTTTTAAATGTCAGCTTCAGTGGCTGTCAGATGATTAAAGTGAACTTACATATATTTTAACAGTGGGCATATGCAAGGGAGCATTGCCCAGAATTTATTTTCTGTTGGCTTTTGTTTTGTTTACTGTTAATTGAATGAGAACATCAGTTAACTTACTGGAGTTGGTTTTAAGCATGTTTGGCTAGGCTATAATAAGATCCCCAAATATGGAGAAACTGTGATTTAAATTAGATGGCAAGTATGATGCAACTGCCGTTAGAACCAGCAAATATTTTATGAGTTTTATTAAAAATATTTTTACTTGCAGAGGGAGTTTTTCCTTTTCTTCAGCCTTTTGTGCCCCTCATGTGGCTATGGAAGCTGTCCCAACCTTCTGGAAGAAATCAAGGGAGGGGGATTAATGTGGAAGGAGCAATTAATATAACTTGACAGACACATCTTTATAAGTTGTATTTATAACTTAGAATTGTAACAATTCTAAGAGGAACAACTTAAACTTACACATAAAGTTTACATATAAACTGGAGTCATGAGTATAGTTTAAAACATAAGTGACCCAACATCATTTATGTATTGTGTGTACATACAGGTAGTCCTTGACTTATGACTGTTTAAGCAATGGTGCAAAGTTACGACAGCCTTGGAAAAGGTAATTTATGACCTGTCCTTGCACTTATGACCATTGTACCATCTCAAAGATCAAGGGCTTGCTTGGCAACCAGCTCACATTTACGGTGGGTTACAGCATCCTGCGGGCACATGATCGTGATTTGTGACGTTCCCAGCTGTTTTCTGACAACAACAAAAAAAGCAGTGGGGGAAATTGGATTTGCTTAACGACTACATGATTCACTTAATGACTGCACTAAAAATGGTCATAATATCAGGTTTGCTCCCTTGATGGCTGGTTTTATGACTGCCCTGACTTATGAAAGGATTTCTGATCCCAATTGTGATTGTAAGTCAAGGACTACCTGCATATACCATATGTATTTAAGTTACTGGCTGCTTGACTCTCAAATACCTGGGCAGCGTACAACTAAATTAACGTATATCTATGCAATTACAGGATGTACATCCGGTTTTGGTCACCAGGATGTAAAAAAGATGTTAAGACTCTAGAACCATGATGGCGAACCTAAGGCACGCGTGCCACAGGTGGCACGCAGAGCCCTCTCTGCGGGCACGCAAGCCGTCGCCCCAGCTCAGCTCCACCGTATATGCGCATGCGCCTCCCGCTGGTCAGCTTGTTTTCGGGTCTCTGCCACGCATGTGCGGGGGGTGGGGCGCATGCGGGAGATGCACGCGCATGTGGGGTCATGCGTGCATGTGTGTGGGGGGGTTGTGCGCGCATGCATGGGGATGGAGCGCAGGGGTCACACGTGCATGCATTGGGGGTGGGGGTTGCGCATGCATTGCATTATGGGTACACATGCGCTGTCGTGCACACGCGTGCACGATTTTGGCATGCGATGACAAAAGGGTTAGCCATCACTGCTCTAGAAAGAGTGCAGAGAAGAATAACAAAGATGATTAGTAGACTGGAGGCTAAAACAAGATAGCAGTGCTCCAATGTTTCAGGGGTTGCCACAAAGAAGAAGGAGTCAAAACTCACTTAACAAATGACTCACTTAACAACAGAACTTTTGGGCTCAGTTGTGGTTGTAAGTGGAGGACTACCTATAATAATGCCACACCAGTTTAAATTCACTACACCCTTTTCCTTCCAACAATAGTGGAATTTAGTTGTGCTCACCAAACTTCTCAATGAGAGTAAATTGTGATTAAATCATATTGTTGGGGGCCATTTGATAAAACTCTGATATTCTAATATCCTGGAATATTTTGCAGCCAGAGGTCATGGCTAATTCTGATTTAAAACCAAAACAAAAAAAAGATCAAAGATCTAATTTCGCTAATATTTGAAATGTTGTAGGTCTGATTTATTGTGGAATCCTGTGCACGTCTATCAGAAATCTTGTATATGTTTTATTTATTAATTCCCCATCCTCTTTTTATCACAAAGTCTAAGGTGACTAATAAGGACTCAAAGCAATTATTGAGTAAAGTAAGTTGAGGATTTCTATTTATGTTGTGGAGAAAAAAAATATCCTGAAAAACTGTATGGGAATGATATATATGGAAATTATGTTTCTTGGTTTGTTTATATTGCAGCTAGGGAGGCCATTTATAAAATTGCCTTTAGAAAGTGTACATTTCAGCATGTGCTCAGTATCCAATAAAAAGTATGAAAAATCATTGTATTTCATTGTGAAATGAAAGTGCCTCACCTTGGCTTCCTGGCCGGGGGGGGGGGAGAGAGAGAGAGAAAGAGAGAGAGAGAGAATGAGAATTGTATTGGCAAGGATATGTCATTAATATCATTAATGCATAACACACTATAAATAACAATATAAAGACAATATAAATAACATCCAGATTTACATGGAGAAATTGCTCTGCTGGTATTATGGCTTCCTTATCTGTGAATAATAATAAATCTATATTTGCAAAAGACAACTGTCTTAATCAAAGTATGGTGGCAGATTTGCAAGAAGATTTGCATGTAAGTTTTGTACTAAAACATTTAAATTAAAACATCTCTTCCTCAATGTAGGTTTTTCTTTATACGTCTTAATTTCCTTTCCTATAATGAAGAATCATGTAGTTTTTCCTGTTTGAAAAGCGCTTGGTTATTAGTCTGTGTATGATGATCTGCCCTTAGATAAAAACAATCAAGAACACATAGACCAGCTGGATAGTTGAACGTGCTCTGTGGTTTTATGTTTCCATGATTTATTCTGAAATGGCACAGTGTCACTGTGGTCAGGAACTCTACTCAAAAGAGTCTCCACCATCTCTGCCCACTTTTTGTGGACAGCCGCACATTTACTGTGGTTGTTTGAAGAAGCAAAGCGCACGTGGTCTGTGCTGCGGATAATAAAACGCTGTGAAAGCAGTTGTTTGCTTACCCTTGGTTTGAAGAAATAGGCTACAGGCCTCAAGACTGTGCGATAAGTATGGGCAGAGACTATAGTTTTATTTCAGTTGTGAACAATTGTTGAGGACTCAAAACAAAACATTTGTGTTGAGCCCAGGTAGTTTTGTCTATTTTCTGCTTTCAGAGAGATGAGAGATTAGACCAGTTTTCTACAGGAACTGAAAAAAAAAAAGGGGGGGGGGAACTTAGTGGCCGGATGCTGTCTGTGGGTCTCAGGCTACTCAAACCTTAAATTGACCAGCGTTATATTTTTTGCTGATTAGTGTTCTGACACAAGGAAAACAGTGTTATCTTTTTTTTTTTTAAAGCTGTGTTTCTATTTCTATCTTTTAAAAAAGTGGTACAGTTATAAGCTGATGACATTTTTAGATGTATTATAGGCCAGACGCATTTCTAGATCCATTGAGTAAGTCTTAATTGGTAGAGGTGAGCATGCTTTTAATGCTCTCGACTGAATAAGGTTTAAAAGTACATAACTTTCATCCATTCAGCCCCTATCTTTGGTTATTATTAATTATTCTTTGCATTTTTTTGGTCATTTTTGTGAGATTTTGCCACTGTAGGCTAAGGTTGGCTTTTTCTTAAAATAAAATAAAATCAATAAAATTAATATAAAATAAAATAATTATAATATTATACATTATAGTCCTATTCTACAGAAAATTCAAGTAATTTCCATCATCAGAAAAGCTTGATGAACTGTGAATAAATGCAATATAATATAATGGCCATATAATGGCCACGATGGCCAGAATCCAGTCAGGCTGCATTCTGTTTGATTAGTTGTGAGAGGAGAAACATGTCATACCACTTTATAATGCCTTGGTAAGACAAAACAGCATCCAGTTTTGGTTGCCATGATGTAAAAAAGATGTGGAGACTGTAGAAAGAGTGCAGAGAAGAGCAACAAAGATGATTAGGAGACTGGAGGCTAAAACATAAAGAACGGTTGCTGGAATTGGGTATGTCTAGTTTAATGAAAAGAAGGACTAGGGGTGACATGATAGTGTTCCGATATCTCAGGGGTTGCCACAAAGAAGAGGGAGTCAAGCTATTCTCCAAAGCACCTGAAGGCAGGACAAGAAGCAATGGATGGAAACTAGTCAAGGAGAGAAGCAACCTAGAACTAAGGAGAAATTTCCTGACAGTTAGAACAATTAATGAGTGGAACAACTTGATTCCAGAAGTTGTGACTGCTCCAACACTAGAAGTTTTTAAGAAGAGATTGGACAACCCATTTGTTTGAAATGGTATAGGGTTTCCTGCCTGAGCAGGGGGTTGGACTAGAAGACCTCCCAGGTCCCTTCCAACTCTGTTATTCTATATATTCTATAAAAGTCTATTCTTTTGGAAGCCTCACGTATCTTTTATGAGAGCCACAGCGATGGATAAAAGGTGGAGAACCAAAATCAGAACGGTTGCTGGAATTGGGTATGTCTAGTTTAATGAAAAGAAGGACTAGGGGTGACATGATAGTGTTCCGATATCTCAGGGGTTGCCACAAAGAAGAGGGAGTCAAGCTATTCTCCAAAGCACCTGAAGGCAGGACAAGAAGCAATGGATGGAAACTAGTCAAGGAGAGAAGCAACCTAGAACTAAGGAGAAATTTCCTGACAGTTAGAACAATTAATGAGTGGAACAACTTGATTCCAGAAGTTGTGACTGCTCCAACACTAGAAGTTTTTAAGAAGAGATTGGACAACCCATTTGTTTGAAATGGTATAGGGTTTCCTGCCTGAGCAGGGGGTTGGACTAGAAGACCTCCCAGGTCCCTTCCAACTCTGTTATTCTATATATTCTATATATATTCACCCTTGTGTGCATGAAGTGCTTTCTGCTATTTCTGTGCTCACTTTAGTAAGGCATAGTTTGAATGGAGCTGCTGAAATTTAGGACTGTTTACAAAATTCTTACAACTTAACTTGTAACTAATTGAATTAAGGCAGGACCAAATGGATAAGGATAGATATAGAATGAATGATAGATGTTAAACAACAAAGGCATCAGAGGAAAGTAGAGAGGAGAAACACCATAAGGCAAAAAAGTAAGAGAGTGTAAATAGGAAGTACTACAGATGGACAGAGGGGAATATCCGAAACCCGTGATGGCGAACCTATGGCATGCGTGCCTGAAGTGGCACGCAGAGCCATATCGCCTGGCACATGCAGCGTTGCCCGTTCCTCTTCCGGGTTTCTGGCGCGCATGCACGCACGATGATAAGCTGGCCTTTGCGCGTGTGGCAGTGCAGGAAACCGGAAGAGCTGGTCTTCCTGTTTCCGGAACGTGCATGCGCGCCAGCCAGCTGATTGTTGCATGTGCATGCGAGCCAGTAACCGGAAGACTAGGAAATTGGAAGTTCATTTCCTAGCACGCGCATGCCCACTGGGCAGCTTCTCTTCTCGGTCGCGGCCCAGACGAGCGCGGGCGCACTCCCTTTTCGGCACTCGGTGCCAAAAAGGTTCGCCATCACTGTCCTAAACCTAAACCATGAGATAGGTAGGCCTTGGTGTGCTCTCTAACCGGCACCTCTCAGGCACTGATAAGAATATCAAAATTTGGATTTATTATAAGGTTCATAAATAAGATGTTTTTCAAGATCGCATCTATGATATAGTTTACAAAATCCATCCCATTCACAACTATCCAAATTTTATGTTTAGTTTTCTTTGGGCAAAGAGTTTTCTTGTTGACATTTCCTTACCTTGTCTCTTCTTTTTTGGAGAAACAAGGAATTGAGGAAAGGAGGAAGAGCTCTGAGAAGCTCATGTGATGACAAAACCTGCCTTCAGAAAAGTTGTGCTCTACTTACTGAATTAAAGCAGGCATGGCTGCAGTTTTTGAGAACATTTAAACAATAGCAATTTAATTTATTACTAATTTGTTTAATAATCCAGAATGAGAAGGTTCTACATGTAACACACTAATTTGTAAACCATGGGCTAATTTATGAGCTGCCCAGCATTGTATTTTACTTCTTGACTTCCAATCATAGTGGTCCTGCCAAGTACTGTTGTAAGTTGTGACAGTCATAAAGTGAGTCATCATGTGACCAAACTTATTTGCAGCAATTGTTAAGTGAGCATGCCGATTGTTAAGCGAACCCATTGTTGCCTATGCAGCATTTTTGCTGAAAACAGGAAACAAATGCCGGTTTTCAGCGAAAATGTTGTAAATTGCAGCAATGTTATTATTATTATTATTATTATTATTTATTAAATTTGTATGCCGCCCAACTCCCAATGTGACTCCCAATGTGACTCCCAATGTGACCACAAGATGCAGCAAACAGTCATAAATGCCCAGCACCCAAAATGTGGTCACACACATGAGGGGAAGATGCTGTCAGAACTTTGGAATGGGGTCATAAGTACCTTTTTTGGGGGGGGTCTGATATAACTTTGAATGGTCACTAAACAACTGGTCATAAGCTGAGGACTACCTGTACATGTAGCAGAATGGTGTAAGGTATATTTCCATAAGTGGTATCCCAAACTATCTTCTGCTGCTGATGAACCGGTTTTAAAAAAACGACTTTCAAATTTTAAGTAATCTATTCTATGATTTAAAACATGTGCAGTTTTTAGTGAGCAGGGTGAAGTTCTATCTCTGAATTGTTTTAAATAACAGAATAATTATATTGATATATACGATATATGCTGTGTGTGTGTGTGTGCGTGCGCGTGCGCGTGCATAAATATATGTATAAATAATGATGCTTTCTGCCGAGCAGGCAGAATAGAACATTCAGGGCAAGGATGGAAAGCTGAAATAACAAGGCCCTCTTCTATAGTTTTCAATCTAATTATGCTTGGGTTTCTGTGCTTTAAATTCCTCCATTGAGTATATTTTGGTGCCAACAAAACTGCATGGAATTTCAGAGAAAATATAATTAAGGCAAATTAATTATAAATTAATTACACCCTTAATTTCTTTGTCCTTGCAGTAATGTAGATGGTCTTGAGATCTTAGGTAACTGAAAATGCAAGTAGTTTTTTTTTTGGGGGGGGGGGATGAACAGGCGGCAAGGAGGACAGGAAAAAGAAAAGACGGCAGTATATAAGATTGTTTTTCTTTCCACTGAGCCTTCAGAAATGATGTGAAGTACTCCGTAGTTTTGAATTCTCTGAGAAATGAGAGCCGGACAAGAAGTAAAATACAGTACGTGTGTGAAAAATACAGCCGAAATCTCCTTTTACTTTTTAGGCAAGAAGCAACTGTTTGTCCTTTGGAAGGAGTGTAATAAACAATTCCATCATAATGAATCTTCTCTTTTCTTTGCGTGCAGTTGTCACTAGAGATTTGTAACTTCTTTTTTTTTTTTTTTCTTCTTTTTTTTTTTTTTTTTTTGGTTCATTGTTCCCCAGTCAATGTGTATACATTCAGTGGTGCCAGAATTAAGATGAAGCTTGCCTGTTTCAATAAGGCTGCTTTGTTGTAAAAATGGCAATACTTGCACAGAAGTTGGACTGGCTCCAAAGGAGCTTGCAGGATAGACAGCAGTACTATTGTCGCACGATCTCTTTTATTACTTACAATCAGCCTTTTCTGAAAAGAGGTTCTTTTTTTTTTCCCTTCAGCTCATCCCATCCCCAACTTAGTGGGAAAAATATCACTTGAATGCTCATTGTATGTACTATGTAGCTGTGAGGTTTAAAATTAAGTTTAATCGAGTACATTATGAATATGTTGATGCTAATCTAGACTATGGCAACTTTCTGTCTATGTAATTTTTACTGATTTTATTTTTGTTTTTGTTTTTGTGGTTGATTTGAATATTGAGAACCAAGTGTTCTCTCCAGGCTTCTGCATGAAGGCATTTTGTAAGTAGATTGCAATTGTCCCAGAGTACCACCTCAAAGGAAAATAACATGTTCAACATGTAAGTCCTGTTTTGAAATATGGGAGTCATACATTTTCCCCTTTTGTCATGCTACACAAATAGTTATAGTTAGTCCTTGTTTTATAAGACGCTGATTGTGTACATTACACACAAACATTATATTAATCCATAGTTTGTTTTACCAAGATATGTTCAACAAGGCCTGAAGACTAAGCTAACAAATTATGCTAAATCATAAACTATGGTTTATAAATCATATTGGCTAGGTTTATACAACCAAAAGAAAACAAACCTTGTTATCAAAAAGTGTAATTAGTAGGGGTGTCTCCATACATACGATCATTACATCTCATCATGACGATGGAGATTCTCAGTCATCCAGGTCATAGTTGTCCCAAAGATGCTTCTTCAAGAGCTGAAGAAGCTCCTTGGATGAGAAGCGAAACGTTTTTAAAGAAAAATAAGAAAAATAAGAAAAAATAAGAAAGTTCAGTGTCCTCTTGAAAAAGCACCTTTGGGACGATCTCATCATGAGATAAAGTTAGTTCCCTTAATATACATTATGCTAACTCGAGGTTTCTTTAATGTGGTTAACAAAACCACTACATGTATCAACCATGATTCTATTTTAGCACAATATATCAATCGAGCTACTACTACCACCAAATGAAACATGATGCAAGAAGACAGGTTTTTTTTTTCCTGCAAAAGAATATCCCTGGAAAACATTCATGTGAATGAAATATATATATCACATATATTCATATATAACAAAGGTGCAACTGATGAAGATAGCTAAATGTAATTGAAGGAAATAAAATCTTTAACCCTTAGTGAGATACGGCAAATAAAGTAATGATTCAATTATTTATTATTATTGACACTGTGAGAGACAGTTTGGTATAGAGGTTAAAGCACCCTACTAGAAATCAGGTGATAGTGAACTCTAGTCCTACCCTAGGCACAAAGCCAGCTTGGTGGCCTTGGGCTAGTCACACTCTCTCGGCCCTAGGAAGGAGGCAATGGTAAATTACTTCTGCAAAACTTGGCCAAGAAAAATGCAGGGACTTATGCAGGCAATCTCTGAAAATCAGACATGAAAAAAAATTAGCTGTATAGGTAGTCCTCAACTTACGACCACAATTAAGCCCAAAATTTGTGATGTTAAGTGAGACATTTGTTAAGTGAGTTTTGCCCCATTTTACAACCTTTCTTGCCATAGTTGTTAAGTAAATCATGCAGTTGTTAAGTTAGTAACACGGTTGTTAAGTGAATCTGGCTTCCCCATTGACTTTGCTTGTCAAAAGGTTGCAAAAGGGGATCACGTGACCTCGGGACACAGCAATGGTCATAAGTATAAACCAGTTGCCAAGCATCTGAATTTTGATCACATGATCATGGGGATGCTACAAAGGTTGTAAGTATGAAAAATGGTCATAGGTCACTTTTTTCAGTGCCGTTGTAACTTTGAATGGTCACTAAATGAACTGTTGTAAGTCGAGGATTACCTGTATAGGTCTGAAAAGGAGAAAGGGCCTTCTCAATAGCTGCTCCTAGGATCTAAGATTCCTTGTCTAGTAGCCAAAGGTCTTCTAAAAGTTTTTAGTTGAACTTTTTACAATTAATGTAGTTCTAATTATAATTTTGAGCTGTGGTGGCGCAGTGGTTAGAATGCAATACTGCAGGCTACTTTTGCTGATTGCTGGCTGCAGTTTGGAAGTTCGGCAGTTCAATTCTCACCGGCTCAAGGTTGACTCAGCCTTCCTTCCTTCCAAGGTGGGTAAAATGAGGACCAGATTGTTGGGGGCAATATGCTGACTCTGTAAACCGCTCAGGGAGGGCTGTAAAAGCACTGTGAAGTGGTATATAAGTCTAAGTGCTATTGCTATTGCTATTCGAAATATAAATTAAACGTAAAAACTTTGTATCAACAGGAGGTGGCGCCATCAATCACTGTAGCATAGCAAACTACAATAGTAGTAGATAACCCATGGATGTTTATAGAGGTAGGGCCTCAGTTGGACTGAACAAAAGGTGCCTTGGAATCACACAGGAGTGTAAACTTACCATCTGTCTGTAATGTCTTGTGGTAGCTAATCTTTTTCCCAGGAATTTATGAGCAATAACACGGCGGGGGGGTCACGGGGGGGCGGCATTAGAAAGGTTGAGAACCACTGGTCTAAGTGCTATTGCTATTTGTTCTGGTTTATATTTTATTGTGAGTTATCTTGACCACTGTTGCGTAGTGGAAATACCTAACAGAAATATGATGAATGAATGTTGTAAATTACCTCATATATATGAGGTATAGGTATGGGTACAGTACTATTATTGAAAAATGGATTTGATCATGGATGTCCAATCTTACCTGGGTCTCTCGTCAAGTAAAAAAGAATTGTCTTGGGCCACATATAAAATATATAATGTAGTTAATGTATATAAAGATCACTAAAAATACATAATAGTATTAAAATAACAATTTGTGACCTTGTCGGTCTGCATTACTAGTTGTCCAGGGCAACATATGGCTCATGGGCCGCAGGTTGAACATACCTGAATTAGATCATAAAATCTTTTATAGTGGAGTCAAAGCAGCTCCAGACAATATCCAGCCAAACTTTTTCTTTACAGTCAGCAATATCAGTGCAGGTTGTGACCAAATTAATGCTTGTTGCAATTTAAAAAAAAAAATACATGACAGACAATTGGAGAATCCGTTATTTCTTGAAATGAAAACACAAAGTCAACAGCCTGTGTTTGGTTCAGAAACTTGTACTGCACATATGTAGCCTGTAGGCTGGTGCTGTTTCAGTAGCCTTAGATTTATAAACATACATAGTTGAATTTTTGCAGTCCTGAGTTATGCATTCCATTCATTTTTTTTAAAATAAGTTTAAAAGCATTTAAAAATACTTTCTGCGTGCTTATATATAATGTCTGCACAGCAGTAGAAGCTCACAAGCATTTCCTGCGATGTTTTCAATTACAAGTCACTAATTTCTTAAGGGACACTACTAAAGATCATGGCACCGTAGTATTAGATTATTACAATATTACAAACACAACAAGAGATGAAGAGAAATGTGAGAATAGGTGCAGAAAATAGAAGCTCAATGCCTGGGCTTTGGTGGGATATAGTATCTCATTTGCAAAGTTACTATACATGTTCATGTTGAAGCAAATCCTGGAAGCAAATGCATGGCATAGTAGCAGAGTACTTTTCTGGCACCGCAGGCTGACATGCTAACACAGATCTTTAAGAAAGGGATTAAACATGAAACATGCACCCCTTCTAATTTCAATAGGATGTTTATTATTCATTTGCACTGCTATAGCACTGATCTAGTTTATATCTATGACTTGTCTATCAGTTAGTGGTGCAATGTATTTGTCTATCCAGATTATTGAAGCTAGTAGCTAATGCTTGTAAAAGTCACTTCACAGCCTACCTCTTCCTGTTCCCCTGAAGCTTTGCTTGCAGTTTTAAAACAAAACAATGACAATTCTGTAAAGCATCATAGCTGATGCTGGTGTCAGAAATACCACTGAAAATCTTTGAGAGAAACTTTTGGCTCTGGGCTTGATGCAGGAGTGGGTTCTAACTTACCTTGCTGCCGGTTTGCTTCCTCCCGCGCTGCGTGGCTGCGCGTGCAGTGCCAGTGCTGAAAATTAAAAAAAAAATTCCCCCCAAAAAAAGCCAAAAAAAAAAAGGGGGAACAAACCCCCCCCCGAGACACCCGCCCGCCCGCAGGNNTCTTTCTTCCCTTCCTCCTTCGAGAAGTGACTCACTCTTTCCAACTCTCGCCAGTTCTCCCTCCAACATTTTGAAGTTAACTGCGCATAGAACAAAAAATTTAAAAAAAAAAAAAAAAAAAAAAAAAGGGCCAAAAACAAGATGGCGGTGCATGCACAGTGCCGGGGACTCGGCTTCTGCGCATGCGCAGAAGAACAAAAAAATAGTAAAAAATTCCCCCCCAAAAAAATCCAAAAAAAAGATGGCGGCATCCACGGACCGGCACCGACAGAACCGGATCCGTGATGTCACCAGCCGTTTGCTACCAATTCTATAGAACCAGTGCGAACCAGGAGGAACCCACCTCTGGCTTGATGAACATCTGCTGCCCATCATGTTTAATAATTTGATGATCAATATCACTGAACTACCTGTAAGTCTTTCTTTTATATACATATATGTATTTGTAGCTTGGTACTCATTCATACAGAGAATTAGTATTGTTTTGAGATTTTGTTATATTGAAGACAACCGAGGGCTAGAGTTATTTTGTCTTGACATGAAGAAGCAACTGTGGATATTGACTGCTTCTCACTCCTACCAGGGTGCTTTTCCACATTGGTTTTACTTAGAAAAAATAGAATCTTGAACAGATTTTTTGAGAGAAAATAGTTGTGGACAAAGTGTTAAGCATCCTTTTCCCTTTATTATTCCCCCATTCAAATGGTGCACATTTTCTATCAGTTTGTTTCTGTTGTCGTCTCTTACTTTCTATTTTTTTTAAAGTACATGAAAATTACACACAATTATATATCATATATAATTTGTGCATGCAGATATTTCTTTATTTGTGGTTTAATAATTTTTAAATGCTGACCTAGATAAAGTAAGGTTTAATGATAATAAACCTTACTCTGAAAAACCAGGTTTATAGCTTGAGGTTCCTCCTGAACTCTTTTCTGGAAGCGTAAATAGACTTAATTTCAATCATTCAGTCCTAACTTCCTCAGTTTAACTTCTGTAGTGTATTCTGTAATGTTGGGCTATTTTTGAAGTCAATTTGGAAACTTCATTCGGTTCAGAATGCACCCCCGAGAAGACAAACATTGTACTAATCTTGCAATGGTTATATTGGTCGAGGCATAAATGGCTAGTTCTGTCCTTTATAACCGTTAATATTTTGGGTCCAAGTTATTTAAAAGTTTGCCTACATTCAAATGAATCTGCCTGTATTTTAAAACCACGTTCAGAGGCTCAGCTTATAAGGCTTATCTCAAAGATCAGTAAACTTTGTGAACAACCACAGCCTTTCTCATGTCGCATTTTGGAGTTTAGCCCCTCTTAAAAAGAGGTTTAAATACATTTCCTCTATCCTTTTCTTGATTTTTTTTTAAAATGGCAGTAACTTCTCACAGATACTTTGGAGTTGTACTTTATACAAAAGTGTTTTCATGTATTATAGTTTGAAACTACTGCTTCATACATAAAATTAAGTTGTAATGTGGTTTACTTTTGGCTTTGTGTCATGTAGGAACCCATTCATTATGAATTAATGCATTTGTAAATCTAGCCACTGTGTTTAAAATGGGTGTGAACACATTATTCAAAAGGAACTAAATATGTCAAGTACCTTTCTAATTTAATACTGGAAAACATTTTGTTCTTCCAACTCAACACATTTGATACTTTGCTTTGGCAGGATAAATCACAAAGAGAACACACTACAAAAGGTGGCTAAACCACAACATTTTCATCAACACACATTTCTAAAGTACTAAATATTAAGTCAATCTATTTGATAAGACAAATTTGCTTATCTAGAATGGCCATTCTGATAATTCTGGGAATTGAAGTTTCTACATCTGAAGTTTGATCCAGATGAGCAGAATTTATAATACTGCCAAAATATACTTGAATTGGAGATTTAAGAGTATAAGAGAAGCAGGTACACTGACAACATAATGAAAAAGATTTCCTCATTGATCTTGAACTTTGTCATTGACCTTAATGAAGATCCATTGGAAGAACTGGGTCTTCATAATTTGCAGCGTTTTAGATTATAAATGTGTTCCATTTGACTTTATAGCAATCTCTAAATTAAAATTGAAATCAGGATTTTTAAGAGAACAAGTTATTGAGCAGCAGAAAATAGCAGTGTCCTAAAAACCTGTTTCTCTGGCATTGTCTCTCCAGTCACAATATATTTTTTGTAGCAAGACAAATCCCACTAAAAGGGGATAAGTAAGGAATATATCATATCATATATCATATCATATCATATCCCATCCATCTTTTCTAATTAATGAAATACAGGGCCACACTATCCAATAACTACCATAGAAATTGATCTTCAATCTTGGCATAACAATAAGCCCTTACCTCTATTAATATTAGAAGAGTATTTTTAAAAAATTATATATGTTTCCAAGACTGATATCTGGCTTTTGCATAAAAGTCATTAATAGAGGACTAATATCATGAGCACATGAAATATGTTGTTCTGAACTTGCAAGATTTTGTATTAGTGTGATTAGTTAAATTAGTAAATTAGCAGATCTAATATCTTGAATTGAATTTTGTAAATATCATTTGTATAATAAGACATAATATGGTTTG
>QLTV01003764.1:4169355-4193917 GCA_003457575.1 Thermophis baileyi | reverse complement strand
GAGAGAGAGAGAGGGAGGGAGGGAGAGGGAGGGAGGGAGAGGGAGAGGGAGAGGGAGGTGTGTGTGTGTGTATACACACACACCCAAGCATCAAGAGTTTATAAATCAAGGTTTATGATTTAATGTGCTGTATGAGTCCAATTAATTGCAGTTATGAAACCATAGTTTAGTTTAGCATAACATATAAGCAAAGTTAATGTGTGGCTGATTTATTTGTAAAATGCAATGTGGATTATTTGGCTTGGCATAAACGTAGCATGTTTATTGTTTTTGGCTAAGCATGATAGACAAGCATTCCATTATAGGTTAGAATTATATGTAAACTAAGCTATTGTCAGTTTTTCAACAAATCATGGTTTAAGAAATAATGACAGTATTATATGTGACTCACTGTCTTTATACTCAGAATTGTTAGATGCCTAAAAAAAAGGGGGGGGGAGAGAGCTACTTAGCAAAGGATGCTGTTGCATTCACCTGAAAATGGAATATAGACAAAATAGTTGTTTCTTGCAGTATTTCTCTTTTCACTTTCTGATGAAAGATGAGCTGACTAAAAAGAATTATTTTAGTGATTCTTGGAGGGAACCACATGCCAAATCCTTAATAGTTATGGGCACTCGGGGCAGAATGTTCAGCGATCATATCAATTCCAAGAAATGGGAGTGAGAAGCATTAGAACAAGGGTATCTTTGTTGATTGGACTGAATGCTTTTGAGATATTATAGACAAATGATTCCTTCTGGGCATCTGGTGCAACCATTCTCATTTAGGACCTCTGTACCACAGGAAATTTACCTTTAGCTATTTATAATGTGCAGAATATACTCTTGGCTTGAGAGGCAGCTTGTGAAGAAGGTCATTTAGGAGAATGCCTTGTCCTTTGGGGCAAGATCATCTTTTTTTCTCAAGAAAACACTGATATTGTTTATAAAGTAGGAATCACATTAGCAGAGATTTTTAAGATGTTCCTAGCAGATACACACAGGTAGCTTATACAGGTGCAGGTTGCAGAGGGAATTTGTGGGTGCATTGATACCATTGTCCCAAATGATTTGAGGCCACTTGGAGTATTTCCAAAAGGAATAAATGTAATACTTTATTATTTTTGTTCATCATACTTAAGAATAAAGTCAGACCTGTAGTCTCTGAAAGGGTCTTCACCTTTTTTGTCCTCTCTGAGGATAGGAAGCAACAGCTTGTCCAGGATAGAGTTTGATGTAGGTTGAAAGTAAGCTTCTTGCCTGGACTAATCTTACTTAAAAGGTTTTAGAATAGAATAACAGAGTTGGAAGGGACCTTGGAGGTCTTCTAGTCCAACCATCTGTTCAGGCAGAAAAACCTATACCATTTCACACAAATGGGTGTCCAATCTCTTCTTAAAAACTTCCCGTTTCGGAGCATCCACAATTTCTGGAGGCAAGTCATTCCACTGATTCATTGTTTTAACTATCCGGAAATTTCTCCTTAGTTCTAGGTTGCTTCTGTCCTTGATTAGTTTCCACCCACTACTTCTTGCTTCTTGTCCTGCCTTCAGGTCCTTTTGAGCATAGGTTGACTCCCTCTTTTTTGTGGCCCTTAGATATTGGAACATATCTAAGCTATCATATCTAAGCTATCATTTCACCCCTAGTTTTTCTTTTCATTAAACTAGTCATACCAATTCCAGCAACTGTTCTTTAGCAATCCGCCAGTCATGTTTGTTGCTCTTCTCTGTACTCTTTCTAGAGTCTCAACATCTTTTTTACATCATGGTGACCAAATAAACTGGACAATATGATTTTTCTTGCATAAATGTAGAACCTTACGTTTTTCACTATTGAATTTCATTTTGTTAGATAGCACCCAATGTTCAAGTCTGTCAAGTTTGTCCTATAGTTCATAACTTAAATGGACATGAATAGAAGAATGACTGAGGCCTAGGGAATGTGCCTTCATCAACTGAAGCTGCAGCACGGGATAGCTTACTAAATCTATATCACAGAAGAGAATTTGTAAAATTTGTTGTATGCAAACTACTGTTTCAGCACCACCCTTCTTAAATGGAGATGTACAAAGTCCTTTTTTTTTTAACATGAACCATAGAAAAATGCTATGTAAGATTTTTCAATTTATAGAAACTTCACCCAAATCACCAGATTGGTTCTGCAACTTTAGAAAGGAAACATATGAGAAATAAAAGCCTGCCCTAAAATAAAAGGCGCTTTACCTGCTTAAAGGTTATATATTCAGGAACCCAAAAGGAAGCTTTTCTTTAGTTTTACTAATTACTTGTAAACAACTGTTTTTTGAGTTAACAATAAACCATAAATAGGGAAAGCACTTTATAGAAAAATATACATTGACAGTGCTCCCGACGTCATTTTTGGATCAAAAATTCAGTTCTGAGAACTTAGGTTAGCTAATATGCCATATCCTACACCTACATGAAAAAGAAATATCCTTCAATATAATGGTCTATTATAACTCAACTTGAACTAAATTAGTTATTCACTGTTAAAACACTCCTAAAGTGATTTGGTTTGGGATAACCCCAAATGCTAGGGCTGCAAAAAATATGCACAGCAATTCCTTCCTTCCTTCCGTCCTGCCTGCCGTCCTTCCTTCCTTCCTGACTTCCTTCCTTCCGCCTTCCTTCCTTCCTTCCTTCCTTCCTTCCTTCCTTCCTTCCTTCCTTCTCAATCACCTAATTCATTTGATTTATAGGCCATCCCAATCTATTATGCCTTTAAGCAGAAAAATGGTAGAAAAGAACTAATTTTCTATATTGCTTTGCTAACTTCTAGTTGTCCAGATTTCTGCAGTCCAGATATAATAAACTTTACCACAAGCTCCCCATACTTTTTTTTTATCTTAGATAATCCTGTTTGGAATTCTATATTGTTTGGTCTTCTTTCAAAGGAGGGGTTTTTTTTTCCTACCACAAGAATAAATCATCATACAACAAGGAGTGAATAGACAGAATTACTACATGATACTAAGACGTAAGCCTTTCTGAACAGTAACCTAGACAATTCCAGCATTGTTTTATGATGCAAATTGTGCTGATATGTAACATTCTCTAACACTCTCATCATTTATCTATGAATCAAATGGAAGTGCCTTTATCAGATAATTTTGCTCCTTGACTGCAGAACATGATGCCTTGGTAAAGACCCATTTGGACTTCTGCTGTCTGTATGCATTGAATAAGGAATTATGACATAAATTTTTGCTTTGCTTTTATGGAGAGGATTGATGAGTCTTATTTCATGAATGTTAATCAGACAATTTGTGTTCAGACATTAAGTTATTTCTTACATAACTGTCATTCAATACAGAGTGAGTGAATTTGACCTTTGCCAGTCCCACTTTGGTTCTGTCACATCTACAGTACCTTATGCAGCTCTTTTTCATTGAGAGGTTAATATCACTTGATTACAGCTAAAGGCAAGAATCTATACAAGCATGCACTGTCTTATTTACAGTCAGGAGAGTGTGATTCATGGCTTTCACATTTTAATTTGGTGTGGTCAACCATTAAAAGTCTCTTTCTGAGGTTCGAGAACCCAATTCACAAGTTCCGATGCACTTGTAAAGATTGGTGGTGATACCAGTTCTTGAAAATGGTCCATTATTCTGTTGATTTAACAAAGCACTTTTGCTTGAGAACTTGTCTGGTGTACTGACTGGAGCCTTGTCTAGGACCCAAGAGAGACGGTTTCAAATCACTAGGTGACTTAGAGCAATGGTTCTCACCTTTTCTTCACCCTTTTAAATACTTTTTGTGGCCACAGACCACCAAGACTTAATTCAAGATTTAAATCGTAACATTTCTTCAAGCCTTTGCAGACATCCTGTGACAACATCGTGCCCCCCGCCCCCAGGATCTGCAGACCACAAGTTGAGAATTACTAACTTAGAGTAAAGTGTTAACACTTCAACACCTTTCTATTATGAAAGTGGGATGAGGGGAGGCCAAGAGTTCCTGGAGAAAAGGTGATAGGAATGAGATTGTTAATAGGTAGAAAGTGATATCCCCAAAAGTAGTCCAAATTGCTGCATTATTCCAAATCAGCCTTTTCAGTATAAGATCAGGTGAAATAGTTCATATTTGAATATTTGGTAGAATCAAGAGTTTTAAAAATCAGAATGAATTAGTTTTGAAAGAAGAAAGCAAGCATGTACATGGTTATTAAGTTTGCTGCCTTAGCCATGCTTTACATGTATCCTAAGATATTTGCTGGTCATCTTGGAATGGCAGAAAATCTGCCTCAGTCTTGGGTTGCTTAATGCAGACATAATATTTAACTCTGTTTTATTCATCATGCAATTGTGCTGTGTCTTGCATATAACTTAGCCCCAACTCCAAGCACCGAAATATTAGTGTGTAATATGCAGTATAGAAACTTAGGTATTTGCTTAACCATAAACAAATATTATGCATACCCAGGTTTAGAAAGACTAATATGGTCATCCCTGCAAGATAACATTTGACATGGCAAAATCTAGAGTGACAATAAAGGAAAAAAAGGATGTTTGCATTGTATTTTATTTTTTGCTACAGTTGCTTTGTAGATGAGTTGTCTCTCTATACAGTATTTTTAAGTTTCTCAATAAACAGCAAATACTAGTTTCTCCTTTACTCTCACCTTTAGAATTATTTTCATGAAAAGCGCAGCTAAAAGTTTTGTATAAAGTGATCTTCTGGCAATGAGATTTGTTCATCTGATAAATGTTAGAGCATAGTGGGATGTGGGAAATTAGTTTGGGGGAGGTGTCGATGGGAGGGAATGATCCATTCATCTCATTTTTCATTGTTTTACAAATTAACTAGAAAATTGAGCATAAACCTTCAAAAATGAGGCAACATTGGAAGTCAACGCCTTTTTCTTTCTTCCCTTGTATCTCATATTTTCTTTCCCCCTTTCTTTTTCCTTTTTCTTTGTATTTTATACATTGATACAGAGGTGAGTTCCTCCTGGTTCGGACCGGTTCGCCCGAACTGGTAGCGACCCGCTGGTGATGTCACGATGATATCACGGAACCGGTTCTGTCAGTGCCGGTCCGGGGCGCCACCATCTTTTTTTTTGAAAAGATTTTTTGGGAATTTTTTGGGGGGAAATTTTTTTCCAGGTTTTTTTCCTTCTGCGCATGTGCAGAAGCCAAGTTTCCGGCACTGCACATGCATCGCCATCTTGTTTTTGGCTTTTTTTGGGGGGGAATTTTTTTTAATTTTTTCCGTGTTTTTTTTCTTCTGCGCATGCGCAGAAGCTGAGTTTCCAGCACTGCGCATGCGTCACCATCTTGTTTTTGGCTTTTTTGGGGGGGAATTTTTTTTGGATTTTTCGGTACTGCGCATGCACATGCCCGCGAGGCGTGGCCACGCGGCGTGGGAGGAAGCAAACTGGCAGCAAGGTAAGTTAGAACCCACCCCTGCATTGATAAAACAATAAAAGTTTATATATATATAAATGAGGTAACATCCTTCTCAAGACACATCTATAGTATACATTATTAGTTAAACTGATGTAATTGTTTACCTTAGCAGTCTCTTATTTATTCAAAATTGTTGAATATTGAACAAGTAAAAATGTTATCATCACTCCTGATTTCTTACTTATTACCACTCTGGGACCTGTAATTTCTGTAACAACCTGATAGATACAAAAACCAAAATTCTATTTGAGTTGTTTTACACACATGCCCCCCCCCCCCACAGCTGTGTACATACAGGCACGAGTGCATGTATTTTTCTTGGAAACAGTAGACAGACACAACAGGATGTCCTCTTGAGCAACCAGGTGTTTTTTTGTTTAGGCTACCCCATAGACTCGTGCTCAGAATCTGGGTTTCTGTAAAGCTGCAGCTAACTAGAAGGGGCAGAGAGTAGCACATTTTCTCTAAAGTAAAAACTCAGAACTGTTCTTGGTTCTTTCCCTTGGTTCCTGCATAACAGCAATATAGGTATAATCAGCTTGTGCTTCTTCCAATAGACAAATTGGATGACTTGGCATGAAGCCAGCATTCATGAACAAATGAGAAAGGATAAACGCTGCACCTTTCCTGACTTGGATAACTGGAATGGATGAAATAGGATTGAGAAAATATACAGTAATTGGGCTCATCCTGTGCTTGGTGAATCACCTGGCTCTAGTGTAATAAATGTTGCTCCATTCAGGAGAGTTCATTCCCTGCTCTATTGAGTGCCAGGAATTGCTTAGGGAAAAGGAATTTATTGAGAGTTCATCTCCCAGCATGCATGTTGTACAAAGCTCTCATTTTCATTGCTTTGGTTTATTTCAAGACGCAGATTAAAGGTATCTAAAGTGAGTGGTTTAGGATGCAGGCACTTATCCAAGTGGATGAGATCTTCAATTTTTAAAATAAACTTTCCAATTAGAATCTGATGCATTTTGTTTGTATTTTGTAAGAGAATACATTAGAGCTTCATGCTAGCTTTTTTTTTTTAAAGGAAAAAAAGCTTACATAACCCAGGAAAACATGAGTCATTTTTTTAAAATGATTTCTTGTATGATGGACTGAATCAAATTAGGTTTTTGTCTTTATTTTTCTGGATGAAAGGGTATTTTTTTTGTTTTGTCTTTCAAAAAGGACTTCACTAAGCATCAGAAACATATGTGGGCCATAACAAGAGTTGGTTCCCTGTTGTTGGCATCCGAGACAAAGACTTGTCAAAAGGTCAGACCTTGGACAAATACATGAAGGGTCCAAGAGCCAAATTCCCTTCATTACACTTTAAACTACTAAACAGAAGATATGTGTGCATGTATGTGGAATATAAAGTAATGTCAAAATAAATAATAGTGATGGAATAAAAAGAAAAAGTCTGGAAAAGTAATAAACAACAGAACTCCCCAAAAATAGACCATATTGCTTAAAAACTCTTCTTCCATGCCTTTTAATATTTAAATTAGTTCTTTTTAATAACAAACAGTACATATCAATAATCAATTGAATGCAGACCAAAAGATTCCTCCTTCCGGTATTATATAATAAGTCTTTTAACCAGAGCCTATGCCCAGAAAATCCATTTTTTAATGTTTGATAGATTCCAAAGTATGCATTTTTAAGAACAGTGATTGATCCAGAATCATATTCCCTAATACAAACTTTAATGAATAAAGATACCGTATATCTACAACCCAATTTCTTCCACATATATCATTAAGGTCAAAGGATTCCTATGGAGTGCAGGATTTTAACTGCTGGATACTCCAGTTTGAAAGTACATCCATATTCTGTACTTCTGTACTAACCAGTTCTATACTTTCATAAGCAAGATGAATCTTTTATATTAATTCTTATAAGATATATTTCATCCCCACACCCCATGTGTACCAGAGGTGGGATTCAGCAGGTTCTGACCAGTTCTGGAGAACCGGTAGCGGAAATTTTGAGTAGTTGGGAGAACCGGTAAATACCACCTCTGACTGGCCCCGCCCCCATCTATTCTCTGCCTCCCGAGTCCCAGCTGATTGGGAGGAAATAGGGATTTTGCAGTAACCTTCCCCTGGAGTGGGGAGGGAATGGAGATTTTACAGTATCCTTCCCCTGCCACGCCCACCAAGCCACACCCACCAAGCCACACCATGCCCACCAAGCCACGCCCACAGAACCGGTAGTAAAAAAAATTTGAATCCCACCACTGACATTGTGTACCCTGCAAACAGTTATAAAGAAGGTTTTTGTTGCCTGAATCCTTCTGAACCATTTATGTTTAAAGATAGAAATGTATAATATTTTATTGGTGGCTACAAGCATTGTTTATTCCCAAATTTTCTACTTTCAGAAAAGGTCTTGCCTTTGATGTCAGTTCTTTTAGGTTAGGGTTAGATATAGGATTCCTTCCATTAGGTTTCTTCTAGATTTAGTTGTCCTACGATTCCTATACAGTAGTTGTCGGGAGTTCTTGTATAACATGCCCTGAGAGTATCAGGTTACAGAATACTGCAGGAGATCATTCTGATGAGTTATTTCTGTTAGTTAATATTGTTAGAGATAATTTGTTTTAGTTTATTTGGAAATACTAAAAAGTCCTTTTTTTCTGCAGTGTAGAAAGGAGATTACTAATAAAAGTATATGGCAGTTATATAGTTGAGATCTAGAAATATTTAAGAAGTTGGATAGAATCCTCTATACCAAAGTACGCTACATATTAATATAACATAAAGTTGCATTTTGGAAGCTTTTTTAAGCATGTCCCAATACAGCAGTGATAAAGAAAATGGATGCAGACCAATTCTAACACTTGTGTATTTTATTAATGTAAATGTTGTACACGTAATCTGTTTATAGCAGGTGATAACTTTCGCTAAAAATGAATATAATCTAAACCATAGGCTACGAACTATAGAGGATATTTGGACAACCTTTTGTTAGTTCAGAAAAAGATACAAGGAATGAAACTTTTAAAACTTTTTATAGCAAAGACAAAACCATTTTCGTTTTGGTGGAGGTTTCCTCTGTAAATGCACGTGCTGTTTTCAGATACTTGAATTATATTTGTCAAACAGAAATGCAGTTTGCTATTGTAGTATAGCATGGAGAATGGAATAGAAAAAAGCGTATCTGAAAATGACTATTAATATTTCTTGTAGTTCAGTTTTGTAAAATGGGATATAGCCATAAGGAACCATCCAAATATCTAGCATTACTACTTCTGGAATTGCCCCTTTTTTCTATTTAACATACTAGTTTTATCCATTTACTGGCCTGTTCTAATACAGTGCCATATATAAGAATTTACCGTTGTAGTTCAAAAGTCCAATGAGCTATTTCCTATATTTGACTTTTCCTATTTGTGCCATTTCCTATTCTTAAGGAAATATTTTCTATGTTGACATTGCGAGGAGAAACGTTTTTTCCTCTTTCTGCAAGGCTTTCTAAGCTGAGAAACCTGGCTTGTTTCCTAGAACTTGTTTGCTTGTATACGACAAATTCTGCCCACAGCACCCCATCTTGTCAAGGATGCATTTACTGGACTTTATTTAGTGTGTAATAAAGTGCAGAGATCAGCTTAGCATAGCACCTCCATAATGTTTTTTGAATTATATAACAAAGAAAACTAGAATTCTGTGTCATCAGCAGGTTGGTAATACCTTATTCCTGTCATATCCCAAGAACGACATGTTGAGTTACTTTACAGTAGTTTTCTTTGTTGCCGTTTTCCTGTAGACAGAATCTTGCCCGACTAAAACAACTATTTGCATAACTATATATATCCTTTAAGAAAAACTAGAGAGGAGCTGTCTTAGCCCTCTTTCTACCAACCAATTTTTCTAAGCCCTGCTACCTCTTTGCCCTCTGGAAAACAGCCCCTCTCTCCTGGGAATCCAGACTACATTCCACCACAATTGCAAATCCCTGGATTATATCTCCCACTTCCCTGTAACTTCCTATGAAAGTTAACAACTATGGATGGATAATTACTCACCAGTCTTCTGATACAACAGGCTGGGTGCCGGTCTTGCCACATAGATTGTCCACAGCACATTGTTTCAGTGATAAAACACTGAATTTATCCATGTTGATATGGAAAAAGTTTTCTGAAAAGAAGCAATTAAAAAAAACCCTTTAAAAGGCCATAAAGAGATTAATGGGAGGAAACCAAAAAGTTCATCATTTTCATATCATTTCCAGTTTGTTCATTCCTCAGCATTTGGTGAACAAACTGGGCCTATTAGGTTTTAATACTCCTTTAAGTAATTGGATACTGGATTTCCTTATGGATAGGCCCCAGTTTGTGCGAGTTGGAAGAAAAGTTTCCAACTCCATCTCCTTAAGTACAGGTTCCCCACAGGGCTGTGTCTTGAGTCCACCACTGTTCACCTTGATGAACACCACGACTGCTGTGCCAAATCTGCTACGAATCATATTGTGAAGTATGCGGATGACACGGCAGTGGTGGGTCTTATCTGGGATGACAATGAAGATGCTTATAGGGAAGAGGGGAAGGCTCTGGTAGACTGGTGCAATAAAAGTAACCTGATTCTAAATGTTAATATAACAAAGGAGATCATCATAGATTTTAGAAAGAGCCAGCATGGTTATACTCCACTCAGTATCAAGGATGCAGCTGTAGAGGTGGTCAACAGTATTAAGTATCTGGGGGTGCAGATAACTAACAATCTGAACTGGTCTCTCCACACGTCACTCTTAGTGAAGCGTGCAAATCAGCGTCTGCATTTCCTGCATCGGATGAGGAGGGCACATCTTTCTCCTTCTGTCCTGGCCACTTTTTACAGAGGCACGATTGAGAGCATTTTAACAAACTGCATCACTGTTTGGTTTGGTGACTGCAGTGCCTCAGATAGAAAGTCCATACAGAGAGTGGTAAGGACAGCCGAGAAGATTATAGGAAGCTCACTTCCTGTTATTCAGGATACTGCTTATAAGGGCTATGTCCTTAGAGCTCAAAGCATTGTTAGAGACCCCACACACCCACTTCACGGTCTGTTTCTGTTGCTCCCCTCTGGTAAGTGGTTTCGAAGTATTTCTAGCAGGACTACCAGATTCTGTAACAGCTTTGTTCCCTATGCCATTCGTCTGGTAAACTTGCAAGATTTGTTTTTCTCGCCATGTACATGTATACATCCGAACTAGACTGTGTTGTTTCTCTGTGTGATATAATATATGTGGATATATGCATAATTTTGTATGTATGTATGCATTTATTTATTTATTTAGTCATGTTTATGTAGTATACATTGGATGTGGTGACCCTTTGGGAGCTGTATGCAACGAAATTTCATTTTAATGTATGCCGATTAGTGTACATTCAAAGTGACATATTCTAAGTTCTGAATTTCAGGGCAAATGAGACATACAAGTCCTAGCATATTAGTATTTTTTTAAATTTAGTATGCATGTATTGTATGTATAGGTGTAGTACAATATCTCTTTTCTCCCATAAAACAACCCCCCTGAAAGGTAAATTGGACTAAAGCTACCCAGTAAAACTTTGTTGATGAGGTGGGACTAGAACCGGGGCCTCTCTGATGTCATTCCAGCATTTTAACCACCTCATCACACTGACTTGTGCAAAACCAGCTTTAATATATGAGAGCCTGTTTGGTTTAGTGGTTAAGGCACCCAGGCTAGAAACCAGAAACTTCTAGTCCTTCCTCAGGCATGAAATCTGGCTAGGTGACTTTGAGCCAGTCAGTCTTTCTCATCCCAATTCACCTCACAGTTGTTGTTGTGGGGAAATGGGGAGGAGGAAAGAGTATTAGGTATGTTCGCCACCTTATTTACAAAAATGATAAAGGAAGGATTTTAAAAAATTAAATCCCGGTAAGTAAATAAAATAATCACTTGGCATATTGATTGTAATGTTCTTTCCTCATTTTTACAAAATACTGCTGAATATAGAACTCATATGTTAGTGTAAAGGGTAGACTAGATCTAAACCTAGGTTGACTTACATGGAATTTAATTTGGAACAGAATTGCAGAGTTAATATTTTGAGAGTGGGGCATTTAACATATAAACAGATATATAGCAGAAAAATAGGTTTGGAAGAAGAGGGATTTATTTACTACAGTTGGAGGTAATTATAAATAACAACTTCCATAATTCTCTAGCCTGAATAGCCACATGGGAGAACCTGTTCCTTCTTTTCAGGGCTTCCTTATCTGGGATGCAAAGCTCCAGACAACTACTAGATATCTAAGAGTTAGAATTGCTTGTGTCTCTTTTCTGTCATCTAGTGGTCATCTGGAATTTACTTTTTTCGCCCCCACCCCACCCCCCAAATGCTGGCTGTATTATTATGGGAGTTGTAGTTCGATATATCTAAAGAGCACCAAGAAGTAGTCTGGCTGAGAACAAACCCCCTTTCAGAGATAAGTACACATAATTCATGTCAGTCAGGTCATTCAACTTGGATGTAGCAAATAAATCCAAACCATGCTGAGTAGGTGAAAAAGATACTTACATCAACAATAAAAAAAGTTCAAGGTTTGAGACTTCTCCATCTGTTGTCCTATTCAGTTCTGCATTTTTTTAGACTAAAAGGTTTCAGGAGTACTTTCAGAGAACACACTTCAGTTTTGACTGTGGCTTCCCTTTGCCTGTTGACTGAGAAGCATTTTTGTGAGGAACTGCTTCCAGATGGAGGAGCTCCTTGCCTTGTTCTTCCAGTCAAAAGATATCCTGCAACTATATTGCCTTCACATCTAAGCAATTTCTTCTTTCTAACTTAAAAAATAAGCAGTAAGAAAATACAGGTGAGTTACAAATGGGAACCATTCATGTCTAGACCAGCTTTACCACCTCTTCCATATTTCAAGGAATTGTTCCTTATTTAGAATTAAAATATAATGTTCCTTTTCTAATTAATAAGGAACACTATTACCATATGCATTTGAGGTCTCAGTTAATATATTTAAGTAAGTTAAATAAGTAATAGTATACTTTAGTGGAAATATTACCGGTATTGATATTCTGATGCTTTTTAGTATGTCACTTTGAGTTTTAAAGCATGTTCATTATTTTGGATCTCTTCAGATGGCATGGTTATCTGGAAGTAGGAATTAAGTAAAGAATTTGCAATAGATTATTACAGTATGCAGTATTTTCAGTGGGAATATTAAGCTCCTAGAGCCAGAATAGAAATCTAACAAATAAAATGAAATAACAATGGGAACAGTAAAAATGTCATTCCTACTAATAAGTTTGCTCCGTTAAATATGTCATATTGGTATGTTTTATTCTTAGCCCAATTCGAGTTTTCCCTTTTTGGGTGTGATGTTAAACAATGTGATATTATCCTAACTCATAGGATAAGTAGAAGTGTTTTGAGTAGAAATTGATTTGTAACTATTTGTAACTATTATTATGTAAAGTTTGGGATGGGCCTTTGGCAGGCCAAAGACTGAACAATGGAAGTATTGTAGATTTTTAAATAATTTACTCTAGTATCCTTCTGCCTTAGTTTTATGCAGATTTAATTTAGGATTATACTCCATTTCTTTTGTTATCCAGGCTGCTTTGTAAAATTTTGGTTCTGGGCAGCAATGAAGAACTACTAAATAACTGGGATAAACAAATATAATTTTAATGGAATGTATGAATGACCTTGAGGAAAGGAAGGAAGAAATGCTGCCTAGGAAACAATCAGGCAAAAAAGCAGGAGCCCACAATTGCTTAAGGGTCAGAGAAAGAAATTTAGGAAAGACCCAGGCTAATGGACACGTAGTTAAAAGTGGAGATGAGAAGTTTGTGCCTTCAGACTTGCAAGATTCTGTTAATATAGTCTTCTGATAAAGTAGAATTAGTTCATCTTGTCATGTTTCCTGTCTGATTTGCCTGGAAGAGCATGCTCTGGGTCCCATCTATTACAGAATGTCATCTGGCAAGGCCCAGGAAGATCATCCATCAGAGATTAGATCAGCCCCAATCCTGTTGGCTTTTTGCAAGGCCTTACAGATGCAGTTTTGTCATCAGGCATAGGGATCTGGATGTATGACAGAGCCCCTGCAGTGGTTGTGTTAATTTGTTGGTTGTGTTTCTTTTATTTTGGCTGCTGATTGTATTTGTGACTTCCCCCCCCCCTGTTGTTCTATGTTTTTGTATAGTTGTTAATTGTTAACCACCCAGACTCAAGAATTAGAGAGGGTGGCCATATAACCTGAAATAAATTAATCTAATTTCTTTGAATATTATATTTCAATAACCTTTTCACATCAAAAGGTGATGTGAAAAAAATGTTCCATTCTGATTGCAACCCTCTAACATTTGAAAGTATCATTATGACATATTTGTGCTAGTATAGTTGGAGTTAAATATCAGTGATATATTCTACTGCCTTTTCTATAAGGAAGCTGATAGAAAACTACCTGATTTTCAAAGTGTTTGCCACTGTGTTTCTTCTATTTGTTATTCTAAATCTGTATCCCAGGCTTCTTTTAAACCTAAAGGCTCTCCTCCAGTTCTAATAAATCCAACATTTTTAAGATAGTTCCTTTGTATTGAGAAGGGTGATTAATAATTTTTCAAAAGTAGTTGAACAATGAGATGCAGCCTCTTTTGTATTTTTCTTATTGAAAAAGGATTTAAGTTAGAGTATGCTAGCAAAGATAGATGGGGAATGTATTTGTAGCTAAATCTCTTCTTTACAGCATAGGATTTTATTATTATTGTAGAAATCTCTTATTCTACTGCTGCTGAAATCTCTCTTAGGCTTCAGTTGTGTTGACCTGTCCTGATTAGAGAATCCTGGCAATCCCAGTAAAGGTGTTAGGGGGAAGATGTTATCAAAGCTGAATATCTTTTTTTACCAATCCTAAAATGTAGCTTTTGTGAACATAATACTAATACCTATTTTTATTTTTTTTAATATCTTATTTTCTATTGGTTGCTAGGAGTTAAAAATGACTCAATGGCACATTCATTCAGTCAATTTTTATGAAGTGTTTTGAAGAAAGAAAAAACATCTGACTATGTGCTTCCTGTATATTTTTTAGTTGTATACATTGTCTTGTTGGATCTTCCAGTGTGAAGGAATAATATGACCAAATGTGCTGCCTAGTAGTGTTAATAACTCTTTATAAACAAGGTGAAGTGTTAATACCACTTTATAATGCCTTGGTAAGATCACACTTGGAATACTGCATCCAGTTTTGGTCATTACAAAAAGATGTTGAGACTCTAGAAAGAGCAACGAAGATGATTAGGGGAATGGAGGCAAAAACATATAAAGAACGGCTGCAGGAATTGGGTATGTCTAGTTTAATGAAAAGAAGGACTAGGGGGTGACATGATAGCAGTGTTTCAATATTTAAAGGGCTGCCACAAAGACCCATTCTCCAAAGCACCTGAAGATAGGACAAGAAGCAATGGATGGAAAAATAATCAAGGAGAGAAGCAGCCTAGAACTAAGGAGAAATTTCCTGACAGAACAATTAATCACTAGAATGACTTGTTTCTAGAAGTTGTGGGTGCTCCAACACTGGAGGTTTTTAAGAAGAGATTGGACAACCATTTGTCTGAAATGGTATAGGGTGCCTGAGCAAGGGGTTGAATTAGAAGACCTCCAAGGTCACTTAGCAATAGCAATGGCACTTAGACTTATATACCGCTTCATAGTGCTTTACAGCACTCTCTAAGTGGTTTACAGAGTTAGCATATTGCCCCCAACAATCTGGGTCCTCATTTTACCCACCTCGGAAGGATGGAAGGCTGAGTCAACCTTGAACCATCTCTGTTATTCTGTTCTGTTCGGTAGTATAATTTTTTAGAAGAAATTCCCTATCCAATTTTTTTCCTGAGGTCTATATATAATGTTTATATTAATTCTTAATTTTTTTAATGTTGCAATAAAAAGACCAATTCTTCTTTGCCGTAATGTTAATATTTTATACAGCATTTCTACTGGAAGAGATTGAAATAAAAAACCATTAATTTTGAAAGAGCCATCATTTTAGCTGTTGCAATTTGACACAGATTAAATATTTTTTTCCAAGATTTTCATTCATTTTTTATTTTTCCACATTAGTGTAAAATTATTATCAAACATTTCATTAATTTATTTGTGAAATTAATTCCTAGATATTTGAAGGGTTTCATTTCCATGGTTTTTTAAAATATTGGCTGTCTTTCTTTGTAGTTTAGGGGAGTTATGGAAGAACATCAATTGTGACTTTTGAACATTTACTGTTAATCCTGCAGGATGTACTTCTGCACATTCTTCCAAAGCCATTTTAATATATTTTTCACCAGAATTTGCAAGTCAACATAACATCATCCACAAATAAATTTAATAGATAATCTCTATCTCCTACTTTTATCCTTTAAGTTCCTTATTGCTATGAACACTTACTCTTAATAGCAATAGCACTTAGACTTATATACCACTTCACAGTGCTTTACAGTCCTCTCTAAGCGATTTACAGCATATTGCCCCCAACAAGCTGGGTCCTCATTTTACCGACCTTGGAAGGGTGGAAGGCTGAGTCAACCTTGAGCCAGTGAGATTCGGCAGTCAGCAGAAGTAGCCTGCAATACCTCATTCTAACTACTGCACCACCATGGCTCTTAATATTTCTATAATGAGGTTAAATAATAAGATACATAGTGGACAGACCTGCTTGGTAGTCCTTGAGACTGGGAATTGTTCAGAATCATAATTATTCATTCTTATGGGGACATTGGTAATATTATAAATTTGATCTATTATGTTGAAAAAGTAATACTGAAATCTTTTAAAAGTTCATTTAAAAAATAGTCCTTCCATGCAAACCAATCCTTAAAGACATCCAATGAGCATATTATTAAAGAAGATGTATTCATAAGTAGACTTTATAATCAGAATTTGATCTCTTACCAAAGTGTTAAAATAGAAATGAAAATATGTTAGGTCCCCCCCCACCCCGCCAAACAGTAGCAAGTATTTGACTCTGCATATCTATATAAGAGGAAAGAAAGAACAAGTTTGCGGTTTGGGATGAAAAAGAAACCCATATTCTCTTTGGTTTGCTTCATAATTTGCACTGTGGTTTTAAAATGTGTTTAGTGGATATTCTATGACAGTGTCTGCCGCTTTTTTTAAAATGTTAATTGCTTGCACTATTTTTGTTGGACTCAGCAATTTTGAAGAGTACTTACTGTGCCACTATAATGACAAAAAGGGGGAAAAGGAAGTTTGAATGAAGGGAATGACAACAAGCAGATAGTCTTCGTTCTCAAAATGGGATTAGAGAAATCTGATCTCTCTTTATTTGATGCCTAGATTTGATATTGCACAATTCTTTAAGATCCTTCTGCCTCCCATGTGCAGAAATAAAATGGGAGTATGGTCTTCCCTTCCCCTTCCCCTTTCTTTTTCTTTTTTAGCACTTGAATTTTATTTTTGTCTTTGGTTTTCCACAGGGATAGCCTTATTATAGCCTTATTATAAGAAACAATTATTTAGAAATAATGAAATAAATATCAGTGGTTATGTATCGGTAGTGGGTTCTAAAACCTTTTACTACAGGTTCGCGCATGCGCGACGCTTCTGCACATGCGTTCTGCACATGCGCAGAAGCTTCTGCACATGCACAGAAGCGTCCCGGTGGGTGGGCGGAGCCTCCCGCCGCCGCTGCTACCGGTTCTAAGAACCAGTCCGAACCGGGAGCAACCCACCGCTGTTATGTATTATCAGTACTTAGGATGTATGTTAAAAGTGTGATGTGATAAACATTTTCCAGTATAATTGGGCATTATTAAATATAATCAACTACTTTACATATAATTTTTATTAAGAATTTTAAACAAAAGGTAAAAACTAGCAAAAACTAACACAAGATAAAAAGAAAAGAGAAATAAGAACAAAGAAAAAAAATCAAAAGTGCAAAAGTAAAAATAGAAAAAAAAGAAGTTGTTTTCAATTTCCTTTACAGAGAGTATAATTACAAATACAACATGACCTCTTATTTTATGGTTACAAAAACAAACACTGTCTTTTCTGGCATCTGGTTTTTGTTTTTTTACCAACTACTATTTTTGCAACAGATAAAGTACATATTTTCTTGCAGTTACCAATATAAACAGAGTTAGATCCAGACTTGAAAACTATTTAATTGAAGTAGGCCAGAAAAACACCTCACATGTCTCTTTTATACATACCATCTGAACTTCTGGCTGCATTGTTAAATTTTTATTTTATTTTATTTTAAATTGAGGCAGGAAATATATAAACCTTAAACAGGCTTTCTGTAGGTTTTAGGAAAAAATAACATATAACCCCATATTTAAAAAGAGAAAACCTTCCCAACCCATCTGTATGACATGTTTCTTACCCATCACCAACCATTCTGTCCATAGCTACCCTCACCCAGGCTTCAAATGCAGTTAACCATCCCTAATCTAAATTCAAATATGGGAATTTCCAGAACTCTAAAGCACCTTTGTGAGGTCTTCATACCAGCGAAGAGCATGGAGCTGTGATTAACCAAACCAATTCCTACATCACCACAAACCAGGACAGTTATTTATAAACTCTTCACTTCTTTTAGTTGGAAACAATATCTTACTGTTGCCTTCTTGTTGTAGCAACCGCAAATCAGAGTCTAATGAGTCTTCCCCATATTTGGTGCCCATCTAATATGCTGATCTACATCTTCCATCTTTCCAGTTGATGGTGGGGAACCACTTATTCAGTTTATTCTTGTTCTGGTGGTGTTTTTAAAGACTCTTAACAAGAAACAGGAATGATCTGGGATCAGCAGTTTTTCTTGGTCATTCTGCTTCTCTTCCACTCCCTCAATTTTTAGTTATAAAAGACCTCTGGCCTAAATTGCAATTGCACAAGGCCAATATCTTTACTAACAGCTAAAACTTGGAGAGAGAGATTTTTGGGAAATCTTGCCAACTAGATTTAAAAAAAACAACAACCCCTACCTCAGCTTCATCTCTGTTAACTTTTTTGTGTAGGTCACATTTTCCAGGTTATTTTATATTTTCTCTGAGTCATAAACACTGAACAATTACTTAGATACTTGTTTTGTCTTCATTAGTATGTGACCTTTCTCATATTTATGACTTCCTCTGAGGCCCTCATATTTTGTAATATAAAGACAGCTGAACTGGCAGTGCCAAGGATCTTTTTATTATTGTTATAGCTTGTATTATAGTACAGAAGTCTAAAACTTATTTTGCTTCAATTATTTCTCATAGGTAGCTACATTAATGGTTTTCTTAAAATTGCCTTCTCAGTCCAGCAAATTCCACTTCAATATGCCAGCTTGAGCACTTCTGATTGTCTTGCTTTGATCAAGATTGCAATAGTGGTGGTGTAATTTCAATTTACTTTGAATGCCAGTTCAGCTTTTACTGGTTCCACTTTCTTTCTTTCTTTCTTTCTTTCTTTCTTTCTTTCTTTCTTTCTTTCTTTCTTTCTTTCTTTCTTTCTTTCTTTTTCTTCCTTCCTTCCTTCCTTCCTTCCTTCCTTTTTTCTTTCTTTCTTTCTTTCTTTGTCTTTCTGTCTGCCTTTCTGCCTTTCTCTCTCTCTCTCTCTCTCTCTCACACACACACACACACACACACACACACACACACACCACAGAAAAACACACACAACACACCGTACACAGACTTAAAACAGATATACATGCAATCAGTGTTCTTTAAGCAGTTTAACAAGAATTTAAGAATAAAAAACAGGAAAAAATAAGCAATAAAAGATGGAACATACAGACAGAGTAAATAAATTCTGGTTAGTTGTGCCTAAATTTATGTTTATGGCAGAGTTTCGGTCCCTGACTGATTGTGCATTAAGAGTTCTTTGAGACTCTAATAACTACATGGTATAATTCTTACAATTCTTATTATTTTGAAGAGTTTTGCTGTAGAAAAAAATATAAGAAAATAGGGTATACTTCTTGTTTTACATAAATGTAAAGCATGCTGCTGTTCAGTAAGCAAGAAATAACACTGAAAGAACAAATGTGATGTGAAAAATATACTTTTGATCAAAGCATAATATTATTAATAAATAAAATAATTTTTTCCACTTCACACAAGTTTCCAGCTACATTCTGAAAGTGTAAATATTTGGAGTCGTATGGTGAGTTATCACATAAAAATTGCATGAATTGATTGGATGTTTGCTTCAAGCTCTTTTCAACCTTTTCTAAAAGGGGGAAAAGATCAAAATTGGGAGGGTAATATTATTTATTTGTTTAACATGCTTTTGTAGACCTACATGAGCCAATATCAAGAGCCGAGGTGGCGCAGTGGTTAGAGTGCAGTACTGCAGGCTACTTCAGCTGACTGTTCAGCAGTTCAGCGGTTCAAATCTCACCGGCTCAAGGTTGACTCAGCCTTCCATCCTTCCGAGGTGGGTAAAATGAGGACCCAGATTGTTGGGGGCAATATGCTGACTCTGTGAACCGCTTAGAGAGTGCTGTAAAGCACTGTAAAGTGGTATATAAGTCTAAGTGCTATTGCTATAAGTGCTATATGGATCCTAAGTATTTTCTTGTACAGTAATTAGCGTTAAAGTGCACAAGTAAAGATATTCTAAATACAGTAAACTCAGTTTCTCCAACATAATTGCAAATACAGTTACTCCAGGAGTGTATAATCAAATAATTAACTTGAGTTCCATGATGTTGAAATTGAATGAAAAATATGGATTTTAAATTAGTGGTGGGATTCAAATGTTTCTACTACCGGTTCTGTGGGCGTGGCTTGGTGGGCATGGCTTGGTGGGGCGGCACCTTTCTGTGAGTGACATTGAGTTGGCCACGCCCACTCAGTCACATGACTCCACCACCAAGCCACATCCACCAAGCCACGCCCACAGAACCCGGTAGTAAAAAAAATTGAACTTACAGCTATTGCAGCCTTTTTCTACCTATTATTTTCTGCCCAGGGTCTGAGGTAGCTAAACTTGGAATCTGTCAAAGGCCTCCTCCTGCATGCCGCCCGCTCTCCCTTTGCCACATGTCGCCCCGTTTCCCTTCCTTCAGAGGCCCGGCCCTTACTCAGTCTCCCTGCTTCCTCCCCCACAACCTTACCTTCCTCCCGCGGCTGGCTGCCAGGTAAGGCAAGCCAGGGTTGAGCCGTCGCCGCTGGGCTCCCCACCAGTCCGCATTTTTTCGCCCCCTTGTTGCGAGAAGCTGAAAAAGAGGAGGCGGCTGCAGGCTTCTTGCGCCGAAAACTACCAGCTTCCGCTTCTTGAATGAGCCGAAAAAGAGCTTCAGTCCCATGATGTTCGCCTTCGTCGCTGCTGTGTTCTATGGTGCACGTGCGCGGCTGGCGCAAAGAACAGAGCAGCGACGGTGGCGATGGTCACGGGACTGAACTGAAGCTCTTATTCAGCATGTTCAAGAAGCGGAGGCTGGTAGTTTTTGGTGCAAGAAGCCTCCAGCCAGCCGCTGCTGCTGGCTCAGTTCTGGCTGGCAAAGAGGCAGTGTCTGGGAGGCTTCTCGCGACAAGGGGGGTGAACAAATGCGGGCTGGTGGGGAGCCCAGCGGCAACGGCTCAGCCCTGGCTTGCCTTCCCTGGCAGCCAGCCGCGGGAGGAAGGTAAGGTCGCGGGACGAAGAAAGAGGCAGTCGTGCGGGAAGTGGGGAAATTGAGTAAGGGCCTCTGAAGGAGGGGAAACGGGGCGATGCGTGGCGAAGGGATAGTGGGCGGCATGCAGGAGGAGGCCCCGGAAAGGCCAGAGCCGGGGAATGACACATTCCCTGACCCGGCCGAGGCGGGTGGCGAGCGGACGGAGGCTCCGGGGCCTTGGAATGGTGCCTCCCTGGGCCCTGGCCCCCGACCCAAGGCGAAGGGTGAGCGGGCGGCAAGCTTACCTTTGGTGAGCTGAACAGAGCGGGCAATGCACAGAGGCGACTGGCAAGGTGATTAGCTGGGCCGCGTGGCGAAGGTAACATATATAGGGCAGGGATGGGCGGGGCGAGCGTCGGGCTGGTGGGGCGAGCGACCGGTGACCAGGCGGGGCGACTGGCAACCGGGCAGGTGGGGGCAGCGGCCACCCAGAGGTGGTATTTACCGGTTCGGCAAACCAGTCCTAATGTACGCTACTGGTTTGCCTGAACCGGTGCGAACCAGCTGAATACCACCTCTGATTTTAATGTATACATTTTATACACTTTTTCCCTTTTAACTGTATTGCTCTTGTCTACTGTCATGTGGCTAGAAGTACCATCATACAAACCACTGAATATGCAGTAGATCTGTAGGCAAAAGGGGATCAGCATTAATCCACAAGAGTGCAAGAGAACAGTTGTCAGTAGGAAAGTTTTTCCTGCATTAGGAAAATCAGCAGTGGCAAGAGAGAGTCTAGACAGGACAAAAGGAGATTTCTGGGTACTATGGGTCATAATCTGTTCAATGACTGGTGCCACACACCTCACTGAATCATAGTGTGGTTTCTTCAGTTTTGGCTTAGCATGTTTATGAATCCAGCTAATAGTACTTTATTATTGAATAAACCATGGCTTACTACTGTTTGTGAATTCAGCCAATACCTGCAGGAGTATGGAACAGAGGGAAAGAAAAACAAAATTAATAAAACCATTGAATGCTATAACCTCATTGCAAGAATTTTCAGTCACAGCCCCAGATTTCACACAAGGAATAAACACAACTTGAAAAACAGATGTTTTAATATGTAATGTTGCAAGTGAATAGACAGCCTTTAAGTATCCCACCTTTCAATTTGGGAGTGGTTGAGATTGGTAGAGAGATTTAGGCAGATTGTAAAAACAAATTGAAGGTCTATAAAGGGGAAGTAATTACAGCATGATTAAGGGTTTCAGCAGAGGTGGAGCAACTTATGGACCAATTCTGGCAGCATTTTACAGCTGTTGAAAAATCTGACAATTATAGACTAGACCGATAGATGGTTTGGAGATCAAGGATTAGTGGAAGTTTGAGTGAGGAAACATTAAGGCTGAAGTAAGTATAATTCTAGTGGATCAGGCTGCATGGAGAACAACTTACTATTGGCTAGAACTATTTTATTTACTTGCTGAACCTTTCATTTGCTGGATAGTTGGGCATAACTAGAAGGTGGGAAGCAAATTGATAGGAATAAGCTAGATTGAGAAACTTACTCCTAGAACCGGGAGCCATCTGCATAAAAGTAAGCATACACATTTTTCCTCTCAAGAATTTTGCCAAACAAATCCTTAATGTTACTGAAGAGTTTCCAGCATTTATAATATATTAGTCCCTTTTTTCATGCTCACTACATCTACACAATAGTTTTTATTGTTTATATATTTATCAAGCTAGCTAAGAAAAACTCGGGAAATCATTTCTCCCAACCATCAAGAAATAGATAACTTCATCTTGAGCAAGGTTGACTAAAGGATCTGATTCTGAACTTTCGACAAATATTGGCTGTGGAGATAATGGCCCATTGGATTCTTTTGAATAGTTTATTTACACTTGGTTCACGCTAATAAATAAGTGCAAAAACAAATGCTCACTCAGAAATAAAATGGGTTCCTTAGACATCTTGTTTGAACATCCATAAAGCCAGATTTTATAGAATGACCATTTTCTGCAGCTTTTGCAGCTTTACAACTTCCTTTTTCAAGTGCAGTTATGTACACGATTTCAAATCTAGTCTCACCATAGACATTATACCACAATTAAAATTGTGGCTGTTTTATTTTCAATCTCTTCCTAATGTTTCCAAAGCATTTGTCTTTTTTTTTTAATCAACCTACATACATTTTAATTGAGAGTTCAGTCATGACCCCAAACCCTTTTCAACAATCTCGCTTTGAATCTTCTTTCATTTGAAAGTATTTCTATTTAGAAATAGAAACTATCTATTTCTACCACTTCCTGCTCTTTAGCAAATTAGCAATTCCTGAGTGCACCTGTCTTCTTATAACCTGGTGCAGAGTTTACTCAAGAGCCTTTGATGATATGTTTTTTTTTATTTAAATCAGTATTGTTATTTATGTGGGAATCTGTGATTTTTAAAAAATGAATATATATAGTAATGTACACACATCCAGCAGCAATAAAAGGATCTGATTTTTTTTCTTGTTTGTCCTTCACAAGTTTCACTGATATTTCAAATCTTTTTAAAATGTTACATAAAAAGGAGGAAGACCTACAGATGTTAGAACATAGGAGAGCCATAATTATTTCTCATTATATTTGACTTATAGAAGTCATTTTTTAACATTTAACATAGTTTTAGATGCTACATCTAACAGAATAAAATATATAGGATGAGAATGAGGTCACAGGTGCCAAAGAAGACTCGTATTGTTCTAGTTTCCTGGAAGAGAAAGGTGGGGGGCAGGGGGAATGCATGATTAAAGGCTAGAGTAGCTCCTATAAGGAAAGTCAAAAACACACAGGGAAAATTTGCTTTGACAGAAGGCAGATAAGGGAAGATATAAAATTATGAATGATATGGAATGTGCGAGCAGAGAAAATTTTCTGCCGCATACATTTTTAAAAGTGAAGTCATTCATTAATAATAAATGCAGAGAGAGAGATTCAGGAGTGATAAAAGGAAGCACTTCATTGCAAAACACATAGTTGAAATGTGGCATCTATTGCTTTCAGATGTGATGGCCATCAATTTAGATGATTTCAAAAAGGAATCAGGCAGATTCAAGGAGAGTAAGGCTATCTAGTCTTAATGTCTGTTCATCACCTCCAGGATGACAAGCAACATACAGGTAGTCCTCGCTTAATGACTGGTTGTTTTACAACCAGTCAATGTTTTGACAACCATGAAATGGGTGCTTCTCCAGTGAGGTTGCAGGATAGGCCAGGAATGGGTGATGACTTCATCCTTCTGCCTAGAGACTGAGTCATAATTTTCATAGCCACGCCCCCTTGCCTCTCTCTCTGCCCCAGTTATCGACTCAGTCCTTGCCAGAGAGAGACGCTTCGCTTAGTGGCTGCTCGCCCTAGGCAGAAGATTGAGTCATTTTCCATTCAGATCGACTAGCAGAGAGTTTGTGCTGAACAGGTTTGGATTTGGCGCCTTGAGCGCTTGGTCTCCGATTTGGCTGCGTTGAATTTGAGAGTTCTGCCCTGTCAGCTAAGGCTGCCTGATCCAGTTCGGGCTCGGGCGTCTGGGAGCAGGC
>QLTV01003764.1:4101651-4156880 GCA_003457575.1 Thermophis baileyi | reverse complement strand
GTCGGGTCGAAAGGTCGAAAGGCGCCGGCGGGTGGAAGGTGGACATAGCGGCAGAAGGAGGCAGGAAGATGTCTGCCTGGCTGGTTGAAAGTGCTGAAGAAGCTAGTCACAGTTCTCCTGGCCCAAGCCCTCTGTTAGATAGNTCTCCCTGGTCGGGTCGAAAGGCGCCGGCGGGTGGAAGGTGGACATAGCGGCAGAAGGAGGCAGGAAGATGTCTGCCTGGCTGGTTGAAAGTGCTGAAGAAGCTAGTCACAGTTCTCCTGGCCCAAGCCCTCGTCGCCACTGTTAGATAGTGGGTAGAGATGACAGGAGACAGACTTCCAAAGCAGCTCTTTATTTCAGCTCTTGTGTAAGCAACCAGCAAAGAGCAGTCTGACAGCTTGCCCTTTTATAGGGAGCTGTCAGACAGACCAGCCAATAGCGTTTGAGCTTTTTCCCGCTCAAACGCTGGACCTGGTTGGAACCATGCAACACAGTTGAAACAGTTAGAACATAACAATGGTTTCTTAACATGTTGTGGTGAGATACAGATAAAAAAAACGTAAGTCCTAAAAATGGAA
Organism: Thermophis baileyi; assembly: GCA_003457575.1. NCBI lineage: Eukaryota > Metazoa > Chordata > Lepidosauria > Squamata > Dipsadidae > Thermophis > Thermophis baileyi. The sequence goes on along the minus strand of QLTV01003764.1, from coordinate 4,156,320 downwards.
TATCATAGTTAAAAAATAAAGAAGTTCTCCAAATCTCTCTCTTTAAAAAATATTCCTGGCCATAAGGATAATGAACCAGACCAATCTAAGGCAACTTCCTGTGGTTGTAGTTACTTTACCTTAGAGACGCCACACTCATTACAAAGACCTCAACTCTTCTAGGGTAAAAAGTAGGAAAGAAAATCTTTTACAGTGTAAAAGAGAAGCCTGCATTCAGTTTTAACTTAGGGAAGACCTGCCAAATATCAGAAGTTTGCCAAATTCTGGTGCTAGATGGGACCTGGAGGTAAATCCCAATCTATGACTTTTTTAATATTTTGTTTTATTTTATTCTAGCTTTTTAGTAACCACATATGCTTGGAGGAATGCATAAATCAAAACAGTTTTAGTCTTTTGGCAAGTTAGCCAGTCTATGTGCATTGGAAAGAAAATGTTAGATTACTTATCATTTTTCCCATGTTCCCTGCTTGTTTATTTCGGATACTGTATATGCATATCAGTACATTTGCTGTAATCCAAAAATTCAAGCCCAAGTGCTTTCCTTTCGGCTATTTCTCTTGAGCAGAGTTGCTGTGCTTTATCACAGGGAGTCTGAGAAATGATCTCGTTGGCCTGTGGTAGCTCTGTTTCTTGTCACGTATTGCCACAACCAGCATCATATCAAATTAAAACGTCCTGATTCTGAGAGCAGAGCAAGGGAGCAAAGGAAAAGCATGTGTGCTCACAGATCAGATGCCACATAAGGAGAAGGAAGAGCTACTTTACTGCCTTGTAATTGTCAGTGATTCTTTCTTGCAAGTATAGATTACTTGGGCACATAGTGAGCCGCCCAGGATTTAAAACTATTTGAAATGCAAATATTACCATAACGATGTGCATATGGGATGTATACATATTTGTGAAGCCATCAGCATAATTCCGAAATGGATCCATTTGAAATTAGGTTGTATAAGAGACAATCTTTTTTTATGAGCTCTGTAGATTTGTAATCACAAACCCTGCTTGGCATGCACAGACTACTCCCATTACACAGATATGAGTAATGGCTGTTGCTTTTTCTTTCTTACTTCCTTAATCATAACCATTTACAGTTCTTTTTCTTTCCAAGTTGTAAATAAGGAGAAACATGTGAATGCTCAGGAGAAGAGAGTATCCTGAGGAAGGGGCGGGGGGGGGGGAATCCCACCCTGAACTAAAAGGCATTGTCCTTAAAATTATTCAAGAGTAATTTGGAAGTCCATGAAAATGTCTTTTAGAATCCCATCAATATTTTTTATATGAGGCCAATGCCTCAGTAAATTGAATAAGTAGAAACTCATCCAGTGAATACATGGAAAGTAGAGTTTGGACCAAATTCTGAGATGAAAAGAAGGAATGTTAAGCTTCCAAAGCTCTCTTAGCAATTCTTTATAGATGAATAACACAAAATATTTTCCTTAAATTCCTTCTGAAGTGTTCAGGACTTGGATTTAGAGGGCTCTTTCCTGTTTCTGGAATTGCTGCAGAAAACAAACATCATGACTTTTTTTTATTTCCCCCAAGCATTGGAACAGAGCAACGAGAGAACTTCTGTCCTTCCTGCTGTGTTAGGTATTTGTTCTCCATGCTCCTGTATCTCAGGAGTAGCGACCTCTGGGATTGCCAAGTGCCGTGCAACACTTCCGTAAAAGGCAGAAATGTTGAGAGCATCTCTGGCCGCTTCAGCCTTTTCCAGGCTCATCATGGAATTAGAGCAAATGTTGCCTTTGCTGATTTCTCCAGCATAGCAGAGGATTCAAAGAGATTGTTAAAGCCCTAAGCCAGGTTTAATTACTAAGCATCTGTGGATTCATATCTGCTTTCCATATTCAGGAAAAGAGCTGAGAGTATACATATGAGGGACCTGGGCATCTTCTCTCTTTGTTTTAAGTCTCACATGGTAGTGAGCCAAGTGCAAGCTCATAAGACATCTACATCGCTGCCATTTTACCCTAGTTCTGATAGACAAGACAAAAGAACTGAAATATAAAAAAGAAAATAAACCTTATCACAAGGGGAAGCCATGCTGCTTAGAAGAAACCCACCTATAGTGTACATACCTACTTTGGAAAAGGAAGGAGGTATTTCTTTTCAATGAGCCCTGTAGATTTGTAATAACAAATAGTGCTTGGCGTGCATGAAAGCTGCCTTCTCTTTTATTTTTCTTACTCGCAGGCATACAGTTCTATCCTGTACTCTAAATAATGTCAGATCTTTTGAGAAAGCGGCTGAGAAAAAGTCTTTTGTAACTCTCCCAGCTGCAAAGGAAAAGACAAAATATAAGAATGGGTTGGTTGCTGTTTCTTTCCTTACCATTTTCATTGTTAAATAAAAATAGATAAGATTACTACTCATGCACACCTATAGATAAATACATATTACATACAAGGGATATACGAAAATCTTGATCACACTCATGTCAGAAGCACCGAGGCGCTTCTGGGTTGAAAGGATTAGCCAGTGACATCACCACTGCCCAGGGGATGCCCATTTGGGGCTCCTTTCCCTGGCAGGAGCTGGAGCAGAGGATGAGAGCTCACCCCACCCCACAGCACTTAGATCTCAATCGCGGGCTTACTAACCTTACTAACTTCCAGCATCCTAACCACGTGAGCCACTGTACTCCTTAACATCTTGATTATCTGCTAAATTTAGTATAACCCAGTGAATATAAATTATACTAATTCAGATTTAAGGGTAAGAGTTTGTGTGATTGACTGTTCCACTAGACAAAAAATTAAATGTGCATAAGACCACTAGTCTATAACTTTTCTCCCAACCTCCACCATTTATTTATTTTTATTTTTTTTTAAATAGTCTTTATTAAATTTTCCAATAAAAACAGCATATAAACAACACATACAAAAAATACACAAAAGACAAACATGATAAAAACAAAAATTTACCACTTTTACAGCTAATTCATTTCCAAATATAATTACATTTTATACTATTGTTTTCTTTTAATCAATAGATTAAATCTATTAACTAATCAAAACTATTTCTTCCATTTTAAATTATAAATATCTCTAGTTATTTATATACAGTGTGAGAGCAAGAACAATTACCATTTATTTTTTGTTCACCTGTTATAACCAAATTTGAAGTTTTTTATTGTAATTTAACCATTTGTACCATTTCTTCCAAACATCATAGAATTCTGTCTCCTCTTTATCTTGTATTTCCATTGTGAGTTTACACATCTCAGAACATTCCAAAATTTTTCTAACAATCATTCCAGATGTAGGGATAGAGTCATTTTTCCAGTTTTGATCGTAGGCAATTCTAGCAGCTGTAGTTATGTGCAATATTAAATAACAATCCTCTTTTTTAAATTTCTCTCTAAAGATGCCTAGTAAGAACAACTCCGGTTTCAAGTCGAGCCAGGTTCTTATTTTATTCCAAAATGTTTTGGATTTGGGGCATGTCCACCAAAGGTGATAGTAGGTCCCTTGCTCTTTCATACATTTCCAACACCTCGGGGATAGCGACGGGAACATCTTTGCCAACCTCCACCATTTAATATACATGGATCTTTTTTTTTCTTTAAGAACAGCCTACAAGCTTTTTGTTTCCATTAACAATTGCCACAGATGACCACTTTAGTAAGCATTCTGGTCTGGTCTGCTTCTACTTCTGAAGATTTGGCATAAGAAAGAGAATAGCTAGTCAGTACCTGGGTTGTAATTTTTTGTAATTTTGACAATAGCCTTCAAACTCACAACTTGAAGCCATAAACATGTTAATCTCAGTACAGTGCAATAGAGAGAGAGAGAAATGTAATTCCTTGCCCTAAATATAAGAAATAAAAGAATTTAGCTTAACAGTTTTATGGAGAGTTAAAAGAGTTACTGGGCTACTGATTTGCCAGTCTGACAAAGTCTCTGGCATTTCTGAAGATTTTTTAAATTATGTCTCCAAAATAGGAAGCAATATAGTTAAATCCTGGTTTGTTTCTTAACATGGTGCTAAAACCTGGATTAAATGCAATTTCTTAATTCCACTGCTCCATGCGTAAACAAGCGGACTATAAGACGCACCGGACTATAAGACGCACCTAAATTTACAGGAGGAAAACAAGAAAAAAATAGTTTTTGGCCTCCGTGCGTCACGTTTTCGCCCTCCCTGGCCCCCAGAAGCACACTGCAGTGCTCCACACAGCCCGTTTTAGCCAAAAACACAGCCGTTTTTGGCCTGCAGAGTGCTTCTGGGGGCCTGGGAGGGCGAAAACGCGATGCACGGAGGGCTTGGGAGCCCAAAAATGGGCCCATTTTTGGCTAAAACAGGCCGTGCGGAGCACTGCAGAGTGCTTCTGGGGGCCAGGGAGGGCAAAAACGTGACGCGTGGAGGGTTCGGGAGGCCAAAAACGCCCATATTCGGTCTATAAGACGCACCTAAATTTTCACCCACTTTTAGGGGGGGAAGGTGCTTCTTATACTCCGAAAAATACGGTATGTGCTAATTTAATGGGGGAGGCGGGTGTCAGAAAACTAATGTAATATAGTAGAACTAGGTAAATCCTAGATAGGTCAAATCTAGGCTGCTTGCAGCCCTTAGTCATGCTTTTATGAAGCCATTTGGAGATCTACCCAACTTTCCTGCCCATCCAGGTAATCAACCTAATTAGCTATTCGTCAAAGAAAATATCTCTTGATTTCCAAAGGTTATGGGAATAAATTTGCAACCAGGTAGAAGCTTTATTAGTTCCTCCACTCTTTCAATAACCTTGCTAAAGACCACTGGTTTCCTATTGCCTTTGTGAGAGGGAGAACAGCAGTCTGCAACAGGACACACACACAAACACAAATCCCAGGAAATCTGCTTAAAGGGGCTGAATTCTAACTGCTGCTTACTTCCTTTTTTTGAGCAATACTGCTGAGCTATACTGAAAGTATATATAGCTTGTTTATCTGGATGCATCTATTTGTGGTTCATTACCCAATAGCAGATATAGCCCTAAGGTGAAAAAGATTGTTAAGCCCTGATATAAATTATAAGTAATGGTGGCGTAAGGCAAAACTACTTATGTGGCATGGAATTAAGTTGATTTCTTTTGGTGAATACACGGGTAAATATTTGGTATCTCACCTTATTCTTAGATATAACTTATATTTCTTCCAAGGACTATTCTGTCATTTCTTTGGACCTATCTGGCCACTAATCCAGTGTCTTAGCCTCATTTGCTTTACTATTTGCCAAATGTATTTTTTTCCCCAGTCCATCATTTGTTCACTTCACATCTTCAAAGTATCTGAGTTTCTATTCACTGTCTGTTGGTCCAGGACTTACTTGTTAACTATTTTTGCAGATCGTGGTGTTTAGTAACATTTTCCAGATCCATATTTTAAAGTCATCTGCTATCTTTCTTAATGTTCAGCATTTATAGACATACATTACCACTGGAATGAAATTTTTTTAAAATTATGCTGATCTTTGTTTTCATATAAATATCTTTATTTTTTATTTTATCTAATTTTGTTCTAAATTACGTCAAAATTAATTTTCTCTTTATTTCTCCTCGCACGTTGTACAACTTCATACTTAAGCCAAGAAGGCAAAATTAGCTACCATCTTTTGCCATCATCTATAAGTTTACTCAGCAGGCACTTAACATAATTTCGTCATATTAATATTAACCCCATGTTTTTCACATCCCAATTTTCACTTTTACAATGACACTTTTATAATGACAACAAAATGATGGTGTCTGCTTATCTCAAACTATCAGTGTTAAGACTCCAGTTTTGTTTCCAGCTTTCTAATCGTGACAATACACACACACAATATAGGATAAGGCGAACAAGCACACAGACAGTTTGCATCCTTCTTTCATTCTCTCTTTACATCAATTTTTTTTTTTAAAATTCAGTTATTGCAGTAGTTTCTTGTTCTATATAAGGGTTCCTCATAAGGTCTTGCTACAAACAATAAACCAAATATAAACCTCTTTTTCATATTCTGTTGCTCTCTTCATTAACCATCTTGATTTAGCTGCCTGCTTTCATGCCACTGTGCCCAACTTTGAGTCTTGCCTGTTCATTGGCATTTCTATGTATCACCATTTCTTTTTATAAGATATGAAGCAAAACTTGTCATGTAAAGCAATGTCTCAGTAGCTGCCTATTGTTTTGCATCTCCCTTTTTTATAAAGGAATATACACTGATATTTTCCCAGCTCTAAGTTAAACAGTCTTCCATGTTCATTGACAACAGTTTTCGTCACTTAATTGCTGCTTCTCCTTTAAAGAGTTCAGTAGGTATTTCCATCCATGTCCTTTGTTTCCTATGTGGCAACTGATCTATTGCCTCTCCTGTTTCGGTTTGTTATAGAGTCAGTTCTACAATATATTCTCTTTCTTCAAAGGTTTATATCATTCTGTCATCCTGCTTGTAAAGCAGATCAGTATTATATAGTCTTAACATCTTCATTTAGTCTTATTTGCCTTTATCAGATCTTCATGATTTCTCTGAAGTATTCCTATTGTAGCTATAAGTTTTCTTGTGGTTTCACTGAACTTCTTAAAACTGTATCTCATTTGTCTTTCCTTGTTATTCTCCTTGATTTGTTCACATACTTGCCTTTTTTTTTTTCTTGATGTGGAGAGTTAACGTTCAGATGTTGTACATCATTCATGGTGCTCAAGGCTTTCTCATCTTTCTTTGGATATCATGATAGCTTGTACTCAAAGCTGCTTTTGATCTTTTCCTCTTTGAAAATTTGGGATTTCATTTTTCTGCTTTGGTTTTCAGAGTGTCTCTTATCTCTTCCATGGTTCCTCAGGTTCTTTTTCATCTAAGGTAAGCATATGGAATCTGTTTATTTCATTGGTCTTATATTTTGACTGTATGTTCTCCCAGATAAATGTTGCTGATGCACTTATTCTTAAATTTTTTATATTTAACCTATGTCTTAATTCACAGCCTGTCCCTTAGTCTTCTTCGTTTTCTATCTCGGTTCCTAAGACCATCGGAAATATGTGTTTTCCGGTGGTCTTAGGCGACCCCTGTGAAAGGGTCATTTGACCCCAAAGGGGTCGCGACCCACAGGTTGAGAACCGCTGATGTAGTTGAAGTAGACATTATATTGTTCATGCAGTGACATCAGTGTATAGAATCTACATTATGTTACTTAAACCAGACAATATCAAATAGCTCAGTATTAAGCTATCTCTTACACAATTCAAATCATTCCTGTAATCCAGATTTATCAGTCTTTTGCATTCCTGCAACCATTAGTAACATGGTCTCCTTTCTTAATGTTCCATTTAATGATTCTCATCATTTGCCAAATATTTCCTTTGTGTTTTCTACCATTGTAGTAGGTGCACATGCTTGTTTACTGGAAAAATACTAACAGGTATGATCTTTTTATAGCCAAGTATGTCTTTTAGGTAGTTCCAGGTCAAGGAAGGATAAGAAAAATGTGTTAGTTATAGTTAGTTTTTCCTACTATAAATTTGGTTCTGAAAAACTGAAGTGGCATTTCCTGCAATGTGAGTAGTATCTACTGTGCTAGAGTTCTACATATCTAGTATTTAGCAATAGAAGAAGATACTTTTGCAAATGTGCATGCATTAAAATATTTGAGGCTGCCTTTGAAGTATGGTTACATCTAACTTTTGTTTGGGAAAATTTAGTCCCTATTTCAACCCTAAGCCTTGAGGCCTGTTACACCTCCCTAGCTGAGTACAGTAATAAGTATATTCTGAGAGCTTGACAAACGTATCTTGTTGTTCAAGGTTGGGTACATTCATTCACAAATTTTACCTGTCTGTAATATTGCAAGATCTAACACAGCTTGGACTCTTGATGAGAAAAAACATTACAGGTAGTTCTTGACGTATAACAGTTTGTTTAGTGACCATTTGAAGTTACAACAGTACTGGAAAAAATGACTTATGACCGTTTTTCACACTTACAACCGTTGCAGTATCCCCATGGTCACGTGATCAAAATTTAGACACTTGGCAGCTGACTCATATTTATGACGGTTGAAGTGTCCCGGGGTCATGTGATCACCTTTTGCGATCTTCTGATAAGCAGAGTCAATAGGGAAAGCCAGATTCACTTAACAACCATGTTACTAACTTAACAACTACAATGATTCACTAAACAACTATGGCAAGAAAGGTCTTAAAATGGGGCAAAATTCACTTAACAAATGTCTCACTTAGCAACATAAATTTTGGGCTCAGTTGTGGTTGTAACTCGAGGATTACCTGTATAATGTTCTAGAAGCACCCAGAAATGTTAGGCCGTACAGAATGGTTTAGAAATTCCAGTTGCTAAATGTATATATAGTGCACAAGGATGTAGGGCATAGTGGAATGTGAGCAGTGTTGAATAGTTGTGTGTTATGCAACTTGAGAGCCAGTTTGGTCTGGTGGTCAAGGCAGAAGGTAGAAACCAGGAGATTCCGAGTTCTGTCACTCCTCAGGCACGAAAGCCAGTTGGGTGACTTGGGCCGATCACCCTCTCTCAGCCCAGCACTCTTTGCAGGATTGTTGTTGTGAGGAAATAGGAAAAGGAAAGAACACTGGGTATGTTCACCACCTTGACTTATTTACAGAAATAATATAAATGGGCTAAAAATAAATAAATGAAATGAAGTGCATAGATTTTGCTGTTTTGAAATTTATATAGTTTTATCAAGCTTTTTAAAAAATACCATATTAATAAAATTCCCTCTTGTTTACTTCTTTGGTCCGACTTTTGAAAGTTTGTTTTTTTTCATATTATGATGTTGTGAAAATTACCGTATTTATCTCTTTGTATATCAGCTAATGTTTGCTAAGAAAGAGGGAAACTATACGTCTGGCACATTTGACCCCCCAGATCTGACTTGCACAAATTCAGAAAATGACTAGATAGCAGCAGAGAGATACAAAACCTCTAACCTTCTGCCGTATATTGATCATCTGTGCCATTGTTTTCTCACATATTCAGCATTAACATTCTTCCATCATTCTTATCTGTGTTTTGTTTCTTGGCTATGAATGTTATATAAAGGATATTACAAAACTGTCCTGCTTATTTTATTAGGAGATATAATTTATATGAGATTTTGTAAGTTTTGCTTTTCTTGCAATAACTGTTTGAAAACAGTTTATCTTTTGTGGTTAAACAAGATATCTCAAATCCCATTTCAAAATTAGACTCCATATTGAAGGCCATCTGGGAATTCCATTGCTCCAGAATTGTAAAATTGTTCTGTTTTCTAAATCACAAACATTGTTATCCTGTTATTACCTTTTGGGGGTTCTTACTTTTATACATACATACATACATACATACATACATACATACATACATACCAGGGGTGAAATCCAAAATTTTTCCCTGCCGATTCTGTGGGATGGCTTGGTGGGCGTGGCAAGGGAAGGATACTGCAAAATCTCCATTCTCACCCCACTCTGGGACCAGCCAGAGGTGGTATTTGCCGGTTCTCCGAACTACTCAAAATTTCCGCTACCGGTTCTCCAGAACCTGTCAGAACCTGCTGGATTTCACCCCTGATACATACACAGCAACCAAAGGCCTTCGTATCACATTTCAGACATTTTCTCTTTCCCACTTTCATTGTGTCGATGATCATTTTGGGGGTAAATCTCATTGGATATGAGGTTACTTTATACCACACCTGTATTCCACTACTGGTGTGTATGAAATGATAGAATCCAGAGGAGACTGGCTGGCCATTAGCCTCACAGCCCTGCCCAGTGCAAGAAATTCATTGAATGCTGTTGTGTTCATCCTCTATTTCAAAACCTTCAGCAAGGAAGAGCTGATTACCTTCTTAGAGGATTAGATTAATTGTGAAATTATTGTTAATAAGTTTCCTACAATTAACCAGTAAAGAGCAGTCTTTGCCTTCTTCACTGTGCCAATTCTGCCAGTCAAACATTGAAGCAATCCTGTTTGGCTTCTCTTGGGAATTTTTCTGAATAGTCCTACTGTTAGAACCTATAGATTAAATCCAAAGGTTTGCAAGGAAGAACCAAAAGTGATTGACTGCATTCCAACATTATGCCAACATTATGTCTTCTTTGGTTTAAAGGATGCTTATAGATGTTGTTTAGCCTCTTGAACTCATTAGGTGAAGAGAACCTACCAGCTCTTTGAGCAAAGTTCATCTATTCTGTGAATAATTGTATCAGGCATCAGTCTTAAAAACTAGAATACTATCAATTTATTATGTGCTTGTTTGGTTTTAGCTTAGTATGTTAGATAGATTTACTCTTTGTAACTTAGTGTTTATTCTTTAGCTTTTATGCAAACCTAAGTCACTGAAGTTTATTTAATAAATCATAGTTAAGCAGGATTTCATATAATCTGTAAGCATCTACCTAACATACTGTTTTCAGAAGAATTTCGTATGATAGAAAAACGTAGAAACCTAATACTAATAACTATAAGATCAAATTTTAAAAACCGGTGGCATTGATTTTGATTTGATGGGTTTTTTTTAATAAACCTTATATTTTCCATCTAAATTAGTGATTACTTCAAAATTAATAGTTTTTAGAAATGCATATTGAAAAACAACATTTAAATACTAGCTGTTCTTTTTCTTTCCAAAGGGATATAAATATAACTCAAAAGTTTTTGTCTGTTGGCAATGTATCATATTTTAAATTCCAGAGCGTTTTTAAAAAATCAGATTATCTGCTCTGTTCAGCGATATACTAATTGCATGTTTGAAATTGCATGGAAGAAGGGTTCCTGTTTCAGATTACTATTCATAAAAGAAATACCGTATCTAAGGAAATTCGGGAGACTTAAAAACTCTAGTAAAAGAACAATCATGCCAAGCAAATTGTTGATGGACCTGCACAGACCTGCTAAAACATGGTTGCTTTATACTATATACACTAGATCTAATGAGTCACATGCTTACTAAATCCAATCTCCAAATGCCAAAGATATTATGTTCAACTCAAGGAAGCTAATTAATACAATCTTTTGCTGAACTAGCATTTCAGTATTAACTGAGATTGTTGAAATAATCTTCAAAATGTTGAGCTTCAGTCAGTGAAGAACAAATTACATCTAGCTCATTAAAATTAATGGGATCTGTGTATATAAATTTATCATTACAGAGCATCATGTTTAATGACCAATACGTAGTACTTTCTGCAAGAGCCGAATACCAATACAAATATTTTCCTTCTTTCAAACATGTGGAATTAATCATTTTAACATTAACTTACACTTCTTTAAGGAAGTCTACCCTTGCCATTTTGATTTTGTTTCCAATTTATTTGCTTCCCTGACCTAAAAGCCACTTCCCCCGTGCATCAGTTATGCATGGCCAGTTATATCCATACTTCTAAATATCAATTTTTCGAAGTAGAACAGAATCTCAATTTCTGTGGTCAGCTGGCATATCACGCACCACTAATACTGTAGTGGTGGGAGAATATTACTTAGGACAAAGTAGCAGTACAGATAGCTAGACTTTGAATTCTGAAAACTTCACTCCTATAACAGTTTGCTTATATGATTGCTAAGCATATCAACGCTAAAAGATATACATTTATGCAGTTTAATATGTTTTGGAGATTTTTTTCCCTTTCATTTATTATATTTTATTGGATTCTTGTTTTGATATTATAGTTAATAACTGATATGTTTGATCCCACTGTTTTTGTTTCAATTTCTTTTTGTATATTATTTTCTATCTATTTCTAGGGTTGACACTAACTTTGATTTGTTGATGATTTCAGACAATATCCAAACTATAAATCATAGTTCCCAGTAACTGGGGATCATATTTATGTAGTCCTTGACTTACAACAGTTCAATTAGTGACCGTTCAAAGTTACAACAGCACTGAAAAAAGTGACTTATGACCATTTTTCACACATATGACCATTGCAGCATCCCCATGGTCACGTGATTTACATTCAGATGCTTGAGAACGGACTCATATTTATGATGGTTACAGTGTCCCGGGGTCATGTGATCACCTTTTGCGACTTTCTGATAAGCCAAGTCAACGGGGAAGCCAGATTCACTTAACAACCATGTCACTAATTTAACAATTGCAGTGATTCACTTAATAAGTGTGGCAAAAAAGGTCATAAAATGGGGCAAGACTCACTTAACAAATTTTTCACTTAGCAACATAAATTTTGGGCTTAATTGTAGTCATAACTCGAGGACTATCTGTATTGAACAAAGCCAAAATCAAACCAACCACATTGTGGCATAGCAGATGAACTCAACAGAAACCTATAAATTCATCAGTCAAAGGGAATTAAATTATGACCCATAAGGCTTACATGGAGGATCTGTGCATGCTGGACATGTGTGAAAATGCTAAAGTGATATCAGGTAACGAGGGAGAAATACACTCTTGCATTTACTCAATGTGTCATTCCTTATACCTGTTTTCTCCTCTCTGGTGCCCCCTAGACGTGCACCATAATCCCCATCATTGCCAACTCCCCCTAGAACTAACCTGTAGGGTAAAAATCTGATATTGTCTCCTTAAAACTTCTCTTATCATCTCTTTGGGATAGTTTCTAAAGCATGTAAGTATGGAAAGCCATACAATGTAACATGATATTTTAGGTATAAAGCAGTACATGATTACAGAGAAATGTTATTTCCAGCTGCTGTTCTTCAGATTTCTAGGAGAACAAGTCCATTAAGTCATGTTATAAAACTTATGTGTGGTGTATAACTTGATTAGTCTGGTTGATGTAGCATATGGAAGTCACATTTTGCCCAAGAAGTATATTTAGGATCAAGCTCTTTCAGACTTTGCTGACACACTGGTTTGATTAGTTTTAGTATTTGCTCCTTTCCCATGAATATACAGCATTTCCTGTCAGAGAGTAGCTAGTTTAGTCACAATTTCCAAAAGTAGGTAGATTTCATAACAGGAAAGCTAGTTCTGACTCATCTCTGTAATCTTTCACATTAAAAGTAAGATTGAGGTCTTGAAAGAAATTGGAGGGACATAACACTAAAGGAGAAATGTGAGTCTTTCTTATGTTCCTTTCCTGAAAAGGAACAATCTGAATAGGAAAATAATTGAATATGTATATATAAAAGCTTGTGTGGACAATGTAGACAAACAAAAATTTAATTCAGCTCTCAAACAGTGTACATATCTTTGATGTTTAAGAGCAACTTAAACTTAAATTGCGCTTAAGTTTTCATTTTCAACACACAACCTTTGCTGTGGATATGAGTATTTTATTAACGTATATCAGCCTCTTTCAATATCCAGTTAATATGTTGCTCTGGTGTTATTATATTCTATAAATGCATTCTCTTCATATGCTAGAAGCATTTATTATAAAAAGGAAAAGCCATATGACCATTACGGTAATAAATGACCCAAATCCATTTTGAGGCAATACCCGGATTAGGACAACTGAAAGTTTAAGATTAAGGGGTGGATTTCTGAGTTTTAACCAAGGTCTTCATTGAGTAAGATGATTAAATATTCAGAAGCAACAAAAAGGAGTTGGGGGCAGGGAATAATGCAGCGGATGTCAAGATCATGCCTGTAGTAGGTTAATCTTAGCTGATTGGGAAAATCTGCAGACAAGCAAATTAGATCTTCAAAGGCATATGAATGATGGTAGTATATACTGAGAGGGCTCACAAATGAGTAATTGTTGCACACCATATGCACTCCATTTTTGAAAAAAAATAAAATTCAGTTGTAGTTTACAAAGTCGCTCCTCTCTCCTCTTTATTTTGCAGTCCGGAGGCCTTGTGCTCCACTACCACTGCTATTGATTCTACCATGCGAGCTATTTAAACGCATCTCAGATAGGCTTTTGATGAACTAATAGAAAAGCGGCTATCACAAATGAAGATGAAACAAAGGAGATGCGGAAGAAAAAGAAAAGATAGGTAGGACTACCTAGAAATATAAGAATGGAAACTGATGTGTCCCTTTAATCTAAGCACCGTAGACTTTGGCCACTCCGTAAACCAAATGCTGCTGTAGGAAATGATTGTGTAATTTTAGCCTCTATAATCTTTGTTTGCCCAACCAGTATTTAGGCACGGCAGGTATCGTTCACACATGTCTGCTCTAGAAACGCTCCTTCCTTACTCAATGTTCCTGAGGAGATTCAGTATCAAGACTTGAATCTGCAGGGCCACACTGTAAGCACCACACAACTGGGGTATTAACTGTTAACTTCCTAGCATCTTCCTGTTGCCCCCCCCCCCGGTATCTTCCTACAGTCTTCCTGCAAGCATGCCCATATATATTCAATTGTGTTTCACTGCAGGTTATAAAAATAACGTATTTTATTATGGTATATTTATCACAAAACACAAAAGATATAATTTTGAAAGAATTAACCAGTCGCCATTAGCTGGATTGAAATAGCTAAGTAACATCTCTGCCCATACCTTATTTTTCAAAGTATAGTATAGTCTGAGGACACCCAAAGGGGTCCTCAAAATCAAAATGAGTTGCCACCCTATGCTGAAAAATAATACAATATTAAAATCCCATCAAACAAGAAGAGATGGTGGTGGAGACTGTGTCAATCTTAATTTTTAATATGGTAAATATCAACAAATATAACCCATAGAAACAAAAGCTCTTTTGAGGTCCTCCATAATTTTTAACAGTAGAAAGGGGTCCTGAGAGAAGAAAAGTAAAAGAAACATTACTTTATTGCCTAGGGGGTGAATATTAAAACACAGATTTAGCAGCCGTATAGCCTGAGAAATATCAAACATTTTAAGAACTTAGAATTTCCTTTTTCAAACACCATTCAACTCTGCACTCCTGATTAATTTCTTAATCTTAAGAACTGCTACGTAGACTGCCTTACAGTTTAATTCCCACAAAGGTTCTCAATTGGAACTTGATCAAGGCCTTGAATCGCCTGCAGTCCTAAGAGTTGCTCTGAAAGAGACCTTGCACCAGGTGCATCTTTATTTGCTTGCTTCTGGGGAATGACCCTGGCCTGTCCCTTTGAATTCTACAACCACAAGCCTTCCTTCAATATTCTAAATTATTTTTCTTAAGCTTCTTTGTTACGCAGAGAGCAGCCCCTGATGATACAGTAGGTATTGGAAGCTCAATGCATGCACTGGAATACTCGCAAGAATTCCATTATGCAGAAATCGCAAATGCACATTTACAGCCTGTATTATCAGGTCTTGCTGGAGTGCTTGGTCAAAAGACGTTGTACTGGGTGAAGGGGTGTGTGTGAATCTGCAAGAGTTGGTTCCAGTGTCCAAGCGTGTGCCGGAAGTGCAGGTTTGGTGGAGTAGAATGGAATGGAATGGAATGTTCTCTGTAATTTTCCAAGAACAAAAACAGCTGGGCAAGAAGCTACTGAGACGGTTTCTAACTTTGAAAAATAAACGCCACACAACTGTTTAACCATTGCCATCTCTTCTCATAAAGATCTTTTTGGAATGTTTTTTTTGACGGGAAGAAACAGTTCTTTGTTTCTTATTCCCTCCCCCCTTTCATCTTTTTGCTCCTCCACTCATTTTTGATCAGCCTTTTGAAAAATTCAGCATTTGGGTATTTTTATGGTGTTGTTTTGCTCGTGTTTTCTTTCTCCCATCATCCCCCACCTCTCCTGCCCCCACACATGCATTTCCCAGTGGAAAAAAGTAAATGGCAAGCATCATTCTCACTACACAAAACAAATGTTACTTATTAGAAGTCTCCTGCGGTCAGCGGATGGCTGTCTATAGGGTAACTGGAAGTGGTGCAGCTAACTGAAAGTCTGATGTGTTCAGCCAATTCCCAGATGCTATATTTTCATCTGGGGATGGGAGTGTTATTTATTGTAGTAATTTAGAATAATATCATGAGAGAGAGAGAGAGAGAGAGAGAGAGAGAGAGAGAGAGAGAGAGAGAGAGAGAGAGAGAGAGCAGATTGATTTAGATATTCTGACCATGATTCTGGTTGCACACATTTGGTTACAATGAGTTGCCTTGTGTGTGTCAGAAGACACATTCAGCCGCTTCCAAGGAATTGAAAAATTAAAATGCAACTATATAGAGGACACTTGTTATTCATTCATTCATTAAACTTTTAGACAACTCCTGAAATACTGAATACTGAGATAATTTTTAAATATATCCTCTGAAAACCCAGATCTCTGGAAAAGGCTCTCATTCAAGGAAAAGTGGAAGGGAAGAAAAGAAAAGAAAAGAAAAGAAAAGAAAAGAAAAGAAAAGAAAAGAAAAGGACAACCACCAACAAGGCGGCAGTGAGTGCATTGTTGAGAGGCCTGAAAGAACAGGTTAAGGATAAATCATCATGGAGAAAATCTATCTCTGTGGTTGCCAGGAGTTGAAATGACTTGATGGCACATAATCAAACAATCAATGAATCAATAGTAATAATTAAGATAATGGCATTAAAATAGTGACATTAAAATGAACACAATAACATAAAAGGACACTGGTAAAATCCAAGGCAGCAACTATAAAGTCCAGTACAATTTAAATAAAGTCAAATTGGACTTGAAATTTTACACACTTGGTGTGTATAGTATTCGTGTGAAGAGGGAGACACTTGGATGAGGCTCCATATGCAGGGAATTCCACAAGCAGGTACTGCAATCAGAGGGACCTCAATTTAAAATCTGCTTTACATCTCTTAACAACAGAGATACTTTAAGATAATCACAATATGTGAAAGTCAGACTGTAAAGATGCCTTAAGACAGTCCCATAATCCATATAGCTCAGTATTTTTCCAGATCTGTTGAGCTTTATCGCTGATTGTCTCCAAAGGTCTTGTTGATTGTATGGGATAGAAAGAGTGCAGGGTTTGCTTTTTGTTTGTTTTTTTGCAGCTGAGGTCAGGTAGGTTATGTGTATCTTTCCTTCAGCAAGGATAAGTTTTATATGTGTGTTTTAGTGTTTCCTCAAATCCACTGTCTAATGCTACATACAGGCCCTGAAGGAGAAAAAAAAAAAAGATGTCAGCTGTAGTTCTCAGACATCCCAGTTTGTGCCTTCAGTATTCCAAAACTATACTTCTAAGTCAGGGGTGGGTTCCGGATTCAGGTACTGCCGGTTTGCTCAGGGATGCCCCCCACGTGCTTCGCGTGCACGCATGCACAGTACTTAAAAAAAGCTTCTGCGCATGCGCAGAAGCAAAAAATAAGATGGCGGCGCCTATTGCGCCGCCGAGAGAACCGGCTCGGGGGTGTGGCAGGCCTGGGTCGCTGCCGGTTCCAGCGACCCAGGCCACCATGTTACTAACGGTTCTATAGAGCCGGTCCGAACCGGTAGGAACCCACCTCTGTTCTAAGTTATTTTGTTATCTCATAGAATTGGCTCTGTAGGCATTCTTAGAAAATAAAAATGGTGAGTGGCTACAGCCCAATACTTCGAAAGGATGTCATCTGTCCTGCTCCCCTCAGGAAACAGACCAGCTGAGGGTTAGAGAGGAGTATCCTGAGGATTAAGAGATGGAAGAAAGCAACCTTTCCTGTTCTCTGTTTAATAGGTGTTCAATGTCCATCATTGTGGCAATGTTGAGAATAGACAAAGTTGCCACTTCCTAAAACTGCCTAACATGTGCTGTCGGGATTATAATTTATAATCCCGACAGCACATGTTAGGCAGTCTTAAAAATTATAATTTATGTGAAGAAAGGAAAAAGGGAAGATATGGAGAGAGAGACTAATACTAAAGTAAAACAAAGACACCAGTGACAAACTATTCTGTTTGTTTGTTTGTTTATTCATGTTTCTATACCACCCACTCATCTGACTCACAGATAATCTTGTTTCTATCAATTGGTGCAAAGATTGGAATATTAAGTGAAAATAGCTCAATGTAATCCTCTAAATTTAAGAGATCGGGTTAGAAACAGCAATTCTAAACCCATATTAGACATAAAGGCAGCTGGGTGACTTGGGCCCTCAGCTCAAAGAAGAAGGCAATGGCAAACCACTTTTAAAATCTTGCTAAGAAAAATTCAGGGATTGCTCAGGCAGTCATCAGGCACCAACACTGACTTGGATTCAGGTATAATCCTCTAAAGTCAAATGGTTTTAACAGTCATTCTGGTAAGGGGAAAACTGAAATGCCTTGTACGTTTTCTTGTGGCGTGTTTCCCAACCACCCACTGTCCCCTTTCAGCAAACAAGAAAGCAGTTTAAGATAATTTTAGCATCTAAATTTCTCAAGAATGCAAGTGTTTATACCAACAAAAATTATAAATTAATATGTTTGTCTGATAATGTTAGCAATTAAAGGAATTAAGGTAGAGCTGAAAGAAGTACCCAGTTGTAAATTGAGCTAAATTAGAATCATAACTCTTCAGGGTGTCTCTCTAGAACAGATAATAAGTGACTGGGCTGAATTGAAAAATGGATAAAAGGCCACTAAGCCCATGCAGTGTACCTTTCCTCACAGAGCAAGCTATAACTCTTCTTCCACAGTCAGCCTCTCATGCTTTATTATAAAATGGGACTGGGGGAGGGGGAAATTCTGAGAAGAAAAACATCAAAGTGTCCCCTTCATTCATTTATGCCTCCACCCATTTGTTGATTCATTTCTGAAAGATCTGCAAGAAAAATACCATCATATAGAGCAAATACTGATTTTAATTTAATTGTTGTATTAAGGTAAGACAGTGTGCTTTTCAGAAGCAAGGCTATAATGCTCAATAAACTACAGAAATGTGCTTTAACCTGTCATGTTCATTATCTCCAATCCCCTGGATCCCTTCAAGTTTAGTAGCTTATTAGAAAGAATAAATTATTTGCTGGACTCTCCTTCCAGCACTTCTCTCTACTAAGATGAGAATACTTATCAGTACTTCTTATAAGAATTTCTTACTTCCTTATCCCCCCTGTTGCTTGTTTTCCATTCCATCTGTGCTCCTGATTTCAATTTTGACCTTAACCCCCAATAAACTTACTTTGGGAGTGGTATCAGGGTAGTTCTAAGCAGACCCATAGGTCATCTCAAGGGTGTACCTTATTCCTCTAAGGCAGAGTTCTCCAATCTTTCCAGCCTTGCGGATCAGCGGGGGAAGAGAGGGGATGGTTCTGTGTGAGTGGCGGGCACGTGAACCCACTCGCCCACAGCTCACGTAAGTAGGGATGCACGCGCACACACTCGCCCGCCACTTCTGTGGCCTAGTTCTGAACAGCTCAAGGCATGGTAGTGGGCTGTGGTCCAAGAGTTGGGGACCCTAGCTCTAAGGTCAGTTGGGCTACGGGAAGGCAAATTAGTGCCCTTCTGTAGACATCATGGTTGATAGACTTCATTTGAACGTGGGGAAGATTAAATTACATTAGAACCTGGAGAAACTAAGTTCAGTATCTCCCTTTTCATCTTTATTCTTAAAGACAAATAGAAGTAACATTTGTATATACTGAGCCATAAATACACTGATCTACAAATTGAACAGTCACATTTCAGCTCTGATATTAGCTAAGGATATTTTGCAAAGATAACAGATTTATCTTATTTGTTTATGGTTTACTATATCGTGCACATCCAGAAATTTTAGTTAGCTGAGTAAGCCATGGTTACATTAACCAAGTGTATGTATGTTGTGTGAACATTGCAAGAGTACTCAGATCATTCTAGGGAACTTGGAGTTCAAATCGCTCATCTCTGGATGGCCATTGTTCAATTGCTGTCTCCCAGCCAATTTATTTCACAGGAATAAATTCCACCCTGAGTTGATTTTCAAACAAGATATGATATAAGTGTAATAAATATTTAATATTGTGTCTGTGTTCAAAGCTTTAGAATAAAACTTGAAAATAATGCCTTTTCCCTTATATTTTAGACCTTAAGGAACTTTATTTCTCTTCAGAGCTGAAATGAATTTCTTTCTTGCCCCAGCAAAAAGATGGTCCACTGGTAATTTCTTGAAGACAGGAATGCCAAACTTAATCATCACCTCCCACCCCTCCCATGAAGAGGAACCTCTGCCCACATTAAAAATGGTATTGTTCTGCCAATGCAAGCCAGGCAAGGTGGACACCTGTCACACTTCCATCCACTGCAGGCATGCCTGTGGCCCTATTGGCTTGAGAGTGCTGTGACAGGAATGCTGCCTCCCTTTCAGACTCTGTGCTGGAATTACCACTATGTCCTGGGCTTTTGGCCTGCCTGTCTGCCACATATACTGGGGACTTCCCTTCCCTTCCCCTGTTCTCGCCTCCCTCCCCCAACCTTTTGTTTCATTGGACAAACATGTTCAGGAATGGAATGGTTAAGTGGCCATTTTTTAAAAATGTGAAATTTAAGAGTTTTGTCTGTTTCTTCTCCTCATTCAGCTCACATTAAAAATTTACAGCTGTGGGAGCCTCCTTCCTTCCTTCCTTCCTTCCTTCCTTCCTTCCTTCCTTCCTTCCTTCCTTCCTTCCTTCCTTCCTTCCTTCCTTCCTTCCTTCCTTCCTTCCTTCCTTCCTTCCTTCCTTCCTTCTCAGTTGAAATGATTTAATACTGTAGTAGAACCCCAAGTTCAGATATATATCAGTGACCTGAAAGGGAGATATCTGGAAATGTTATTTAAAAACAATATAAATATAACAGTAACATATTTTCCATAATTAAGATGCATACTGTTGCACAATGCATTTAGAATACAACCCCACTAGAGAATTTTTTCAGTGCTTCTAGGTTATTTTTACCCCTGCTTACCCTGCTCAGAAAGCCATTCAAGGAGGCTAAAACAAGCACTTAGAGCAGTGGTTCTCAACCTTCCTAATGCTGCGACCCCCGCCCCGCCGCCGCAACCCCCTCCCCACCGCCTCCCCGCGTACGATGAGGTGACAAAGGGGGTGTGGCGGGCTAGCGCGCGCTTAGGCGACCCCTGTGACAGGTTGAGAACCGCTGACTTAGAGTAACTAATCAGAAGCTGCTGCTAACTGTTAATCACTTCCAAATCATGTATTGTGAAAAGATATATTGCAAGGCTTATTTTAATTGTTTGTATCTAGTAGTTGAAGAATATACAGCACACTGGAACTCTTTATTTTGCATTGCAAATGGACTGGGGTATTAAATTTATAGAGTCAATCATATAACAAGGATTCCATATCCATCAGCTGTATCTCATCTTGCTAATCTGTAGGTTTATTTTTTAAAATATTGGGTGGGGGTGCTTTTAAGAGAAGTCACACAGTTCTTCCCTCCCCCTCCCCCCAGCAAATGGATTCCTTGTTGTGTTGTGGAGAGTGATAAATTGATACCACATGTCCCTTCCAGACAAAAAGCCTCTGTACTCCAGGCGAGGTGCATGCAGCTGGTGTCTGAATTAATGGGCAAGTCCCATAAGGTAAACACAGCATGGAAGAGACTGAAACAGAAACTGAGCTCAGAAGAGTGGGGAAATTTTTGTAGAAAAGGATCTGCCAATGTTCCTAAACTAAAGAAATAAAGAACAAACAAGTGAAACACTTGCAAATAGAATTCTGAAATATGAGAAACAGTGGTTCTGATCGAGTCAGCAAAACTGTAAACAGTCTTCCACTGTCCTTATAAAACTTATGAACGAACACGGCAAAGCATATGCAGTGCATACATTTCATTATTTGTAACAGGATAGGCTAATTCCACTAAGGAGTGTTCTTTATGATTGGGAGAATGGACACACGTTTTCTGTGGGAATGTAATTAGCAATAGCACTTAGTCTTATATACCGCTTCACAGTGCTTTACAGCCCTCTCTAAGGGGTTTACAGAGTCAGCCCCCAACAATCTAGATCCTCATTTTACCGACCTCGGAAGGATGTAAGGCTGAGTCAACCTTTAGCTGGTCAGAATCGAACTGCTGGCAGTCAGCAGAATTAGCCTGCAATATTGCATTCTAACCACTGCGCCACCACAGCTCAAAACATGTATAATTAACATGTACAACTTTCGCGTTTCTCTTTTTGCTACCATTTTGCTAATATTTCTTCTGCAAAGCTTCCCTTTATACAGTATTTCAAAGGAAATCTTCATTGGTGCGAGTGGGGCATTCCTCTCTATGCAAATGACAATTTTAGAGAGGAACTGAAGTTCCAGAATTGCTCAGGCTGCTTGGTGGCTGTTGTTGACATAACACAATATGTGCACATTGGCCCTAGAAGTTATGCTAAATGCACCATGCCTGGAAACATGGCAGAGAGGGATCCCTGGTGCTTCTGATCTTTGGGACAGGTTTGATCCCGGATGGAATGTTGCACTTGAATGTTGAAATGCAGGAACCTTATATGAGATAGTGGAGGCGATATTTAGCTTGAAAGGGAACTATTAGTGTTCATTCAGATTGACTCAGGTTGGTTTTCAGTAGTTATAAATGCAGGGGAAGGCAGTGTACATTAGTTTTAAGAAACTAATTCATTCAACAATCACCT
This sequence comes from Thermophis baileyi, assembly GCA_003457575.1. Lineage (NCBI taxonomy): Eukaryota > Metazoa > Chordata > Lepidosauria > Squamata > Dipsadidae > Thermophis > Thermophis baileyi. The sequence continues at coordinate 4,133,972 of QLTV01003764.1, read as the reverse complement.
AGTATTGCCCATCAGCAAGAAACAACATAAGTAAAAATTCTGTGAAGTAAGAAAGTGAATATGAAGTGTTTTTTTATCACTAGCTACTTTTGTGTGAGGAAGAAATTGAACAAAACCATAACCAAAGCTACTAAAATTGGACTGGTCTATTACAATAAGGTGTTAGTTTCTTCTCCCACTGAGAAAAAGTGGTTCTCCACCCATAACCAAAACACAGGATTTGATAGATAGGGGGTTGGCTTTAGGTAAAGCTCCAGTCTTACAGTTGTAATAGCTTGCTTTTTGTCACTCAGGCTAAACACATTTGAACTGTGTCTTAATCTGAATATTTGTTGGGTAAAAGCCTGACACTTTGACACACAGTTGCATTAATGCTCCAAAACTCAGTAAATTGTATAAAATTTTCATCAAACTCTGTGCGGTGTAAATCACTCTGATCCAATGCACAGATGATTATTATTACTTTTATTGTTTTTATTATTATAACCTACTACAGACAACTGAAAGGTTTTGAGAGTTTACACATAGATGGAGGTACACAGTGGGGCTATAATCCTTCTGGGGGGGGGGGGAACTCACTCATAGAAAATCTGTATGCACCCATTAGAGTATTTGCAGAGCTTGGAATCAAAGCCATAAACTGGCAAAGTGAAAAGAAAACACTCCAGAGCTTTTACTTTATTGAAGGCATGCATTTATACTTACAAAGGGAGAGTGGCATTTGGTATGTATTTACATTTGCTTGAAGTGATAGTTTATTTTATTTATTTGTTTGTCATATTTACGTGGCTGCCCATTTTATAAAAAAGCGATTCTAGGCAGCAAACAACAGTATATATCTGCTGTGATCAAGAGAGAAAACCCTGGCTTTGAATTTTATTACTTTTTTTTCCTTTACTGGACCTGGCCTTAGACAAAACATTTTTATGTACTTAAACGATGAATAAAAAGCACGTAGACTGCATGTCTCTGCACACCCCAGATGTTTTTCATTAACTTAATGTCATCCTGCTTCTTTATGTCAGACGTAGTGATGCCAATGTGAATCATCAAGCTTGAATGACAATCCCCCTTGTACATTATAAAATAGTTTTTTTTAAAAAATCAGCAGTTTGTGAATTCCTACTATCCTGTTTTCAAAACATGTTTTCAAAAGCATTTCACTTTTCCACATGGATATGATCCACATCTGCCAGTGGTTTTTAAGTACCTCCTCACATTTAAAGAGACCCGGTCATACTGTGGTTTCCTCAAGATTCTTATCTCCAAAATACTTTAAGGTTTTGACACGCACAGTACAAAGCTGCTCATTTTAATTGTTAAAGTAACAAGGACCAACTTTGGAAGCAGCCATCCAGGACTTGCAAATGACATGGCTGCTTTAGCAATCTGAAAAGAGAGGCTTCGCCTAGGCCTCTGTGCTTTGTAAAGAACTAGCTTTGCTTTGCACAATTGGACTATATTTGGACTATATAGGCTGTAATCCTACCAATCTCATCTTCCTTTGGGTGTGTCCAGACAGAGGGTTGTAGCAGTAACAACCACAAGGCATTCTGTTTCTGCCTTTGCCACCTTTCCCAACTTACTCTGCCTTTCCCTTTATTTATTTTTTTCTGATATGGTAATTAAAATAGCTAGAAGAAATGGTGGGAATGTGCAGGAGGTTTATTATTGGAAGAAATCTTTCAGTCATTCTCTGAAAAATTCTGAGAGTGTGGTTTGATATTTTGACAATAAAAGCCTTATCTGGAAGTCCTCCCCCTGCCACTTTTTTTTAGTACTATAAACCTAAAGAACATCTCAATGGAATAGCTGGAAATAGCTTTTAGACTAGTACATGCCTCTTGCAACCATCAGTTCATTCTAGTATGATCCTAAATGGCATGCTGATTTTGGGGCAATGGGATTTCTCATGTCAGTGGTGTTTCGACTTGTTGCATTTCTTATGGCAATTGACTAGAATTTGGTTTGCTCAACTCTTTCATATCCACTAGTAAAAACCACACAGTTGGTGACTGTGCTATATATAATTGTATTTCTCTTTGGAAACTTACAGCAATGGCTCATGGTAGAATATTAACCAAGTTAGTTTGCTCAGACACCACTAAAGGAAAAGGGAAGATGAGAAAAAACTAATAAACATGGTTGTTGCTATTTACAGAAGATCATTAGGTTACAACATGCCAGACAGGTTTTACTTTGCATTTTCAGTTTGTACACTATGATTTAGAAATAAGTGAGTTGCAGAACTGGTTCTTGACTATAAGTGCTTAGGAGAATAGGATATCTATATTAATTATCCTGATTTTCTATGCATCTGATTACTTTGGCAACTATTTTAATGGGAGGCTTTTTAAATAAAAGATAGAGATTCTCTTTAAGCTAATGAACATAATTTAAGAGAATTTGTTTAGAAAACTGCACTAAATCACCAAAGCTATGAGCTTACAACAGTAGCATCAGTACTTAAATGCTCTTTCTCAGGAAAGGGCTTATCCATACATTCATTATATTCATGCCATGCAGAAATACCTTGAATTTTATCATGATTCCTGTACTAAATTCTATATTTATTCTAGTGTCTGAACAACCTCTTAAAAACTAGAGAAGTAATAGCAATAATGGAAGTCCCAAAGGTGCTTTTTCAGGAGGCAGCTGGACTTTCTTGTTTTTTCTTTGAAGACGTTTCGCTTCTCATCCAAGAAGCTTCTTCAGCTCTGACAGGTGAGTTGAAGAAGCTTCTTGGATGAGAAGCGAAACGTCTTCAAAGAAAAAACAAGAAAGTCCAGCTGCCTCCTGAAAAAGCACCTTTGGGACAATCATAACCTGGATGACTGAGAATCTCTGCAGACTTTTAGCAATCATGGAAGTTTTTTTTTCTTTATGTTTTTTATGTCTTAAGTATTATATTGAATAACAGCATTTACTTGACATATTCTAAATTTGGGGGATTTTGTGTGTTGTCTTTGCAGAACTCAATCAGACACAACTTGTCCCTTCACAGTCGATTCATCAGGGTACAGAATGAAGGAACTGGGAAAAGCTCATGGTGGATGATCAACCCCGACGGTGGGAAAGGAGGGAAAGCACCACGCAGAAGGGCTGTATCGATGGACAACAGCAACAAATACACAAAGAGCCGAGGACGAGCAGCTAAGAAAAAAGCAGCCCTTCAAGTTGCCCAGGAGACAAGTGACGACAGCTCCTCCCAGCTATCCAAGTGGCCTGGTAGCCCAACCTCCCGTAGCAGTGACGAACTGGATGCGTGGACAGACTTCCGGTCTCGTACCAACTCGAATGCCAGTACAATAAGTGGCCGCTTGTCCCCAATATTGGCAAGCACTGAGCTAGATGAGGTTCAGGATGATGATGCTCCCCTTTCTCCCATGTTGTACAGTAGCTCGCCCAGCATGTCCCCATCAGTGAGCAAGCCCTGTAACGTTGAGCTGCCTAGGTTGACTGACATGGCAGGCACAATGAACTTGAATGATGGCTTGACAGATAATCTTATGGATGACCTCCTGGACAATATAACCCTTCCCTCTTCCCAGCAGTCACCCACAGGAGGTCTCATGCAGAGAAGCTCAAGCTTTCCATATGGCTCCAAAGGTTCAGGGCTTGGTTCTCCATCCAGTAGTTTCAACAATGCTGTGTTTGGACCATCATCGCTGAATTCTCTCCGTCAGTCTCCCATGCAAACCATCCAAGAGAACAAGCAAGCTACATTTTCTTCCATTTCGCACTACAATAACCAAACTCTGCAGGATCTGCTGGCATCGGATTCACATAGCCACAGTGATGTCATGATGACTCAGTCTGATCCACTCATGTCACAAGCTAGCACCGCTGTGTCTGCCCAAAACGCCCGCAGGAATATTATGCTTCGGAATGATCCAATGATGTCATTTGCTGCTCAACCAAGTCAGAGCTCTTTGACCAATCAGAACCTGCTCCACCACCAGCATCAATCCCAGAATTCCTCTCTCAGTGGCAGCCGTGCCTTGTCAAATTCTGCCGGTACTATGGGCTTAAGTGACACCAACCTTGGATCAGCAAAACACCAGCAACAGCCACCTGCCAACCAGTCTATGCAATCACTTTCTGACTCCCTCTCAGGCTCTTCTTTGTATGCCAACAGTGTGAGCCTTCCGGTCATGGGGCACGATAAATTCCCCAGTGATTTGGATCTGGATATTTTCAATGGGAGCTTGGAATGCGACATGGAGTCCATTATCCGCAGTGAACTCATGGATGCAGATGGATTGGATTTTAATTTTGATTCCCTCATCTCAGCCCAGAATGTTGTTACACTGAATGTGGGAAACTTCACTGGTGCTAAGCAAGCTTCATCACAAAGTTGGGTTCCAGGCTGAAGGATTTATGCAAAGAGGGGAAAATGGGCAAAGCAGGTTAGCAATGTTTAGTCTGTTGCATTCGGTACTGTACTTGACAATATGTAAATATAGCTTTTAAAGAGGACAAGTACAGCTTTTACAGCAAACACCCAGACCTAACTCAGGGTTAGATTACAGCTATGGTAAGAGTTTCCAATAGAAATAACTAAAGGCTGATTTAATTTCAGTCTTCTCCATTGTGTTCTATGGGCATTCTATATTGAGAGATGTAATACATTCCCAAACTCTACCCCCTATCAGCTCCTGATGCATGTTGAAACTTTTCAGAAAACTGTTGTTGTTTTTTTGGTGGCTCTTCCCACTTGGTGATTGTTTTATAATTTCAAAAAAAAAATCACTGCATGGGGTTTTGTTAGTGTGATGTTAGTTCCAACTTGCATCGTTATGGGGTAAATCATTGAGCTAAAGTGCTATCTACCCATCCTTAAGTTGGCAAACAAACAAACAAAACCACTATACTAGAACAACATTTGCTGTTTGCATTGCCAACCTTTATTCTGCCTCTCACCTGTCTGTTTTGATGCACTGCTGGACAGTAGGGTCCTGATTATCCATGTGGGGTGCATGATAAGCAAGGAGGGATCTGGCTTTGCTGTCCTTTCTCTTCTGTGTATCACCAACTATCAGGGATGCTATCTGACAGTCACAGCACCAGAGCAGAAATGGGCAGGTCCACCTACAGAACTCAGTCCATCTTTTTAGGCTCCTTCCTGTGTCATTCCTCTTAACACCTCATTCTGTTGTAACTTAAGCCAAATAGGTGATTATTTTTTTTAAACATCATAATTGCAAAGGGTAATGAGTTGCTGCTCTTTTGTTTAAGATTTCTATCCCCTTCTCCTCCTTTCTGTTCTTTGTATAGATAATAAAGGATGAGTTCATGCTCGGTTAGGGAGGCAAGGAGAAAGGGTTGGTCACTCCACTGTTTTCCTATCTCAGTCTTGTGCTAAACTGGTAAGGGTCATGGAGTTAAAGTACTAACAGTACTGCTGGCTGAACAGTCTGTTGCTTTTGCAAACTCCGCTAAACCAGCAGCACAACACTCACCTTTAGGGAGACAAAGCAGAATGATGGCGGACAAGGTTGGCCAGGGATGGTGAGGGGAGGAGTGTGCCCATATTAACCTGAAACAGCCAATGAGAGCTTGTCTAACTGCACCTGCTACTGGTCATCTCACTTCATCCCTGATATAAATGGTGGCAAAGCACGACAAGTGTTATATACACATTGTGGCTGCTGCTGGATGCTCTTGGCTAAAGAGGAAAAACATCACTTTAACACTTCAGCTAAGAAGGTCTTCAATCTGCCTCACTCCTAGGCTGCCAATGAGAGAACAGCAACATCATCATCAGGAGACAGTAGAAAAAAGATGTTGCCAAGGCATGGTTGTATCATTGTTAGGTACAAATAGGAAAAGGCCTTAAGGGAAAAGTGAATTAAGGAAGAAGCGAAAAAAGTTATGGATATAGATCTTATCACCAAAGTACTTTCTGAAATAAATTCACAGAAAGACTTAAAATTTTCCAATCTGATATGCAGGCAATCTCATCCTAGCTTCTTTGGATGAAGCTGTTACTACATATGTTATCATTCATTTATTTTCTCCTGTCAGAAGTAAAGATACTGTAAACAATTACAATTACCAAGTGAGAATCAAACCAGATATTGCACATTGTTTTTCTTGTCAAAGTGCTCTCCAAAGTTACTTTTCCACTCAGATAAGAACTGTGACAAGATTATGTGACTCTTTTACTTTGCAATAATAGCTAATGCTTTGAAAAAAGAAATTAAGCCTTCAAAGCAGGATATTGGGAGAGGACATTGATTTCTATGATTTTGAAAAAAGAAAAAGCAGTTGTAGAGTCCTTAATAAAATCTTGGGGATTCCCTTTGCCAATATCATTTATCAAATTTAGGGGTACTCTGAAGATGTTATTTGTATTCCAAATAAAAACTTGCTGACATTTTCACATAAACTGGTTTAGGGGCCAGTTTGGGTTTGACAAAAAATGTCTGAAATATTGTAAGTAGCATAGTACTTGATCATATATAGTATGATTTTTAAAAGGACTATAAATTCCCTGTAGTGTGCAGTTTAATACTGTAATCCTTGGCTAAAAATGATAAGGGAGGATGCAGCCATGATTATCAAATTCCTATCAAAGAATGCTCAGATAGATTTTCAAGAAGACTAAGCATTATATTGATCTCTGCTGCTTAGATTTAAGCAGTATTTTGACTGGCAAAAAGTCCTTCCATCTCATTTCCTCCAGTAAGCAATGTTGCTGGCAAAAATACTTTTGTCACTTCATTTTTCACACCATGAAAGTAGAATGAGGTACCAGAAAAGAAAAAGTGATTGTTCCATCATGAAGGTGTATCATCTCTTGGCATAAAGTTTTCCTTCCTTCCTTCCTTCCTTCCTTATGCTCCAACACTGGAAGTTTTTAGGAAGAGATTGGACAATCGTTTGTCTGAAATGGTACAGGGTTTCCTGCCTGAGCAGGGGGTTGGACTAGAAGACCTCCAAGGTCCCTTCCGACTCTGTTATTCCTTCCTTCCATCCTTCCTTCCTTCCTTCCTTCCTTCCTCCCTCCCTCCCTCCCTCCCTCCCTCCCACAAAGGAATAAGTTCCATTGAACCCAACAGGATTTTTAGCAGAATAAACAAATGGAGCCACTATTTATTCTTCAAAACTAAAACCAATATACATGAACATTAATACATAATACATATTTATAATTTATGTCTTAAATCTGTATATTTACAGTAAAGCGAAGAGTAAAACAAAAATATTGTGGTTGTAATTTAAAGCCATTTAGGAAAACCACAATACAGTTGATTAGCCCGTATTGTAGCATCAATTGTAGCATGATTTGCTGGCAGCATTCATTCAAAAGCATACATGTCAGTGCTAGAGAAAAACACAGAAGGAGGTGAACCAATTATTACATTTTATATTATATTTTATAAGTGTGACTTGATTCATTAGCTGGCCATTATTTATGCTTGCCCCCAACCCTCTCCTTGGAATACACAGATTTGCTAAATGTTTCTCGCATTGGTCTTACAGTAGTTATGTGTAAAGATAAAGTCAGCAGTCTCTTTTACTGCTTTGCAGAAACTCCCAATTTCTTTTTCTTTTTTTCCTTTTCATTGCACAGAAGCAATGAGAACTTTAGGGACGGGATTATATAGTACATGGTCCTGAAAAACCACTCATCAAGGGCCAGGGATAAGTTGGTAAATTATTTTGTGGGCATAATGCACTATAGACTTTCAGTTATTGGAGACTTTCTCTGTGCTTTTCTGAAGGCCATTATGTTCATAAGATTCAAGAAAGATAATTGGAAGCTGGCTGTTCCTACTGTTGCCAAAATTACGGGATAGCATAGGATGACAGCATCGCTTGATATTTTTAGAGCAAGCAGAGCAACATTGGGTGGAGTTCATAATGCATTCACTTTTGTATCACACTGACTTAGGATCATATTGTAAAATACGATTGAATTTTTCTGCGAGTATTTGTCACAGTTTAACTTTAGGATTTCAAATTTGTTTTCCTTCTCCCTTTTGAATTGCTAAGATTTTTCAAGAGTGCTTTTTGTAGTAATGTTTTTTTCTTGGAAAAATCAAAGCCTTTAAGACTGCTATTTTCCAAGCTAGCAAAGTACGGCAAAACAAGAACTAACGCTAGACTTTCCTAGAAACGATTGCCATGATTTTAATTAACTCAGCTACTAACAACGAATGCCCCCTGTGCTTCATTCTTCCATGCAGGATTCTATTTATGGTAATTTATGGTGTGCTAGAGGAGGTAGGAAGGGCAACGACTAAATCCTTGCATGTCATAAATGTCTTCTGGAGGTGGCTGTAACAATTTTACTCCAAATTGTTTCATTTTAATTCAGTTTTCAGTTCAGGTTGATTGAAAGGTATTGGCTACTTTTGTGTGGCAATTTGTTACTAATGACCAACAGCTGCATGCTTTTCAGATCATTCTCACAAATTCATTCTATGAGTAGGAGTAACCATCCAACCATAGCAACTCTCTGAGAGTTGTTACTTCTGAATCAGGAATTTGGAACAGTCCAATGTCCTGGCTGATGATAACCCAAAAGTTCATGAATGATGGAGCCATATTAACTTTGCTGGCTCACTAAAGAGGCCAGGAATTAAAACATTATGCTTTGCCCAATTGTACGAGTAGAAGCACTGAGTGGAAATGACCGGATCACTGTATTTATAAAGAAGAATTGCACAAACAGAAAACTTGTTGCCTTTTTGCAACGTATCATGGAGTAACACAGTATTGAGAATTCTTCAAGAACGAATTGAAATACATTTAATTTTAAAATTTAGAATAGTTGAATTGATATATATCACAAATTAAATATTATATTTGCTCTAACTTACACTTTCTACCTTATGCCTACTTAAGAGATCCTGGAGAAATATTATAGCTTTTGACTCACCTGTAAAAAATGGTCATGACCTGTGCTTTCATTTTTAATTTGCTTTTGAACTTTTTACCCTTAGGTATTGAAAAGGAGTAAAAGAATTGACAGCTGAATGGTCTTTGCCAAAATTGCTTGTGTTCACATATAAATCAAGCCATGTAGTAATTTGCTCGTGGCTCAGCAGCATGTATGAATTTAGCCAGTATTTGATTGGCTTTAGGAGCTCAATATAGCATTTGACAATTCACCCCTGTATTGCTTGCTATTGAATACGGAGTGTAATTAATACACTATAATAACTGCAGACCTACACTAATATGCATTTTACAAATATCCTCCCTTATATACCTTGCTATACTGACCTTTACTATGCAAAGATAGCATAGTATTTAATGTATGCTTAGTGTATATAATCTTTCCTCTTTTTTTATTTGGCATCTTCCAGTCTTTTTAATTTTTTGTCTGCTCTTCATTTAACATAATGTTTTTCTAATCTTCCCAGAGAAGTAATTGAATTTGAGGAGGACTGAAGGGGTTTGATTTATGGGAGAATCTTTTATTACACTTTTCCTCTTGAGTTGTCTATTATTAAGCTTTGTTTGGGGGCTTTGTATGTCCTATGACACATCACAACAGTGTTGGCTCCTTTTAAATGATTTGTCTTGGCTTTCTGACCTGTCAAATTCATTTAACAACATTAGCAAATGAGAGTTCTTCATGACAGGAAGAATTGCTTTCATGATAACCATAATAAAGATGTATGCTTCCCCAGACAACAGAGGAAGAAAAACAATGCTAGGAATGCCTATAGCAAAAAGGAGTGCCTGGAATAACAAATTGGAAATATAAAGGCTAATTCTGTAACCTGTTTTCATTAATATTAGTGCATTTTGAATGGTTCATGTCAAATGAAACACTCTGTTATTTAGATACACAATTTACCCAAGCAGTGTCACCTTCATACAATCATTGTTGAAATCTGTTGTACCTTTATAGATTAACTTGGAATCTTTGAACTGGGCCACTAAGATTTTTCCTTCTGTCTCCTTTTCAGTGAAGATCCACTTTTCCTATATTATGAAAGATATACAAAGTAGTTTGCAGTTGCTCTTATTCAGCACATCCTTATAAATTAATTTTTCCTTGCATTTTATTTTTTTAATGCAAGGGGAAGAGACTAGCATGCCTAAAACATTCAGAGAGTTTCATGGTTGATATGAAATCAATTAGTTCATAACTGTATAATACTACAGCAGGAAATTAAACTATTCTTAAATCATTATCATGCTCTTTAAAGGGCTGTTTGGGAAAAAGACTTAAGTATGAAATATTAGTGGAAAACTAATTCCTTATATAGGAAATGGACATATATCTATGTTCATACTAACATTTATAAGCTGTGGAAATACAAGTCCTCTAATTCCTCTAAATTATTGTTCATATGTCCTATCAGCTGATGGAATCCATCTATATCATTCAACCATATCAGTAAACTTTAGACAATAATACTGAATAAACTAAACAATTGAGCTGCTCTAAAGTAATTGGTATTAATACAACCATCTAGTGAGAGCCATAAATCAAACAAACTAGCATATAAATCAATAGAAATAATTTGTGGATTGAACACAATTTATTAATATATAACTTGTTTTATTCCTGAAAAAGGTGAGAAAGTATACAATTGTACTTCATTAGTTCTTCCTATGTTTTCTGTCATACACTATGATCTTACTATGCACAAAGATCACCTTTTTCTAAGAATTTATGTAGCGTAAAGTGTTAGGACTTTCCTGTTGGTGGGCTGAAACTCAGTTTTACTTGCAGTACATTTACTATTTCTTTCACTTTGGAGAACATTAGGGGATCATCTTTCCTTTTTTAACTATTGTAATTTCTAATACATCATAATTAAAGACTGCAGGAACTAAATGGGGCCCTAATCTACATCATTAGTATTTTAAGGACTCTTTCTTTGCCACTTTTGTTGAGATCAGAACCTCAGACATTTAATTTCAAGTGAACATTGTGGAATTAATTTAGATGATCACTTATAGCTTTTGAGGTCAAGCAGCATAAATATAGACTAGCCAGAGTATTGTTTTACTCCACTGGATTGGATTGAATTAAGCATGGTGGGCAACCACAGTTTGTAGCCACTTCTATTTCTCAGGTGTGTTTTATAAACTCACTATCTATCTATCTATCTATCTATCTATCTATCTATCTATCTATCTATCTATCTATCTATCTATCTATCTATCTATCTATCTATCTCTGAATCTGTCCTGTCCAGTTCATATGAACTCTGATCAAGTCACCCTATGTGAAATGATCCTGTAAACCAGCCCCACTTTTGTGATTGTATTTAGGATCTCTTGCACCTTAAAAACCAAAAAAAAAGTGCTTAAAGACAACAGGTGATGCTGCCTTTTTGGGAAGGACCTTGTAAGTTAAGAGATAGAGCAAGGTGTAGCTGTTGGTGCAGAAGGCAACAGAACTTTTCAGTACTGCCTAGTACAGGCGTAGAAGCTAATGGATTTGGGGAAAGTATTAATCACCAAAGCTCTACAAAATCAACTGAAAAATCTTTTGGCCATTGCTTTTCCCTCTCCTCCTGGCAATTTGCTTAGAATTACAATAGTAGTAGATTCTCTTAGCTACGATTTTCATATTATATGCATGTTTTATTGAATGGTTCACCCACATAGAGTATTATTGTTGCTACAAATGTGTGTACACACAGAAATACTTGGAGTTTAGTGTTTTTTTCTGGTTAGTCTTCTGATAACCTTATTGAAGATCATACTGAGGTTCAATATTCAGGTTGGCTTCAAGCCTGAGGCAGTTAATAATGCCATATTGTCTTCCCCAAAATTTATATTTTTATTGAACATTTTTATATTGATGAAAGACAAATATAGAAATTTGTAAAGAGAAAAAAAAAGGAAAAAATGAAGCCAAATTCACTCAACAACTATGTTACTAACTTAACAACTGAAGTGATTCACTTAACAACTGTGGCAAGAAAGGTTGTAAACTGGAGCAAAATTCACTTAACAATTGTCTCACTTAGCAACAGAAATTTCGGGCTCAATTGTGGTTGTAAGTCAAGGACTTCCTATAATAGTGTTGCTACAGTTACCATATATAAAATCCCCCAAAATTTAACTTGAAGCACTGGTTTAACATTAAATGAACAATATTCAGACATAATGTTTTGTATTCTTTAGCTAAATATATGATAGGAAGCTCAGAGAAAACTCTTTCCTTCTTTATTCTTTCTCTTTCTCTCAACTTAATTATCAGTTCTTGTTGGTTTTTACCTTTCTTGTTTAAAAATGTAATAACATTATTATTAAAAATAGGAAACCTATAGAAATATATTTCTGGTTTGCATTTCTTGAAAGCTCAGGAGATTTGGCCCCAAACTGAGCTAAAATGTTAATTTAAGGATATTTCAGGAAGCCATGCTGCTTGTTTCTTAGGCCCTTAAGCCCCATTCTCACATTGTTTAACTAGAAACCTGCAATTTCCTCTAATGAATTTTTGTATTAGAAAGGAATGCATAGAAAATGTTTTTTCCCCCCCTGTAACTTGCTTAAATGAACTTATTTTAGAATCCAATGCAAAGGATGATCTTGAGTCCATCCCACTGTAATGGAGATACCGTAAATTCGTCATAAAGAATCTGCATTGCACGCAGGAGACTCAGGATTTATTGAAAGGGAGCTTCCAGAATTTCACAAAATCTTTCCCAGTGATCTGCTTGGGAATCTTACAAATGAAAACAGCAGAACAGCCAGTTAAAATGCATCAGGTAGCACCATTGTGGACTAAAGCTACTGAGAAGTATTGCGTCTGAGAAGATACAAATTTTCTGTCTATAACATTGTGTCTGTAATATCCCAACCAGACGGATGAGGTTCAGAAGTGTGTACATAAGTGAGGAGAAATGCAGGGATTCTTGCAACACCTATTGAAAAATGATTTCATTTTCCAACTTATTCACAGCAAGCAATTCAGAGGACAACAGATAGAGCAGGCAAAAACTAGTAGGAGGCAAGGAAGTATTTTTCACCATTATTCATATTCATTCAAATAGCACCTAATTTCCTTCCTATGGCCCCCTTCTTTTTCTTTAGGAGTGAAGAGAAAATGTATCACTTCATTGGCCGGCTGGCAGTTGTAACCCTCAACTAATTTTTGTTAGTTGCATGGTTTTTCAACCTGCTCTTTTTCAAACCGCTTTACGTTGGTCAAAAAAATAAGAACTGGTGGGTGCAAGCTGATCATAATACATAATCTATGTGTTATAAACATAGATTATAGAGATAGAGATTTGTTGAAGAAGGAGTGGTTTTGCCTTCCAAAACCAATCCATAGTTTCCCTCTCCAGAATTACCTCTCATTTTCTCACTCTCTCATCCATCCCCAAGCTAATGGAGTTTAGCAGGTAACTTAATTCTTTGGCCTGCAAATTTTGTAGGATTCCTTAGAATCTCTCCCAGTCAGCATCCAGAGAGCATCAAAACTATCCATTTTGCTCTACCTTTTTGATCCAAGAAAACAGCAAATGGACCTCAGAAAGTCAAATGACGGTGGATTCTAAGGAGAAGATGAAAGACATTTATTCTGTGCGATGAGGCAGAAATTAATGGGCTGAAATGTCAAAAGATTTCTCCCCAAAATTGAATAATGGAGTTTTAGGATAAGTCAAGGTACATAAGAATTAACAGATGTATCCTCATACTGATTTACATGGGTGAACAAATATTTATCATATACTAAACAGAATTCTTGTTAACCAACCCAATTCTCTGATGCTTACATTTGGTCTTATAACAAATTGTTTTAAAATGTGAGAGGAAAAAAATGAAAAAAAAAATGTAATAATGAAGTTTGACTACACCAATATGCAATATTTGTTATTATTCTTCAATCTTGTCTGCCAGAATTCTTGCAGGATGCATTTGAAAGTAGTTGTCATACTTGAAGGTGTGCCCTTTGTATTTAAGGTATAGCTAAGGCAGTTGAAGTGTGAAAAACAGAACTGCGCATAATTGTGTAATGTCTGAAGCTATTTATTAAATGCTTATGCTTCCAGAAGCATAGCTTATAACGAATATTACGTATTACAGTTTGCATAACTCTGTTCATTTACTAGGAACCCTCAAACCAAAACATTATTATGTATTTATTAGTAGAACTCTTCCATGATTTCCTAATTAAAAACAACAAAAACAATCCTAGAGCTGGGATATAATAATCAGTCTTGGGTTGTGCTGATATATTGTCACTGCTTTTACACCAGTATCAAAGATACCTGCGAAATAACCAATTTGGGTTTCCTCAAGATGATTTGAAAATTTCTGGAAGCTCATGCTTAGGATTATTTGCTTTCCTCAACCGTTTGTGGGTAATGACTAACTAAATGTTATATTGTTCTTTTTTTTTCCCCTTCCAGGCCCTTCATCCAACATGAATCCTAAAGAAAAAAAAATCCTTGCCAAAATCAACTGTCAGCAAAGACAGAGATATCGTTTACAGCATTTGTGAACCCTGCATTCTTTTCCTAATGAAACAGAGACTGTTAGCGAGCCCCAGAACTTGAGGAAAGAACTGATTTATCTGGAACTGAACTCATTTTGAAGTATGCAAATTTTTCTTACTGTAGGGTGATCCACCACCAACTTGAGGATATGTTGGTTCAGCCACCATTCTGTTTCAAAACACTGTGTAGCCTTTACAGTAGTGTGCTTGTCAATCAGTATATGGCGTTCCAAAATGGTGATGGGTTGCAGGATGCTTTTAGGTTGGCTTTTGTTCTTCAGGGTTTCCCCCCAGCCCACCCTTCTTAAGGTGTGAGGGATGCTTTCCCGCCCCCCTCTCTGTGTAATCCTTTACTTGTCCCCTTCTAATGTGCCAATCTCTCATGAAAATTAAATACACAACAATAGGCTTGAAATATCAACAGCACTTGAATACCAGTACAGTTTCCAGCTGTGTTAAACTGTTGCAGCAACACAAGTGATGAGTATGGTGGCACTTTAAAGACTTAGCAAATTGGGTATATGACATGGATCGGGTTCTAAGATAAGATGGTAAGGGACAGTGAGGAATGGCAAACAGTAAGGGGAGAGAGCAATGCAATGCAAGAAGCACCAATGCCCTCTGCATTTTGTTTCTATCTTCAGGATAGCATTCCAGGTATGCAACGACAGAGTGTGTCATGAAACGTTGCTCTTTAAGATGCCACTGAACTCTTTGTCGACTCCTGCAATCATTAGAGTACAACCAACCAGTTGAATTCAAGAGTTAGTTTGAAAGATAACGTTTGTATTTGCTTTGGTGTTTTTATGTGGGGATTGGCTAGCTAACTCATTAGTTCTCAACCAGTCCCTACAACTCTCCAACCAAATATTTTCCTAATCTTGTACGTGTTCCTTTTTATTTTTGGTACCAAGAGAGGGTGGATTTTACCTCACAAAATTATCCACCATTAATGTTGCATCCTAACCAAGGTTCAGTTGGTGTGAGGGGAAAGGGGCATTTCATTGTGGGGAGAATCGGTAACTCTATCTAAATCTAGCCTAGGGTTATGCGTGCAGTTTTGCCCAAATGCTGCAGTAAATTTTTGCTTTTTTGTTTGTCCCTCTAGCTTAGCAATTGGCCACTCTGAGGTGCATTGTTTACCACTTGCCAAATATAACCACATAGAAGGCAACGGCTTGCTTTCAAATTATTACTCTTATTAATAATAACAACACAAAACCTAAAAGAAAAAAAATGAGTATATTGCATGAGAACGGAGTTTTATGTATCTGTAATATCCAAGGCTTGGATGATTTATTTCATTCATAATCATTTATTCATCTTTCTCTTCCTTATTCTTTTCCTCTTGGGATACATGGTGGAAACTGGAAAAAAATGGTGGCTAGGAAGGAGACACAGAGAGGGAAAATCCATACCGAGAGCTTTTCATAGGAGCGTAGATTGTAACTGGATAAATTCCATTGAAAAACAAAGTAGTTTTTATATATTTTGCTTATAGGGATTTCTTTTTGTAAATTTATATAGTAATAATGACTGAAAGTTATGGTGCTGTGCAAGTCCTGTTTAATTACTTTTTATTGGTATTTTTCATGTGAAGGTGGGGCAAAGAAGGGAAGAAAGAAATAGGGGAAAACCTGATGGTACGTTTTAATTTTTTTTTTTTTAATGGTGTGAAGGCACTTTGGCTTAGGACAACATATACATATTTCTCCAAAGTGATATATGAAGAACTTTTTTTGGCATAAAAGCAGAATGCATATAAATATATAAATATATTTTATTATGTACAGAAACAGATCATTATGCATGATTGTTAAGAGAACAGACTAGCATTTTAACCCAAAGTTTCAGTGCATGAGTTTCCACCAGCACGTGAATCATGTACCTGCGTGGTGTGATTCCTCTCAGCTGCCACCTTTCACTGCGCGTGCACATGCAGGCATTCAAGCACATTCACACACACACACACACACATACATCGGTGGGCCCCGTATTGCTCTTCTTTTCCAACTTCTGAGGTAATATTGGTGAAATAACAGCTCCTTGTGTGATGAAAGTTTTGTTTTGTACTGTAGCTGCCTCCTCCTCGTGCTGCGCTATTCTCTAGGTCAACACATGAAGTCCACCATGCAGTTCATAACTTCAAATGATGACAATTCTGTGCTGTTGTGGTTCTAAATAGCTCATAGAATATACACTTTCAGACTAGTTAAATGATTTTTATCATTTTCCAAATAAATACAGACTATTTTTTTAATAATTAAGGTGGTATATTTGTCTATGGCAGGGCATAGTTTATCATGTTTCTTTAATTATATAGAGCCAATGTGTGTGCTTGTTCTTCACATTGGAAAGGGCTTCCCTGAAAGGAATACCTTATAAAAATGTCATCTGTTCCAGGGGCTTAAGAAAAGTATTGACTTATCTTGAGAGACTCAGTTACAGGTACCTATTACCAAAGCTAGTTAAGAATGTGCTCACATGCCTTTACTAAATATGAGTATCTGGCACATCATTATATGTGAATTAAGCCAATGATGATATATTTTGGGATGTTTGTTGTTATTTTGTTCTTTGAAATGGAAATGTATTTGGTGATGGACAATTTATTTCCAAGTTTCTGTCTTGTCTTCTCAACAGAAACTCTGTGCATAAAGAAAAGAAAAAAAAATCCGGTACTGTACAAAGTTTATGGTTTCCTCTACTTTGACTGGGTTTCCTGTCAATACTTGAAAATGCAATATATCAGGAAGCTGATGCAGAAAAAGGAATAGATTCTTCATTTCTCAGCTCTAATTGTAATCAGGTGACCAGGATGCAAAGACACCAAAATGACAGCCAGTATGCAGTGACACCATCACACAAATGCCATGATTATGTGCTTGCATTTCAACATCTGACACAAGTACATAAGGTGCAATCTTTCTGTGATATTGCCACAGCTATTTTGTCATTTGCCCCACCCCCACCCCCGGTGATTAATGGACATAAAACAAAGTACCATATTTTTAACTTGGCCATAATTTATGCAGGTTTTAAATCCCGTTGATTTCAATCAAATTCAGTACTCACCATAAATACCAGTAAGGCTTTGAGACTGTCCTGAGACTAAAGTCCTATTAAACCCAATATGACATTACAGTAAGCATGCATTAATCAGATTGCACGTTTGTAATAGTAAGCAGTTAATGGTGCTGTTGTATTGGCGGATGCTCGCATATAGATTTCAATAGGAAAACCTCCATCTGCTCAGTTAGCATCTGTACTTGTTTAAATATTTTTATTTCAATCATAAAAAGCAAATTGGGGAGGGGGGGAAGAACCCAAGCAAAGTGATAGTGCACAGACATTTATGTAACATGTTCCAGGTTCTGCCCTAAAGCATCCTTGGGAATATGCTGCCCATCAATGGCAAATAATATTGACCTATATAAATCCTTGGCTTAATGCAATGTAAGGCAGCTGTGACCTGAATTTTTATAGTTCCTTGAGAGATTGGGGAACAATCAGGGCATCCCAGGCACATATTAAAAGTAATAATGATGGTAACAAAGAATCCTTCTGGGGGGGAGAAAGGCAAAATTACAAACCTCTTCAGCCAGGTTAGTGGTACTACAGGCACTTTGATAACATTGGCTTCAACAGGATAAATTCAGATCCTAGGATCCCAGTGGATGACAACGGCAATAAAACTGCACTTTTCTGGAAAAAAACACCACAGTAATTTGAAATTCAGATGCTATTAGAGCAGCGGTTCTCAACCTGTGGGTTGCAATCCCTTTGGGGGTCGAATGACCCTTTCACAGGGGTCGCCTAAGACCATCGGAAAACACATATTTCCGATGGTGTTAGGAACCGAGACACCACTCCTCTATACGTCCACATACGAGTACTCGGGGACGGTGCGATGCACGGGTGGCCCTCGAATGCGCAGGCGCCGATGGAAGGGCCGTGCGCGCTAGCCCGCCATCTTGGTGCCACGCCCCCTTTGTCACCTCATCGCTTCTCACCTGGCAACGCGCACACCGGAGGGGAGGGGGTCATGGTGGCGGGACGGGGGTCGCGGCATTAGGAAGGTTGAGAACCACTGTATTAGAGTCAATATGGGCAAATGTAAGCCTCATTCTATCCAGGTTTACCCACGAGTGTCTCAGAGGCTATAGAAATGTTTCCCAAGCCATCACCCTCCCTCTGAATTAGATTCACAGCATTGGAACTAACAGGCTCTTGACTAGGCTGATTGGCAAGTAAATTTTTTTCTAGAGTTGAAGCCCAAGCTAGGGAACATGGTATGCTGCACTATTTTCTCAGTCACGGGAACCTTTAATGTAAAGCAATTGCATAGAAATCCATCCATTTGCTCTATGTCACTTCTTTTACTATTGTTTGTACCTCTGCCTCTCACAATATAAGTAATTCCACATTTGAGGTACTGTCCCCAACTGGGAACCCAATGGCAAACGTTTGCTCTCAAGGATACTTGCTAGCCAATAGACTGCTGCTTATAGCCTTAAGCTTTCTGTATTATCTTTTGCTAGTAGGATGGCTACAAAATATACAGTGACTTAACCCAATTTTCTTCCCTAGTTATAAGTATGCTGTTTCTATTGGCCTAAAGGAGTCAGGTGCTAGACAAAAGCAAGCAACCAATAAATCCTCAGATACTGGTCTAGTTCAGGTATAATACTAAACCAAGGATTCGAGGCTGTGTATGGCCCACAGGTCAAATGGCAATATGTCACATATTATGAGGCTTTTACTAGAGGAAGAAAATCATCAGACAGCCCCTCAGACCAAAAAGGTTTATGCCCGTCTGCATTAAATTATGGCTTAGCATTATGGGAATGGACTGTCGTGAACACTCCTTCCTCTTGACCAGCAGTGCAGGAGACAGATACTTCCACGTTCAGTGTGGAATACATCATGGCTTACCATCACATTTTAAAATCCAAGAAGTCTGCATAATTTGGTCCTTGTTTGTTTGCATAAGCATGGTGGGAATAACTCAGTTTTTAAGTTAGGATCAGATGGAACATCCCCATTTATTCATTTACATCTACGTCACTTTTTCACACCAAATTGAAAATCGCTAATGGATAAAAACATTACAAACAAGGAGGTGAAAGCTGCTTCACTCCCTCACTTTGTACAGGAAAGAGGAGCAAGGAAGGGAGGAGTCAAGGCTCAAGGAGCAACCAATGTTCCCCTACCTGATACCTTCCAGATGTATGGGGAACAACAGCTTCCAGAATTCCCCAATCAGCCAATAAACATATTGGTTGGGAGCTCTGATTTGCACTGTGCTGATTTGTACAGTACCAATCAGAATTGCCAACCAATGTGTTTTAAACCCCAAAATTTTAAATTCGGCCATCAAACCAAATGATTTCATGTTCACTGAAAGCTAATCAGTTGCTTGGGACACTTTTTACAACAAGGCTCCATCTTTTAAAAGGAAAATGTCAACACCTAACCTCGTAGTGCAGTAGTCCCAAAGCTCCACATAAATGATTTGAGTTTGCAAACCATATATCAGTGTTGGTGAACCTTTTCGGCACTGAGTGCCGAGACGGGAATGCGCACATGCGCTCGCCGGAAACCGGAATATCATCTTCCCGGCGCATCTTCCGGTTTCCTGGTGCATCTTCCGGATCATCTTCCCGCGCTTCTTCCGGTTTCCGGTGCTCCCGCGCGCGTGAAGACCAGCTGGCCGGCACGCCAGAACCCGGAAGAGCAATGGGCGACGGCTCGCCTGCCTGGAGAGATGGCTCTGCGTGCCACTTCCGGCACACGTGCCATAGGTTCGCCTTCATGGCCATATATCATCCCAACTGTCCATCAATTAACACGTAAGGTTCACTTCTGAACATTTCTGACTACTCTGGTGCTATAAAGCACTTAAAAATGAGATCACACTCTTGAGTTTCCTTTTTATGTACATAAATTAGACTCCATTATTCTAAGACTTTTGGTTGATTAGTGGGACTATCCCTGTAAAATAGAATTAAATAACTAACTCCCATCACCCTAATTTTTGAATTATGAACCCGTTAAAAATTGAGATAAGGGTTGGCACAGATACACAAGCAATTTCTTTTTAGCTGCCTTCTGAATAGCTCATACCATTCTCTTTTTAGATTGCATCTTCTCTGTTTTTATTGTTGCGGGAATACTTTTTTTCTAAATTGTAAGTTAACCAATCTGCTGCCCATTATATCTATCTTAAGAAAAAAAATGGAATAGGTTGCTTTTGAAAACGACATAACTTCTTGGCAATCAATCTCCGTTCATTACATTCTTTGCATGATGTACATCAGAAATACCAGCTGATAAGGAAGGGGACCAGATACTTGCTATCAGGAGGGATGCGGGATATATTGTACATTTTGGCTTCATGTATGAAACTTTTTTTAATTAAAAAAAAGTTGTATGAGTGGACAAAACATGTATACAGTATCTGTAAACTGTCTTGTCTGGATTATTTCTTTCACTGTTGAGCCACATACTTTTGAAGAATATATTCTATCACTGCCTTAGTACATAGCCATCTTTTACAGGGGTACACAATTTTTACTTTTTGTATGAGCTACTTTCATTTGAAAGCTGGCACTGTCATAAACTTAGAGGAGGCTTTTCTGAAACCAAATGCTGACATAGGTGAATATACTACCTTACTACATAATAATTGGATGTCAGTTTGATTTGGAAATCTTTCCCTTTTGCAAATGAAATAGTGGTGCAGAGCTTAACTCCACTTGATGTTAGTAGATATTGCCTTGTGTACTCCATTCTCAACAGTAATCTAGTTTGTAAAATAAAAGTGTGATGCATGTAAATAAAGCATAATGGATCTCTATGCTGAAAGTATAAACTTGTTTGTCTTTTATTTAGTTTGTGTTTGTGGGAATCTCTTCAGAGAGAGAGAGAGAGAGAAATAATAATTCCTGGGTAGAATGCATCATTTGTTGTTCTAGATTAGTATAATTCTCATGCTTAATCTGCGGAGTGAAAAACAAACACACTGACTGATACTGTAACTCTGTGGAGGGAACTAACCTTTTCACTACTTACAATTTTACACTTCCTGCATGTTGAAAGAAAGCAGGAGGAGGACCTACTGTTTTCCATTTATATGCTTATTTTTTCTTTTTAGCCGAACTCATTTAGACTTGGATTCCAATCCCACTTTGGTTTGCTGAAGTACCATGATAATCTATATAACTCTCCCATTTCATAGACTCGTTTCCCTTGAATAAGGTAAAAATCGCAAAACTCCTTAGAAGACTTGGATGAATGAAATTAGGAAAAATGCACTGAATCTCATCTGATGGCATTGGGGCATTGAATAGAGTCCCGAAGATGTTTACTTTCAATGTTTAACCCAAAAAGTATCAAAATGGTTGAGCTTCTTCTCCAGGAGATAGAAAGTAGATCTTTGCTATATTTCTATAGTTCAAAATGTTTAGTTCAAAGACTGAAATAAGGTAAGTGAAACGTTTAGCCTTACCACATCAAGACTTTACACATGCGTCAGCTTTTCACATGCTTGAAATGGCTTCAGTAGTCTCCTTCCACCAAGCTGTGTCCTCATGTAATTTATGGCCTTGAGGTATGATTGACATTGACCTAACTCCACACCCAGGTGGCTCAAAACACATAGATGGTTGTTGTTTTTTAGCAACCTTCTCTCAAGATGCTTTGGATGAGACCTCAGGGATGTGAGGTTGTGTAATTGAAGGCAAATGTGCTGAAGGAATTGTTAAAAAAAAAAAATTATTAAATTAGGGCTAATGAAAAGTTGAAAAGAGTCACTGAGCTCAAGTACCCTATGTTGCTAGGCAAACATATTCATATTTGAATAATGTGCCATAAATATTTAAGAACATGAAGTAGGAGACCCCATCCAAATCTTACTTTGTCTGTGTCTACAATTTTCAGCTTTATTGCTCTATATTGTTATTTCAACTTTCAAAGCTGTTACTCATATGTGTAAATAAAGGTATAAAGTGTTCTGAAAATGCTAACGCAACATGGAAACACACTGAGTGTTCTATCTTCCATATATTCTCAAATAAGCAGGAGACCTTCTTGTCCTCTCCTCCCTCTGCTGCAGGTCCAACCAAGGAGGGAGAGGAAAAAAATAGGCTAACCTGAACCGTCTGTAAATTTCGACCTATAGATTGGTAGCTATCTGCACTTGTGCATTAATAGTGATTATAATAATAGTCCAAGGGGGAGGAAAGGTTGTGATGCTCTGATGAAGTTGAGAGCTCTGCTGGTGGTAGTATATTCTACCACAAGGGTCACCCAAACCAGACAGGTCTTAGCAGAAGAGCCAGACTAAGAGTAGCCATTTAATATGGTGAGAAAAGAGAAAAAGAATCCTATACTGGTTTGGTGGTCACCCAGGTCAACAAGGATCACGTCAGATGTTATTGAGCATCTTCAATAAAATGGGCAGTGGGATCCAGGAGCTATGGCTGGGCAACCAGGGACTAGCCTTCTAGGATTACTGGAAGAACAACAACCATAGAAAAGACAAAAATATGCTGTGTTTGAACATTGCACCATTATCGTCTGCTGTAATATATCGGAACCAACAAAGCAGGGATGCTTGAAGTGAATGTTTGAGCATTGGAAAAGAATTTATCCAGACTCAAATTCATTATCAGAAATAAAATATTCAGGGATGCAGAATTGGAAGACATTCAGAAAAATAGTGAAATTAGCAAAGTAATAGTGAAAAATTGTGAAAATGGAAGACCTTGAAACAATAGTAGAAAAAACCCAGATAACAATTGCAAATATAAAGGAAAAAGCTGATATGAACTACAGAAATTATAATTTAGAAGAAGTAATAACAGAGCCAGTACATGCCAGCACTGAAACAACCTGTGAACTGAGCCCCTGACAAGAAGAATTAAAAGAGAAAATTATGACATATGTAGGATTACCAGTAGAAAGAGAACTGCCAAAATTGAAAGTAGTGCCCAAAAAAGCAAAAATGTCATCTTCCAGGTTGACTCATTATCTACCTTACTATTTGTCATTGCCGTGATCCCACTTTCAATGATTTTGAAGAAAACAAATCTTGGCTTCCAAACAGCAAAAAACTCGAACAAAATCTCACATTTGCTTTAAATGGATGATCTGAAGCTTTATAGAAAATCAGAAATCAAAATCCAGTCACTGTAAGAATTTTTAGCACAGATATAGCAATGAATCCCTAGCGCCGCATAACAGAGTGAACTCCCGTTACTTGTCCCAGCTTCTGCCAACCTAGCAGTTCGAAAGCACGTAAAAATACAAGTAGAAAAATAGGGACCACCTTGGGAAGGTAACAGCGTTCCATGCGCCTTCGGCGTTTAGTCATGCCAGCCACATGACCACGGAGACGTCTTCGGACAGCGCTGGCTCTTTGGCTTAGAAACAGAGATGACCACCGCCCCCTAGAGTCAGGAACCGCTAGCATGTATGTGCGAGGGGAACCTTTACCTTTACCTTATAGCAATGAAATTTGGTCTGGAGAAATATGCTATAGTAGCAATAAACAGGATAGAATCAAACCTCCAGGAGCCACCAAGACAAAGCCTACAAGTATCTGAGCATTTTACAGATGGATAAAATGAAGCATGGACAAGTTAAACGTGATAAAAAATATTCCTATTTAAATAGGTCATTAATATAAGCACTTGCAACAGTCACACATTGTGTGGTAATGTAGTTGGCTCAGTTTAGCTCAATGAATTGTTTGAAACCAACTGTGATCTGTAAATCATAACTGATGATTTAGGATTTCATGCAGAAATCACCTGATTGTGGCTTACTCAACATATCATGATTGAACTAGAAATGTCAGAATCTAGTCAGTGTAACATCAGAGCCACAGACTCACATAGGAATATATTCTGCCACATGATGACATCCTTGGCCAGCTGATAGGATCCAAATATGGTTCTGCTTCGTTGAAGGCATACGCTTGTGTGGCTTGTTCCAGTGGCAAAAACTGATGCTTAATTCAAGGTGACCCTGTGCAGACTAGCAGTCAATCTGCATAAGGAACACCACAGACCATAATGAAGGTTTTGCTTCTCTACCAAGAAAAATCCTCACATGACATCTAAGGTAATGTTGTGTGACACAAATTCTCCATTCTAGATGAAATAACCGCTGTCAACTACAATGTGGACTCAGCCAAGTTAGCACTTGACATTGCAAATACTGCTCATTAAACATCCCCTAGAAAGATGTACAAAACGGGGTAAGGTCTTCTTGTTTGCTATGATGGTGAACCCAATAGCATACCATCTTTGATAGTGAAAAAAAATAACTTCCATTTCTTCCCAGATTTGTTTGCCTACCAGTGCATGTCTGAGTCACATAATAAGCACGTCTGCCACGTCACACAGGTTACTTCTGTCCATGCAGAATTCTTCCCGTTGATCTAATAAAACTGTATTGGACCTAATTTGCCACTTAATAAATGTATTTGAGTATTTGAGGTAGTATCAACAATAATAAAGTTTCCTCTTCAATTTATAGACATAAAATATTTTTAATTTGTTTTATTGCTTTCATATGGGAGGGAGGGAGGAAGGAAGGGTTAGGGTTAGGGTTAGGGTTAGGAAAAAAGACAAAAAAACAACAAATTACACAAAGGAAATCATTTGGGCAATTTTTAACACATCACTAAATCTTGAACACACAAAATAATAATGCTCCATCTTTCAATGACATCAATAGAAAGCCCATTAATAAGCCAAGAGCAAACAATCAAATCTATAAATTTTGGGCTGTGGTATCTTTCCAATGCAGAAAAGAAATCTTTCTTTCTGCCCCTTCTGCTGGATAAATCCTTCATTCTACATATTGTGAATGCTGGTTGTCTAATTCAAAAATACATTTACAATTTTTAGCAGTGCTTATCTTTGAAACATTGTATTAAGAAATATGTGAATATTACATTACAATGAGGAAATAGTGAGACCAGCCCATACGAAATTTGTATTCCAGCAGAATAAAGTTGACAGCCACTCCTTTCAAACATTTCGTGAGATGTCTAGAAAACATGAGAAATCATCTTTTATTGAGTCAATCCCATCTTAAAATTATAAGGCACAAGCTACAATAAGAAAATATTAAAACCTTTCACCATTGATTTGTTAATATGGGAAAGCATCATTCTATATTCCAAAATTCTTGCAAATAACAAATATTCACCTTAGCAATACTCTTATGGTTTGTTTTGAAATGTTTAGAATAATTCAAAACACATTTTAATGTTGATAGTAATTCAGGAGTTCCAAAGATTGTTGCTGCATTTGATCAAATTGTGAAAGGAAGAAATATTCTAATTAAATATCCTGTCATTTTGCAATTTTATGAAATCCAAGTTCGTCTTGCAATAACTCAGATAGTATAAAAAAGTTGATTGGGAATAAGATGACTGAAATATTAATACCTCTACTTGATTTTTCTATTTAATAAAAAGACCCACCTGCAGTAAAAGTTCCTCTTAGACTGATAAAATTCAAGCAACCATTCTGTAAATAATTTGCTACTGTATACTTCCCGAAAAATCCTAATATTTTATCAATCTGCATAAAATTAGTTAATGGCAGAGGTGGGTTCCTGCCAGTTCGGACCGGTTGTTTAGAACCAGTAGCGGGAAGTCCCCCCTGCTCGCCAAACCGGCAGCGATGGCTGACTGGACATGCCCCTGAACCGGCTCTCTCGGCGGCACCATATCTTGTTTTTCGCTTCTGCGCATGTGCAGAAGCTGGATTTTCAGCGCCCACGCGGTGCGGGAGGAAGCGAACCTGCAGCGAGTTAAGTTAGAACCCATCCCTGGTTAATGGTATTAGCCTAAGCATACCAATCCTGCAATAGTACAGTTATATTCATATTTATAACATTTATGGTTCCCTATAAACTCAGTGGGATTTTTAATCATCTATTTATGTCCATTTTAATCTGAAATTTAAAAATGTATGTATTTACATTCAAAAATGAGGGAAAATGCCCTGGAATTACTTTTCTCAGATAATTAAAATAATCCAAGCAACAACAACTGAATCCCTAATTACTACAAATTTAATAGCAATATTTAAGACCACAGGCTTGAGCTCATAATTTGGCCTACCCCAGTTACTATAATAACCTAATAAATTATGAAACTGTTGTATAATATCAATACATAATTATCAAAACACATAGTCTACAGTATGTTCAACAAATAATATTTTTGTTAAACTCCAGTTTTACATTTCTGAAATATTTTCTGATATTTGAAATGTAAATCAATGTTTTCCATATCAAATTAATAATAAAATATAGCAGGATATCCTTGACTAGTTCCACAAAATATCTTGAGAGAAGGAAAGATAATTATATTTATAATTATTATAGCAAAAGGAATAGAGTGCCACCAATTAATAAAAAGGAGGAAATCGACATTTATATAAAAAAATATAAAATCAAAATCCACATTTTATCAAATGTACTATATCAAAGGCTTTTTCTGCATCCAAAATCACTACTGAATTCCTATTTTTCGACATGTATATGCAGATTGTCACGCTGTAATCTAACAATATCAGATGCTTGTAATCTTTTATAGAATGAGATTATGCAGAATGGATAATATCTGTAATCTACATAAGGACTATCTACATAAGGACCTAATTAGGACTATCAATTACGTTGCACCAATGTACATATAATAAAGAAATTGAATGATAGCTTGCATAGTCAGCAGGGTTATTAGCAGTCTTCAAAATCACAATTATATAAGCGTCACTGAAGGAGGTTGGAAAAGAATTATGAAGATGACAATTCTAAACCTCCAATGTAATATTCAACTATTAAACATTGTGGACTTAAATCTGGTCCTTATCCAAATTACATGCAACAAAATAATATTTTTCAGAAATTTGCTAGCAGTTGTGAAGATTAAATCAGTTTCAAGATCCACAAACTGTGTTGTGGCCTCCTTCTTCCAAAATTATGTGATATAACCATCAGTTCAATATATGTCACATTCAACATGTCACATCATACTCAGTGGCATAACCATCCAGACTGTGCGCGTCTCCTGTTTTCATAGATGTTACGTTATGTTTTAATTCAAAGACATGAAGATACATCTAAGTACAGTAGAGCTTGATCATGCCTAATTTTAGGAACAGCAAGATTATATACCGATGTATTAATTTCTTCCCCAGTTACCTTTGACTTAGTTTTACACTGTTAAGCATATGCATTCATTGCATCAGAATTGTTATATATTTTACTTGGTCATAACTAGTAATACGATTTGCAATTGTTTCAGCTGAGAAGTTAGTAATTTACCCTATTTTTCACCTCACTTCCAGTGTCTTTGTTTTTTTGCAGTTCAAGGAATATTCTCTTTCAAGTGTGTAAAGGGAATTAAATTTCCATTCAACCTTCATAAACCTTTATATAATTCTGGTGCAGGTCATCTTTCAAGCATGGGCCAAAGTTCCTTAACCATTTCCTCCATAATTTTGTGCTTAACCTTTTGATTCTCTGTGAGTGTTAACCAATAATATCACGTATGTCTGCCTTTGAGGCATCTCAAGAGGTCAGCATTTGTGGCAAGTTGGCCCCTCAGTTTTCTAAAGATGAACTCCGTCAGCTACAGACTTGTGGTTTAGTGATTCATGAGTTCATTTGAGGACTTTGACTTGTCTTGTCTGCAAGTGACAATGCTAATCTTTTGTTCATTTTTAGCCCCCTGTGTTTCCTCATTGCCATGTAATGTTTGAAGAAGGAGGCTGCGACACAGAGTATGTGGGTCTTGGAGCTGATTTAATCTTCACAACCGCCAGCAAATTTCTGAAAAATGATTTCGTTACGTATATTTTGGATAAGGGCCAGAGTTAAATCCACAAGCAATTTAAGCCTACATATTTTGATTTCAGATTATCCCGGTTATAATACAAAAACTAGTTATACCACAATGCTTGGACAGAAGCCAGTTTTACACCCATTTACGTCAATGGAACTAATGTGATTTAAATCTAGACATTCCAGTATAATTAGGTTTGTGAATCAGGTTGTTACGCAGAGATGTCAATGACAAAAAATATCTCAGCCCAAATATTTTAACTCAGCCAGTTCATTAACTCAATTGTCCAAGCTTAAAATTCTGTGTTTATTGTTTCAAGCAAAAACGGGAAAATAATCCAAAACTTTCTTGTCTTCTATACTGTGCATAAAAACGAATAATTAGATCCTGTGATCTACTTGCAGTGATTAGGCTGCATCGCTTTTTTAAAAATGTAGCCAGGTCAATCTAATTGCTGAGGATCAAGATTAATTCCTTCCAAAATAGTTTGGTTTGACCTTCTTCCATTTGCTTATTAATTTTGTCATTAATAACTCACCTTGATGGGCATGTGAAGACAGGAAACACTAGAGCACACTTCTGCATGTTTTATATTGATCAAACCAAGCCCAGGCAACGTCAGCAGCAAAATGAATTAACCCCAGTAAAGAGAAAATGTAACCGCCCTGACAGGTTCTTCCACAGCATGTATCTCCTGTGTCTATCCTGTGAACTGACAAAGTTCATACAGATGTGAGGAGAGCACCATAATCTAGACGTCACCTTCAAACATTTCATATCCTCAAGGAAACCAGGGCACAGAGCTGTGATAAAGAAGTTACACGTTCATTTGGCAATGGTGTGAGAATTAATGAAATAAAGAATTGCCTATCCTTTCACAAAAAATGGTCAGCAAGAAACACTTGAGATGTTTTAGGCAAAGACCTTGGGCTTCAGTGATTTCAGATCTGACAATAATTTGTGCCTATTTTCTGGTAAAGGCTAGAAAAATGGCTTGGTGATTTGATGACAATAAACTCTCTTTGTGGATAAGTGGATAAGTGGGAAACATGGTAGTCATTGGTGAACTGGCTCTTAGTAGGACACATCCATGAGTATGACAACAGCATTAATGTCTGCCCCATTGACACGAAAGTCAACAGACACTCAACCATAGCTTGATAAGTCTCTTGTAATTCAATTCTGCTGCACCTTCATCCAAGGCACAACATACATAGATAAGAAAGACCTCTGCAAATTGTTGGATTGCTCTTTTTTCAACAGGAAGATGCAAGCCCTTTGTATACCTGCGGTGATTATGTTAGTGTTTCTTTTCCTGCCCTTTCTGTATTGAATAGCCATTTTGTCTTGAAGCTTGGTGATTTTGCTTGCTGACCAAACTGACATGTCTATCCAGAGAAACTCTGGCTATCGACTACAAACAGAAATCAATGATCACAAGCTCTCTGAGTTGGCTTTGAATTTCCACCTTGTGAACAGCCGCTCTTTTTGCCAGAGCCAGATTTTGGTATCTATGGAAGGGATAGTAGTATTTTCAACGAAAAAACACCAAGTAGACAAGAACCACACAACTAGTCCTAAGGAGCCATGGTGGCGCAGTGGTTAGAATGCAGTATTGCAAGCAAACTCTGCCCACAGCCTGAAGCTCAATCCTGACGGAGCTCAAGGTTGACTCAGCCTTCCATCCTTCCGAAGTCAGTAAAATGAGGACCCAGGTTGTTGGGAGCAATGTGCTCAGTTTGTAAATTGCTCAGAGAGTTCTGTAAAGCCACTACGGAGTGCTATATAAGTCTATAAGTGCTATGGCTTTATGAGCTCAGCCCAACTCTAAAGATCAAATGGAAAGTGCTCCAAATGATGCTTGAGGCTGAATGAAGCAACATGGGTTAACCAACACTGAATCTCAGGTATGAGCCTTAAACATAACCTGCCAGTAGAAAGAATATGGAAGTCTTTAAGCTAGTGTGGCTTCTGCTAATTAAATAATAAAATCAGAATCACTGACTTCATTCAGGTAAGTGCTTGATTTCTTTTTATCAAAATAGAGTAGTGATTAATGTACATGTCTCAACCTACTCTGTTCTTCATATGTTGTCTGGAATTCCCATCATCCCCAGCAAGGTTGGCCAAGAGCTCCTTTCCATGCACATCAATTTCTCTCAGTTGTGTCATATGAGATGACTGAGGCTAATTACATCATTTCATTATTGTACAAGGCTGACAGATCATGGGTATAATCAATTCTCCCCACAAGTGCCTATGCCCCCTCATACATTGTACACTCATACATTGATCTGATTCTGTGGAAGGAGGCTGTGTTTACATATGTTTCTATATGTCAATGGACCCATGCTTGAAGAGCTCTATTGGAGGGGGGACAGTTTTTACATGACACACTGAAGAGAAATTAACTATATGGAATGCAATCAGAAAACACACTAACCTAAAAGTGTGGTTGCCTAGTTGGTGGTTTGGTAAGTCCTGAAAATCCAATGTAAAAGTGTTGTGGTTGTATGAAAGATGAGTAGTTGTTAGGCTCTTGTGCTCCAGCCTATACACAATTATTTTTGTGCAAAGCAGCTAGGTTTGTTTCAATACCTCTGGCAAGGAAACAAGCTTTTCCAGTGAAAGAAGACCATGTGAACAAAACATAATAGTCCAGAGGTCCATAGAAAATGTCTAGGAGGGGGTTGAAAGTGAAGATCAATGTCATTTGCAATGCAGCATAATTCCCAAAGATTCAGATGTCAGTTGGAGAGCAAGAAAAACATTCCTAAGAGTGAGAGGTGATCAGCAACGGAACACACTGCCTCAGGAGATGGTGAGTTACTCGAGATATTTAAATGTCTGTTGGGCATGTTTTAGGAGTGGTTTCCTGTGCAACAGGGCAAGTGGTTGGATTAAATTATCTCCTTCTATCCTGGCGCTTAGGGTCAATTTTATATTTGCAGAATCTTTGCAAAAGTCTGATCTCATCCTGCTTTCTATCCTGCTCATGAGAGCAGCAACAGAACAAGGGTTACTTCAGTCTCCACAAGGTCCCATTTAATGGAATCCTGGACCATTAAAGAAAAAACTTATCCCCCAATAAAAAAAAGCAGGATTGGAATTCAGGTCTCGCATCAGTCTTGCAGTGGATCCTTTATAGCTACATCAGAGCCAAACTGGACTTTTCTTTGAAAATGAGGTCATTTCACCAATGCCCTGATTCAGACGCTCCTGATTGGCCCACGTTAATTCCCATCTATTGTTCACAATGGGATTTAAGGGAAGACAGCAGAAAAAGCAAGGAGAGAGATAATTGTTGCTCATTGCTTCTTCTTTTTGTCCTACCAGGATTGTGTCATGCAGTGTTGGAATGCTCCATATTAATCTTGGCTTGCTCTGCTCAGGGTGTGCATCTGTTTCTGGTCATATATGTGCCTAGGCGATATATAGCTAACCTAAACATTTCCTCTATATGCAACTAAATCTGTTTGAGTACACAGACTCTTTAAAAGAAGTTGTGGTAAATATAGACAAATAGAATCTTAACAACTCTACATTGTAAATAAAACAGCCAGGCAGGGCATGTGGAAAAAAAATATATCCAGAAAAGGAAAGAAAAATAAACCAAGGCTATTCTTACACCAATTAGTGACTATTTCACACAGTAGATGTTAGGACAAACTGGGCTCAAAAGTCTTCATTCTGTTCATTCCAGATTTCTCACGTTATCCTCCAAGCTCTTCACCTCATTTTCCCTCCTCCTCTTGCTCTCCTCCCTTCCTCTCGCTCCCTTTTCACCGTAATCTTTTAAATAGTGCCTCATCAGCAAATCTGCTGTTCCAAACCTGCCTTGCCAAGAGGCCGCTTGTCTTTGCAGTGTTTGGACTCCCTGGGAGAACAAGGACTCCTTGCACGTGGCCCACAGGCTCTTGTGCAAAAGAGGAAGGAAGGGATCCCTTCTCACCAGGCCAATGCCATCAGGATTACCTCCTCCTCCTCCTCCTCCTCCTCCTCCTCCTCCTCCTCCTCCTC